>OY987265.1:5000-151117 GCA_963920665.1 Straminergon stramineum
GATACCCATGTAATAGGGTAGAATTCAAAAAAGAACTAGCTTATGGGACTAATACCAATAGATTCCCATTGGAAAAATACCCAAGATAGACACCTCAACTTCTCTATTTAACCCCAATTTGTAAAAGTCAACCCAAAGTCAACACCTCCATATCTCCCAAATGGTGATACATTAGAGTGAGATTTTTACGAATTCGGATTCACAAGGGTCGAAAATGGGGGGATAGGTTCAAAAAAAAAACCTAAATTCCTAAAAGTGAAGAATCTAACCAACCCTAAAGGCCGATTTTGAAACGGCTATAACTTCTAAACCCTAAACTTTTTGGCAAAACTAAGTACACCATTGGATTCACAATGGCCGAAAATAGGGGGGTAGGTTAAATCAAAACTTTCAAAACCCTTCAAAATCACCAAAGTCAAAGCTCCACCCTAAAGTCAAAGTTGTTATATCTCACAAATGGTGATACATTAGAGTGAGATTTTGACATATTTGGATTCCCCATGGTCGAAAATGGGGGGGTAGGTCCACTCAAAACCTTTAAAAAAGTATGCCAATTTTTCGGGAACACACATGTAACCCATAAACCCGGTAATGTGAAAGTTTAGAACAATATTTTTGTTCGGGCAATATGAGCATCTTCTTGAAAAAATAACTTATAGGATTCATTTCTGAATGCAATTTCCACAATTTTTCCAAACAAATTGTTTGTCAAAGCTGAGTTTGTTTGCTAGAACAATCTCACCATTGGGATTATTGAGTTTCAATCCCATCTTAGAGCTATTGACGATTTAGTTTTTCATGTAATCTTGGACCTACTTCTACTTAACAATTTTTTAGAGAATGAAAATCAAGTGTTTATCTTTTGAAATTTTTTTTCTAGAATATGAACTCAATTCTTCAACACAAAAAAATGTAAATTCACAGTCCGTGATGCAAAAAATTTCAACAAAAGGTGGTCGAAGTCATCTGAAATTGCAGGCCAGTGTTTTAAAAAACTTCTTTTTTCGACTTCGAATGCTAATATCTCTCAATCCGTGCGGACAAAATTCATGAAATTTTTACCACATGTTTTGAGACAAGTCAAGTACAAGATCCAACGGTTAGATTTTTTTAAAGTTTTTATTTTTATTTTTTGGGTGAACGTAGCAGAAATGGCAGTTTTGAGTGGTTTTTGATAGAGAAATGGCCTTGGTCCTTTTAGGGGTTAAAACCTAATCCAGAATTAGAGAAATCCTAAATAGTTTTTTGTTTTTTTTAAATGAGAATGAATTCTTAATGCATATGAAGTATTGTTTAATTTTTTACTAATTTTTTTTTCTTTCAACAGATTGGTTGGACAAAAGAAAGAAGAAATTCTATTGTTCAAAATGTTGTCAAGAATTACCAGTTTGCAGAAATGATCTAGTGAACCATGCTATGAAGCATGTGATTCAGATTGAAGATCATCTCCTTCCTCTATCTTCACCTTACGTGGGCCCCGAAGAGAGTTCCGTGTACAAAGTGGCGAAGATTTCAAGGACTAAAGAATTCTGGAAAGATCATATTCCAGAAAATGAAGATCTTCATCAAATACGGAGTCCATCATCACTGCAAGATCCCTCTGGAGAATTGGTTCATCTTGTGAATGGAATTTTTACTTCGGAAGAAATAAAAATTTTGACACAAGAAGCGGAGTGGTTAGAAAAGACTTCTTCCATGACAAAAAGAGGAGAACAAAAAGAAGGGACTCGAATGGTGACATTTGGTGTTCGTTTCAAGTATGGAAGATTGGCTTGGTAAGTTTTTATTTCTTTTTACAAAATATATTTTATTTTTATTTTATTAATATACATTGTTTTATTTAATGTTATTTGAATGTGTTTTTAATGTGTTGTAATCTATATAGGTATAAACATCCCAATTCGGAATGTTACATCCGATCAGAGAGGGTTGCAAAACTCATGGCAGAGGGTTTGAGAAGACATTTTCCTTCTGTATTTAAGCATTTGGATGATGTACGGGTCACGGAAGGCATACCGCCTGGCCAGGGGTGCATAGGAGGCTCTCCGTTTTCCTCCTTTGCCGTGACTAAAGATTACAATGTGAAGATTCATGTTGATGAAAATGACTTCTCCTACAATTTTTTTCTTTGGCTCGGTAATAGAGGTAAGTTTCAAGAACGTTGTATTTATATATTTTTTAATTTGATTTTTATGAAATGAATGATTCAAAATAATATTAATTTTAAAATTATATGTTTGGATTTTTGAAAGGTACTTCGAAGGATGGAAGCGGTGTTCGATTTTACCTTCCAGAGTTGGGCCATTTTTTTGAGTCCCAGATTGGGGACGTTATGCTTATCAAAGCAAGCGAAATCTATCACTGTACAGGAACGATTGGACGACGTGGCCAACTTGGTATTGCATTTTTTCTACAAGCATCACTTCTTCGTTGGTGGAAGGTCATTGAGAGTGATGTTGACAAAATTCACCGTGGCATCAAACTTGGTGATAAAGAAATAGCTAGGGCTATTCATTGGTTGAACAACAATCGGATGTACCAAGCAAACATTAGTTCATTCCATAATTAGTTTACTTTTAGAGGATTTTAGAGGATTTGTGCATGTAAAACCTTTTTTTTGTAAAAAAAATCCTTTCAAATTGTACTTTGTTGTGCACACCAAGGACTTGAAATGGTTAAGAAACTTTCCCATTTATACTATTTTTTTTTCATCTAAAAATAAGTGAAAATTTTCTAATTGTTCATCCGACTATTTACACCCAAAACAACCACCAAAAGTACCTTGAAGTGGAATTTAGATATCAAACAAAATTCCTTTTTTGGTTAAAAGAACATATAACATTTTGAAACGTTTTCCACTAGAAAATATATTTTGTGTTTCTATTTTTTGTTTGAAAATTTTAACAGAGAAATTAAAATTTACCTCTAATAGAACAATGTCCCTTTAAAATACCAAATGGATTGTAAGCCTCAATTTCTACATATGACCTCAATTTTTTGTGAAACTTTTTAAAACTTTTTCATAAGATTGAAAAACTAATTAGGTATGGAGGAATTACCTTCTATGTTAATTAGTAGTTGATAGCAAAAGTTATACCATGAAAAGTGTAGAATTGAATACGGTAGATAGCACAAATAAATTGCTAAAAGCCAAAAAATAAATTACTAAAAGCCAAAAAATAAATTTAATTTTTTTCTTATTTCCTAACGGACCAAAGTGATTTTCCTATCAAAAAATACTTAAAACTATCATTTCTATTGCAAACTTTAAAGATTAATAAATTTATTTTTTGGCATATCCAACTGTAAGATTTCATACTTGACTAGTATATGAATACATTGAAAAAATTTCAGAAACTTTGACCTTGAAGATTGCAAGATATATGCATTTAAAGTGCCCTAAACCATTTTTTTTGCACCTTGCTTGACTAGAGTTTTTGGCTTTGAATCTTTTTAGTTCAAATTTCTTGCACTACGGATTTTGATTGTCTACTTATTTATGTTAAGTAGTTGAGTTGAGAATCTACAAAAAATATTTGAAAAAAGAAGCACCTAATTTTCACTCATTAAAAAATCGTGAAGAAGAGGTGGGTTCAAGATTGAAGAAAAAACAAAATTGTTATTAATTTATAGATGGAATTGAATCACAATAATTCCAATAGTGAGATTATTCTAGAAAGGGAATCTAACCTTGCCTAGCATTTTTTTTTTAAATTCTAAAAATTGCATTCCAAAATGAATTCCCAAAGTTTTTTTTTCAAGATTATGCTTAGATTGCTCGAAAAACTAAGATTGTCCATAACTTTCTCATTATTAGTCCAAATTGAATGAAACAAAGCTTCACATGTAGACAAAAATATAATCTTTGAGAAAATAATTTTTTTTTAAAATTATTTTGAATTTCTGGTTTTTTTTGGTGTTGCCCACCGAACTCCATTTTTGGTTATCATGCCATAACTTTTGTTCCTGAACATCGATTCAAATAAAAAATATATTTTAAAAAAGCTCTAGTGAAAATAGACAACCTCAAATAATTACTAAAAATATTACTAAAAATTGAAATAGTAGGAACTTGTCTAGAACACCGAATTAGGCATTTTTGCACTTGGCTAAGTGCAATGACATTACGTACTACTATTCACTAAAACAAGGTTTTCTCAAAAATTGCCCCCCCCCCACTATTTCAAAAACAACTCTCTCCCATTGTATTGTGTTTTACTTCAATTATGCATACAATTTTTACAAAGGGATGCACTTTTTATTACTTCTATGTAAAACAAGTAAGAATTTGAGCTTTATTCATTTCCATTACTCTTGTTGTTTCTTTATTTTATTCAGCAAGCCCTATATACTGCAATTCTATTGATATCATACTCTTTTTATGCCAATATCATTAAAAAAGCAAAAAATCACTATAGTCATTGAAAAATTTATTTATAAAATCGAAATGAATTCGAAGGAATGTCCACTACCTTCTCATTTCTAATTTACAATCCACACAACACAAAAAAAAACACTCAAACATCTACAAACTTTTTGCAAAGAACTAAGAACTTTCGTACTTCCACACACAGTATACTACTACCCCATGTATCACTATTAAATGTTTAAGGACTACATTGTTGCATCTAGTGTCTCCAACACTGGTGCGGATGACCGTGTCAAGTCTTTTGCCTCCCCTCCACCAACTGCCTCAATTTCTTCCAATATACTTGATCTACCAATAGGACTTAGTGGGGGTGGAGAGTCGTACTCCAATGCCATGTCCACCATAATGCTCACAATGGGCGTTGACATCCCCTCTGAAAAAATCGGTGATTGGGTAAGTTCTCCCAAAATAGAAAAAGCCCACTCATAAACATAATGCCCTTCATTTCCCATCCAAACATGACGTACATTTTTCCTATTGTAAAAATATCCATCAAACCCTATTACACATTTTAATATACAACATAGTTTACATTGTGTTCCCTTGCGTAATTCAACAATGAAATCAAAAGTAGGCATTCCATTTACAACCACAACAAACATTGTCCATCAGTTTTCCTTTCATTCTTGATATTTTGTAATGCTTCCACTCTAATCTTTTGAAATCACTCCCACCACATTCCCCATAACTTTATTGCAACATCATATGCTTTTATATGTTTCCATGATAGAAATAGACAAGTATATCCCCCAATAATTCAAATGACGAATTTTGATGTTCCTTCCTGAAAAATAGACTAGAACAAGTACACATTGAATTTATATTTTGAACAATACAATTTTGTCTTCAAAAATTGCCAATTAAAGAAACGATGTGGTTGAAGTACCTGATGTGCAAATTCCAGTAGCTCCAAATGCAAGTAGTTGCCATGCTGCAGAAGTAATCATATATGTACCTCACTTTGATTTTATACTTCACCTCATTCACTCGTACTTTGCAAAGAAAAATTGTAGGCTCATTCAATATAAGCATCTCCAACATTACTTCCCATGTAAGCAATGAATTCGAGATCCAAAGCACATCATGTACTAAGTCCTAAGTCTTTCCTATTGAAGAATTATCTTCAAGGAATAGCTACCATCTCCAATTTCCAAACCATCAATGGCAACATACATAATTTGTAGAGTTCAATAAAAATTTAAAGTAATTATATTGCAAACAAGTTAGAAAAAAAAAATACAAGAAATAATTTATGAAAGGGACTATCTCCATAAATCTTCTTTGACCCTCTCATGGGATGCACATCTAAACAAATGCCTCATGCTATCAATATAAGATTCAATCATGGATGTTGAGGCATAATAAAATTAAATCAACTAAGTTCAAAGATACACTAAATTATTATGTAATGGTTTTGACATTCTGACAGTAAAAGGTATGCGTGCCAGTTTGATAGTTGCTAGCTACAATTTCATTACAATCAATGAAATGAACTTCTCTTCTTTACTATGAAAATGCACAGGTTTTGTTCAAACACACTTCTATGCTTCAAAATTAAAATACTAAAGAAATAAAAGTAAAGAAAAAAAATGAAAAGAAAATTTATAGGCAATAATCATTGAACACAATATAATAAACTAAACTAAAATGAAATGAAATAGCAATAATGAAACCTATTTTTTTTTTAATTATTCAGATTACATTGTAAGCAAATTATTAAAAAAAAAATAGGTGAATTAAAATGAAATTATATTCAAGAAGAACAAACTTTAATAAATTTAAATTAATATAATATTAAAGTAGTATCCGATTAGTTACATCTATAATAAAAGAAGAATGGATGGAATTAGAATAAATAAAAATACAATATAACTACAATAATAGATAACAAATTTCAATGCTAATATAATACAAAACATTCAAACAATTACAAGACATTACTATGACATTAGGAGAATCTATTGATTCATACTAAGGCCGATTGGAAGATCTAGTTCTAAGGCTTCCTACCGGTCATGGTTATAATGATCAAATGCAAATGCGCTTTTTCATAAGAGGATTGGTTCCCCGTAGATTAAAAATGTATGTGAAGGAAATTGTGCCTGAGACTTTAAATGATGCTTATAGAAGAGCAAAATTATGGGAGGAGGTAAATTTTGAAGATAATTATGGAGTAGCCATGCAAGCTCAACCACAATTGAGGCCAACTTGAAATGATAGGTTGATGCCAATTGTTCCTCAACAAAGTCCATATGCACCTCTTCCTTATATCCCTCCAAATCCAATCGTACAGGTGCCTATTCCATCAACATTATCTATAAATATGAGACTGGTACGTCCTTTGCCAGTTAACCCAATAGTGCTTGAGCAATCCAAGCTTGAGGCCCAATTGTTAGATTTGACACATAAATTTGAGGATTTAGCTGTCCATTTAAATAACACTATGGAAAAGAAGGGACAACCCCCTAATGATAGGGCAAACATATGGTGCACAAATTGCAAAGGTCAAGGCCATATGTTACCCGATTGCCCATCACCACCAAATCTACCTCCAAAGTGTAGATTTTGTGGGGGAAAACATGGAACTAAATCTTGCCGCAATTTACAAAAGAGCCTAATAGCAAATGCAAACCAACGTGCCCAACTCGGTCAAGTCTATTTAATGGATAATAATAATAACAATTATGACAATGGAAATAATTCCAACAGATTCATAGGACGGTCCAATTATAAGGGAAACAATTTTAATCCCAATTATGTACCAAACAATCGCAATTTTAACCCAAATTTTAATTCAAGAAATTTTAATAACGATGGGTATAATGCAAATTCCAAAAGATATATACCGCATAATCCTACTAATCAAAATAAGGGATGGAACCAATTGCCCTATAGAAATCCCACTCATGGTAATCCTACCTATGGAGGGAACAATCCCAGTTGGCAGGACAATGCAAATATAATGTGTTATAATTGTAAGCAGATGGGACGTTATTCGAGGAATTGTCCCAATCCCAGGGCAAGTGTTCCTTATGTTCCATTGTGCAGAAATTGTAATCAGGCTGGCCATACATCAGAACAATGTAATGGACCAAAACAAGAAAATCCTCGAAACAACGATGGATTAGTAAGAAATAAAGATACAAGTGCCAAATTAGTACTCCTTCCAGATGATAGAGAAGTGCACTATGTCACTTTAAGTCAAAATAGTATGCAAACCAATTGTGATAATTCTATTTTAATGGAGCCGTGTAATTCCCATGAAGATGTGAAAAATGTTGAAAGAGTGATAACTAGAGCCAAGGCTACAAAACAAATACCAATTGGTAGTCAACCCATTGTTAATGCTGAGGTGACATTACCAATGGGGCTTGATAATACCAATAGGACTGTAGTAAACCAAGTGCCAGTGGCGACACCAATACACCACTGATTCAATCAGGGTCCACTACAATCCCAATTGGTAATATTCCCAAGCCAATCGGTAATAATGACACTGGTTTATTAAAAGATAAATCTCAAGATTCTCAATTGGTGCCTCCTGTAATACCAGGGATAAATTCAACTCCATTGGTGGGTTCCGAACAGTCAAAATTAAAAACTTTGAATCTAGTCTCCAATGGGGAATTTCAAGAGTATCAACCAGCTCTTGAAATTTTTAGACATTCTTCAAAATTTCCAACACAATTAAATAATAATAATTTAAATTTGCAAAATCCAATTGGTGATAGACTGGAATTATTGGCAAAAGCAAACAGTACCAATTGGAGGTCAACAATTACCGATTAAGTCCAATCTGCAGTTTAAAAATAAAAAGCATAAACCAATTGGTATAATGCATGGAGTACCTGCGTATGATATTTTAGAGGATTTAGGAAATTTAAAAGTTGATATAACCATTAAACAATTGTTAGGGGTAGCACCACATTGTAGGTCTACCTTACAATCTAATCTTGTACGGAAAAGAGGGAGAAATATGGTAAATGAAGTTGCTATTAGCCTAGATCCGGGTCCTCCCATGATTGATGTATCCATTGATGGAGTTTTAATTTCTGGAGTGTAAGTAGATGGGGGGTCGAGTGTAAATTTAATGAATTGGGAAACCATGATTAGCCTCCAATTGGATGGGTTACAAGATACTAAATTAGTCCTACGTGTGGCTGACCAAAGCTAAGTAATACCAAAAGGTATTTTACCTAAAATAAAAACAATGATATCGGGTATTATTTATTATATAGATTATATAGTATTTCAACAATTATCACCTAATACATCCTATCCAATTTCATTGGGACGGCCTTGGCTATACCAGGCTAGGGCTAAGGATGATTGGGGCAGGGGGTTATTAACAATTGGATTTGGGGCATCTAAAGTAAAATTACAAATGTATTCAAAAAAATATTACGGTGAGACACAATGGGAATCGCTTGAGCATACAAGTGATTTCGATTATGACTCTGATGATGAAGATCATATAAATGCCAGTTGTGTTCACTTACATGGACCATTAAAAGTAAATAAAACACCAATTGGAAAAACCAGAGTTTTCAAGGAAATAGGACCAGGGGAATATTTATTGCCCTGGAAAGATGATGAAAATTCCGATTGGGTGATTGAATCCTGGATGACAGATAGAACTGTCTATGGGGGTTATAGATGTCCAATCGGAATTGGAACCTTCTTGGGAAACAAATGAATTATTGGATTATCCCTCTGATCCTACTCCAATTGAAAAACACGTGCCTAAGGATTTATGTCAAGATTTAAATATAGGTAACATAGAAGATCCAATAATAATTCAAATAAGTCGAGAATTAACAGTAGAAGAAATTAATCAATGGTTAAAATTCTTTAAAATTCATTTGGATACCTTCGCCTTTTCCTATAAGGATTTAAAGGGGTGCCACCGGAATTGTGTGAACATCACATAACCTTCGAAGAAAATGCTAAACCGGTGCGCCAAAGGCAACATCACCTTAACCCAAAATATTCCCTATTGGTGAAGGAGGAGATTGATAAATTACTTGATATAGGATTTATTTATCCTGTCCCATTTAGTGAATGGGTTAGCCCAATTGTTATTGTACCTAAAAAGAATGGCAAAATTCGTATATGTCAAGATTACAAGAAATTGAATGCATCTACTAAAAAAGATTATTTCCCACTACCTTTTTCGAATAGTGTTTTAGATTTTGTAGCTAGTCATGAGTTGTCTTCATTTTTAGATGGTTTCTCGGGGTATAATCAAATTACTATTGCTTTAAAAGATCAATTGTTAACCACATTTACAACTGATTGGGGTACCTATGCCCATCGGAGAATGCCCTTTGGAGTGCGCAATGGACCGGCCACTTTCCAACGCATTGTTACAGTAGCTTTCCATGAATTTCTTCGGAAGTTCATGGAAATCTTTCTGGACGATTTCCGTGTGTTTGGGACTAAAGAAGACCATCCTTTCCATTTGGCACTTTGTTTTGATCAATGTAAAAAAATTTGGTATTTCTCTTAATGCGGCTAAATGTCAATTCGCTGTTCCTTATGGTAAACTATTGGGTCATATTGTTAGTAAAGAGGGTATTAGCACTGATCTAGATAAAATTAATTTAATTGTTAATACTCCTCAACCAAAGACAATAAATGGAGGTACGAAGTTTTGTGAGTCTTGGTAGTTATTATCGGAGAGCCGTTAAGGATTTTGCAACTCATGCTCCACCTTTAACAAATTTATTAAAAAAATTGGAGAAAGGGGCAAGCCCTATGTGGACCCCGGAATGCACTAAAGCATTTATCACTTTAAAAGAACTTTAAAGTACCACGCTGGTATTAATACCACCCAACTGAGCAGAACCTTTCCACGTTTATGTGGATGCTTCCAATATAACCTTGGGCTGCGTTTTAACCCCTAAAGGTTTTTGACTATGTTTTCACTAAAAACGCTCCAAAACTGTCATCTCCAATACAAGTACCAAATTTTAGAAATAAATACATTTTTGGACAAATGTAACCGTAGGATCTTGTATTAATCTCGTTTAGGAAGATGTGGAAAAAATTTCAGAGATTTCCACCGTTTGGATTGCAAGATATTAGCATTGGAAGTGACAAAAAAACATTTTTTGGCCCTGCAGAAATCCGGGCAGATGCACTCCACAAGGTCAAATCATTATGAAAAAATGTCCAAAATGGTTGTAACTCTTTGGATTCATTCTTCAAGTCATGTTGGCTACATGCTTGAAAACTTTTAGATCATTTGGAATTGTACAACATATAGGAAAAAAAATAGTAAGTTGAAAGAGGTAGAGAATGATTCAAAATACTAAAGTGTTAATAATTTATTTATGGAATTGAAAAATGACAATCCCAATGGTGAAATTGTTGTAATAAACAATCTACACCTCAAGTTTTTGTTTTTTTTCCAAAAATATTAAAAATTGAGTGAAATAAAGGTCTTCAAAGTTTATTTTAGAGTAGAGATTCCATTACTACCCACAAACTACCCTAAACCCTAAACTCTTCATAACTTTCATCTCACAAATCAAAATGGAATGATTCAAAGCTTTTCATGTCTATAAAAATGTAGAAAACCAATTTCAAATTTTTATTTTAAAAAAGAGTGATTTTTCAAGAAGTTTTTTTTGCTGCCCGGGCTGCCCGCCGAGCAATGAAAACAACATATTATACAATAACTTTTTAACCATGTATTCAAAAGTTATGAAAATTGTTGGGTCTTAAAGCTACTCCTCGGGAAAATTTTGTGTGAAAATTTCAAAGAAAAAAAAATCAAAATTCCATCCGTAGTGAGCTGCCCGAAATTGCTATGTTGCCAAAAAACACCATTTGTTGCTTTAGGGGTTAAGTCAAAAAGACTCACAAAATATGGACCACCCAATCTATTTTGCAAGTAGGCAATTGATAGCTGCAGAGAAAAATTATACTACCACTGAACGTGAGGCATTAGGTATGATTTTTGTAGTTAAAAAGTTTCGTCATTACCTATTGGGTTATCCTTTTACATTCTATGCGGATCATGATGCATTAAAGTATTTGATAAATAAACCAGATTTTTAGTGGTCGATTAGCCAGATGGGTATTACTTTCACAGGAATTTGATTTCTCAGTTGCGGTTCATCCTGGTAAAACTCATGCCAATGCGGACCATTTATCCCAATTGGAACCTACTGAACTATCTAATACTATGCCAATTGATGATGAACTACCAGATGGCCAATTGTTTGTAGTTGAAGCAATCTAATCAGAATATAAGGAAATACTAGATTATTTGAGAACTAATCAAGTACCTAATCATTTCAGTGAAAAACAAATTAAATATTTATTGCATAAATGTGCTCCATATACTTTAATTCATGATGTCTTATATAAGAAAGGTAGTCATGGGCTATTACGTCGTTGTATATTTTCTAATGAAATTCCTTTAATTTTAGAGGGGTTTCATACCAATGGGTGTGGGGGTCATTTTGCGGGTGATAGTACCGCACGTAAAGTTTTAACGTCCGGCTATTGGTGGCCAACCCTTTATAAGGATGCCCATCAATATGGACGAACTTGCAATCTGTGCCAAAGAGTGGGTCGTCCTACCCCTACTAAGGTAGTGCCATTACATCCTTTGTTGGCATTGGCCGCATTTGAAAAATGAGGGATTGACTTCGTTGGACTGATTGCCCCTCCCTCTAAACGTGGTCGAAAACGTTATATCCTCGTAGCCATGGATTATGCCACGAAATGGGCCAAGGCCCTGGCCACTAGGAATAATGATGCGCAATCGGTAGCTCGATTTTTATATGAAAATAGAATTTCTAGATTTGGTTGTCCAATTGAATTAATAAGCGATAGGGGTACTCATTTTTTAAATGAAACAATTGAAACCTTAACCACAAAATTTCTTATTAAACATCGCAAAACTAGCCCTTACCATCCTAGAGCCAATGGGCAGCCAAAAGAAACTAATGGTTTATTATGTAATATTTTAACTAAGACAATTGCAGGGTTTGCCACCGATTGGGATGATAAACTTTGTGGAGCTCTTTGGGCTTACCGTACCACATATAAAGTTACTACTAAGTTTACACCATTCCAATTGGTCTATGGGCAGGAAGCTATTCTTCCAATTGAATTTGAGATACCTTCTTTAAGGATAGCTATTGCAAATAGGTTAGGTGATATTCCTAGTTTAGAGGCTAGACTTTGTCAATTAGAACACTTGGATGAAAATAGACGAGAGGCTATGTACAATACTTTTGTAGCCCAACAAAAACGGAAATCCTTTTATAAGGCCTTATTTGTTAAATTGAGACAAAATGACAATTTTGAGACTTTGAAAAATGGATGCAAAGCTCTAGTGAATTAAGAGTTGTTGAACCCAACGATATGTAGAGCCGGCCATGTAACAACAATAAAAAGCCTTGAACAAGCTGCCCCAATTGACTTGACACATGAGATTATAATTGCATCAATACAACAGAAGATGTGAAGTACTCTGTACAAAGAAAGGGAGTCATTTCAAAGTGTGTAAGTTGGAATTACTTGTGCGGTTTAATACAAAAAGAGTATGTAAATATTCTTTGTAGTGAATGAACTATGAAGGCAAAAGATTCAATGGAATCAATGTAGCAGTTTCTTGTGTATGAAGCATTGAACTTCTGAAAGTATATTTGTATGTCTACTTACTATACTATTAATAGTAAAGGGTACCTCAAAACTAAGTGCTTTGAAATATTTACTTGTTTGATTTACTTGTTGATGGCAAAATCTTTACTTTGTCTATTTCTGTACAATTGCTCCTAGTTGCTTCCAATGCTTTGAGTTTTGCTAGTCCTTTAAAGATATCCTCACGTCGAGAATGATAGTGCGGCTCACTTCCCCCCCCCCAAGACTCGCATAAGCTCAAGCTTTGAGCTCCATTTTCCTTTCGCTTTGACCTTCGAGTGGCTTGGGGGGCCCCTGAACCCGAAAGCGATCTTGACCCTCGAGGAGGCCGCCTCCGTAGTGACGCATTGACATTGTCTATGTCCAGAAGTGGAGTCCCTCTTGTTTTGGAGTCCAACGAACGGTGATGTTCTCTGAAAATTCGTTGCCTAAAAAGACTATCGGTAGAAGGAGATCGTCTAGCTCCTGCAGATTGCGAGAGACGAGGTTGCTTATCCTCGATCCGAAGAACAGTAACATCAGTAGTCGGCTTTCGTAACACCCCCCCTCTATCATCCTCCAACGCAGCCGCCAACTTCAATCCATCGATGCGGACAGTAGGACCTGCAGACGGAGTTGGAACATCATCTTCGAGCCGAGGATGTCTCGGCTCTTCATGCAAGGGTAGTTTTAGTTTGCGACTTGTTGCCGTGTCCGTTCGCGGTTTTGGCGAGAAGGAATTCCCACAACTCGAGGATGCTCGCTTCAACGGCGATGGAGAGCATATGGGAGTCCTCACAGGTCCGCGACTCGGGGGGCTGTCCACGACTCCGTCTTCAACGTCCCCCTTGGAATAGTCTATGGCCGCGGATGCAACGTCCGTAGCAGACCGCAACAGGTATGGTTTGGAATACGGAGTGGTGTCGCAACTCCCCCCTCGGATTCCGAGGGGTTGGAGAGCGACCTTTCCGATCCAGAGAGCAAACTCCTAGTCAATCGTTGCCTTTTCGGTAGTTCAACAAAGCGAACGCCTCCAACCTGCAGTACGTATATGATCAACAAGCCCACCCACATTACCTCCGTCCAACCAATGCAAAAGCATCTTCAATTGAGATTGGGAGACATGTATAGTAAACCCCCGAGTACATGGCAAAGATTCAAGGGAAATGCGAACTCAATATATTATTTACAAAAGATCGTAGCATACAAATGGAGGACTATATACAAAATGTTATCTCACATCTAGAGATAAATCTACTTTACAGCGTACTTCCTACGTCGGCCTCGCTCTAGGATTAAGCCTATGCCAGGAAGTTCGTATCTAGAACCCATGACCTTCGAGGACTCTCTCATCCCGTCTATGAGTGACTCCACCTTGTAGTCCCCGATTCCCAATGGATTTAAACCAATGCGGTTTTCCTCGACGTATGTCTGCAATTGGCCCGGTTGGCAGTTTGAATCTAGACGTCTAAGCCATGGCAGAAGTTCCCCCATGAGGACGTCATCTCTGCGATTATGGTGCGTCCAAGAGTCTAGGAATATGGCATTCCCATTCTCATTGCAGACACTCTTGTTCGGAGAGTCGTCAATGAGAAGCGTATTATCCGAGGTGAAGGATGTGCTCCCGCTCGGATTGCAGAACAAGGTCTCGGAGAGCACTTTCAAACAATGCACTTTCTCAGCAAGATGAAAGAACTTTCCTGGAGAGTACTCTATCTTTTTGCATTGCTCCTGACTGAGTATATCGTAGGGTGCTCTACAACCATTGAACAGGTGTCTAGCGATGGGTTCTGCATTACGCTTCAACATGGTGGTCCATACTAAGACCCTATCCGCGATCGCCGAAACCTGCCGGAGGAATTCACCCAGATTTTGCCGAGCGAATACCGCCTTGGGTCCGATGATCGTGGGATTTCTGTGGCAGAGAACATTGTCTTTGAGCTTGTACGGTTTGAATTTCTCCCCATAGCACTTCATCGCTGTGTGGTAGAGTATGCCGTTCAAGTCGAAGACAATGTTCAGCCACTTCCTCCGCAGTGGAGGAAGTACGGAAAGCACATTCCTCGGCACGATTTCTCTCCTGCCCTCCGCTACTACTTGATGAAAATAGAACAATGAAGAAATGGAGTTACCTGTTTAAATGCAAAAACGGGAGATCCACAGAGCGGATAGAAGCATTCAGTCCCCCTAATCGATTGTGGTCTCCCATTAGAAAGTGCTTTCATTGGCAACGGACGGTGCACGCTTTTATTTTTGTGCAGCTGAGCAACATAAACATTGAAAGCCAAAGCCAATTAGACCGACGTGCAAATCCATGGAAATCGAGTATAATTTATTTACAAAGTCTTCGTATTACAGCCACAAAATTTTATAACGTCTCTAGTCGATTGAAAACTACTTTGAGCACTATGCTATACTATTGTACACGGATGGTAGCCACAGATAGATTCGTCGTCAATGCCAAGCAATCAAGTAGCAGCGATGACATCTTGTCAAGAAGCATGGATACAAATGAGATTCGATATCTAGTAGAGGACTTCCTAGCCGCTATCACTGAACACAATCATGAATGACTCCAAGGTTCTGGAATCAATCGAAATCATAAGGGTCAGAAGGTTGTACATGAGCGGTTCCTTCTGGATCCTCCGGTGCCACTTCTGTTGCTGAAGGTTGTCCTTTCTCGCTCTCCTTCGGATCATTGTCGAGAAGATCTTCATCACCAACTTCATAGTCCACCCTTTCTTCCTCCACAGAAAGGGGAGATTGCACCTCCCCGCGGACTTCACGTGATTCCTCACAAACCGCTGCATTATGAGGCTCAACTGCAAAAGTTGGTGCTGCCTCCTCGACCACATTATTGTCGCCTCGACGATAATGTTCTTCTCCTTCATTGGTGTCATCCTGTCGAGCAACGTTAGGAGCAACCTCAGGAACCAATACTTCGAAGGCCCCTTCATCTTGAGATGAAATCCTAAGCATCTGGGATGCTGGAGTTGATATGACGAGTTCCTCATGTGCTAGTGAAATCGCCTCATCCTTATCCTCGACTCGAGGATAGGACAGCCCACTGACCAAGTGGGCCATTTCCTGCATGGCTGGAGCGCTACGCGATGGCACCTGAGGTTGTGGAGTCGGAGCAATAGAGAATGTAATTGGACAACTCTGGGATTGGCTCTTCTGGGACTACAACGCACTCAAGAGCACGACGAACTGGCTTTGCAACTCGTCATATTTTGCGGCTGACTTCTCTTGGAGTTCAATAATTTTTTCATTTGCAGCCCTGTTGCCCACTAGTAGCTCAGCGACTAGCCTTTCTTTTTCCTCCCGCTCCTTCTGCCTGGCTATCCTCCTCTCCCTGGCTTCCTGGTCTTTCTTCCACCAGTCCTTCTCGACCTTCACCACCACGCTTGAGGGTGCGATGACAAGTTTTAGTTCCACTTGCTTGGGAACACCATCTGTGTCATCGTCATCGTTTGATGAGTGTGGATGATCGATATCATCATCATCATTGATGATGATGGGATTATCCAATCCCGTTGAGGGCTAACTTTCTTCAGCTGCACGATCCCCCTGGGATCCGAACACGTCGGTAATGACAACGTCGTCAAAGTCTCTCCCTCGTTCCTCTCCAACTTGCTCCTCTAGATGTCTCTCAAACTCGGTGTCGGTCTCTACATCCTCATCATCATGTTGAGTTTGCACTACGACCGGATCAGTAGGAACGTCCATCCATGTGTGGAGCTGGAATGTGTTCGTCCCGAATTGATCAATTCCTTCAACACCAGGATCAGTACTTACATGTGGCCTAACTGCTTCCCTCTCACGGTTCCCCACGACATTACTTTCGAGCGGTGACTCCAATGTCATGGGCGGCGATGGAGGTGAGTTGGAGTGAACGACCACAGGTCCACGATTTGCGGGACGATCATACAATAGCGAATAAGGTGAATTCGAAATCAAGAAGTCATTCTTATCCATCTTATTCGCTAGGAGAGCGATTTTCGAGTATGGCTTTGCATCTTCTCTGTCACTGAAGCCATAGAAGTACGCACCGAACATCTACAGATCACACACAAACATTTTAGATTTTGTATTTCTAAATCAATGTTGAATATATATCCAAGGTAGATGATATTATCGTCGACCCGAGGATAACAGTGGACTGCATGTACTTCAGAGACAAAGTAAGAAAAATTGATGAACTATACAAGATACAAGAATATCATTTCTGGGAGAGAAGATACACTAACCTTCGCGGCTAGCATGAACTTTGGTCTTGCGTAGATGCCAAGAACATTTTCATCTGGCTTTGCGAAGGCTTGGAGTACATCCAGATAAAATTCCATCTGCAATTCAGTAGGATGTATCCTCTACTTCGCTTCCGTATTTTTGGACGGATCGATATAGTATACACAGCCGGAAGGTGTGTCATATTTAGATTTGAGGCACATGCGGGCGGCGGTGGCAAAGTCATTATCCTTTTTGAAAAGGAAGAGGAGCGGCACGTCTGGTGCTTTTCCTCTATTCGTCACGTTATTCAACATCTCTACTCTACTAGGGACGTAAGTGGATATGACTGAGTCATACCCAGGAAGCCTCAGAGCTGCAAAAGATGTTACAGCCTTCACGTCCTCCTTCCCACCGAGAATGAAGAGCCAGATATTCGGCTCAATCATTTTCGGTTCTAGTTTCTGATCAAGGAAAGTTAGAAAGGGGTTGACAGCGCTTTCAGTATCAGTTGGGTTTGATCATGGCACCACCCTAATATCCAAGATAGCCAAGTTAACCTCTCGTTGATGATAGGTATAATTTGTGCTGGTGACGAGCGCCTTGGCAATGAAGTCAATTCCTGGTACCTGCACTCCTCCGGCAGGTTTAGGAAGTTGGTACTTGAGCTTCATAAACCTCCTGAACATGTATAGGACCTCCGGAAACTGTTTGTCAAGATCCTTCGCCCGCTTCCGCCACGCATCGTTCTTGAGTCGTTTTTTAAAATACTCAGCACTAGGATGCGAGAGAAGGAAATCCCACGACGCGGAAGTAAATCGGTGCCTCGCCTTCCATGCTCTCCAGGTCGCATCAATGACATCGCCGCCATTGTCTATAAACTTCAGAGACGGTTTGAAGTCCATCAAATCCTGTAGAACAACTTTCTTGCGTTTCCTTCGCTCTACCCAATCACCGTGCGCAATGTTGTCGGGAACTAGTATTTTGGTTCTCACAACAGAGACTTTCGGATATATTAATTTACGCCCCGGAGTTTCACCGAGCAGGTGCTGCGCAAAAACTCCAAAGTCAATGTCCGTGAACCATCCGCAGTGCTTGAAAAACTCTCTTTTCAAGGGTGATTGCAAGAAACACTTGTCCTATTTGTTGCGTTTTCAGTTTTTGCTGCGTTAGTCCTATTAGTACTACGAGTCCTGCGAGTACTATGAAGGGTGCGGGAGATGAAATGTAGACCGTTGATTGGAATCGAGATGAAACACTGGGAAGATGCGTGGCTGCATGGTAGTGGATGACAGTAGGAGATGTCAGGGAAGGCTGATGTTTTGGGACAATCCCTGTCATCCATGTTGGCAAAATTGCAGGCGTAGTGGGCCCCGCCTAGTACTAAGGAGTCCTACACTATACCCTGGACTACTATTTTCTGACAGTGTCTTCGATTTACCCCAAAAAATGAAGCTGGAACTTTCCCATTTTTGAAAAATAGTTAATGATTTTGGAAAAATAAATTTAAAAGTGGCCATTATTGCCAATTGAGAGAACTACTGAATGGAGCAAGAAGAAATTGGAAAACATTTTGTATTACTTAGAAAATGTTGTGTAAACGTCGCACACATTGGAGCAATGCCAAAGGCAATTGAAACATGATTTTGCAAATCCCTCTCCACAAAAGTTGTAATTCCACTCCAGCAGCTCACTGTCTAGTTTTGACGATGTAATCCTTCAAAAAAGGTACTCGATAGTACTGAAAACTATCAAAACCGCAAATGTGACATGTAAATGAAATTCAATTTCACACCCTAAAATAATTTTGAAAAATTCAGATTAATTTGTGTTCATTCATTAGTGCTAGAGGAACCTACATTTTGAATTTCATGTTCATTCAATCATTTCTCCAATAGTTATGGCACAAAACAACCACCGCATTGAAAGTGTGACACAAAATAGGACAGGTGTTTCTTGCAATCACCCTCAAGGACATTGCTTTAATCTTGAAACCTTTAATTTCCTTGAATATTTTCAAGGACATTAGCTCCATCAGCTCGCCTTCAGGGTGCTTTGTCAGAAATCGATTCCAGAATGCCCAGAGATCATCGGGCACGGTGATGATCTGAATTTCATTCTTCAGATCCGTAGTCCCCTTGATGGATGCACCATCCTTTTCAGGATTAATATTTTGGAATCTCTCGACAACTGCATCCGTGAAGCTCTGCACTTTCCGATAAAATAATTCAGTTACAATCCGAGAGAGAAACGATAGAATTTGATTTGGTACTATCATCGGGTCGACGATAAAACTATGTCAATAAAAGCAGAGATAGTTCATACATACAGTAATGAACTAAACAGTAGTAAACCGCAGAGTTATTCATATTCGATATTATCAATATACACTTACATTCTCATAGGAAATGAATAGGTTATCCTCGACTCGATGATAATGAGGAAGACCAATTGCATACCTTATAGTTCGTCAAGCTGAAGACGGATTTATTGTTCCGAGTTAAATCCTCAGAGCGAACATCCGTGGGGCGTTTGTAGGCGAGCTAGATGTTTCGGCAGCTAATGATTTGGTTACCCCACGTTGGTTGAGCATGATCCAAATGATTAGTGCAATTGTAGAATTTTGAGATGTTTCTTAATTTGTTTGGATCAAGGGTCCAAACAATCAAAGCATCCCAAGTCTAAAGCTCTACTCGGTGGGATTCTCCACAGCCTCCTTTCTAAAGCTCTTTAGAAGCCGTGATGCTATGTTGACCATTGATAATCATGAACCGTCCATTCATGATTTCTTCCCACTTCTCGGGCTTTTTTTTCAAAAACTGATTATGAGAATCGACAGGGGTAAGGCAGACCTTCTGTCTCTGCTTCATGTCAATCAATTGAATGAGTTCATTCTTCACAGCAACAACAATATCCTTCTGCAATGTTCAAATGACATATTGATCACTAGCCAAGATGCACTGTTTGATGTCCACGGATATTGTTTCCTGGCCGAGTAAAAAACAAGCCTTGTGGTCAGCCCAGAAGTTTTTTTGAATTAAAGCAAACTTCTCATAGTCTGGTTGTGGAGGATCGGAGGATGCTAGACCCGTCGATACAATCGTGAGCGCTGATCCTGAACTTCCAGCACCCGCAACTCCTCTGGGAGGACTTCTCTTCTTCTTTCTACTAGAGAGAGGGGCTTCTGTTGAAGTGCTGTCTCTCTTTCTTGTTGCCGATTTCGTCTGACCTGGTCTTGTTGCTTTGCTCGCTGAACCACCGGGTGCAGATGCATCTTGTTGACGACTCTCAGATTCCCCTCTCTGGCCTTGTGAGGGGTTTCTATCGATTGATGGTGCAGGTTTGACATTTGCCAAGGCATATTGATCAAGAGTTTGGAAAATACGGCGCAATCTAGTCGCATTGGACTTTGCAGTGCCATTTTTCCAGGGAATGTAGTCAAATTTCTCAAATTCTTCATTAAGGGACTCCATCTGCGACCCCTCCAAGAATGTTATGAGGTTCTCGAGATCGAACTTCCCATAATAAATAGTTACGTTGATGACAATGGAGTGACAGTGGTCCTTTTGGTTTCCATTGTCGTCAACTTCGTAGAGCACAATCACAACATAATTGATTTGGTGATCCTCAATCACTGTCACCTTCTCTTTCATATTCCAAGGTAGATAACTTGTTTTTCCCTGAATTCGATATCTAAGGTAGACATAATTTTTCCAACGGTTCACGCCGAAGGTCCATGTGCTGATATGGTCTTTGAACTCCCATAGCATTCCGTAGCTATCTACCATTTCATCGATGAAGGGCTCATCATTCAAGGGGTTTACGAATGGCTGAAGATGATGCACTGTTACGGAATAATCGTAGTTATCTTGCTTCTCCATCTTCTAATCCTGCAAATGATTTGTGTGAATGTGTTAGAAATTGAGCTATCGTCGATCCGACGATAAGTTCATTTGGATTGCTAAAGGAAAAATTGCCGTGGGCATACAATTGGGTGATGGTTTTAAGCATTGCATGAAAATGATTGACTCGATGGCAGCTAGATTTAGGTGAGGGTGTTGGCTGAAGTTATTGTGAAGATTGATATTCATTTTTTATGAACATTAACCCTCATTTGTTAATGTCTTAGTGATTTATTCCTTTGACATCGGAATTAGGGTATGAAATTAGCCATATTTCATGACAAGGAAATCCAGATGTTTCTTTTGATCATTAATTTGTAGTTGGTTTCTCGTTGGATAGGTGGATTTATCTTTAAATTTTAAATAACGTATCGTCAGGTCGATGATATGGGTGGGATCTAAACCTATTTGAGGTATTTTCTTGAATTTCAAGTATGTCATTTCGTAAATTCTTGATCGAAGAGGGTACATCGTCGAGTCGACGATAAGGGAAATGACTTGGGAGGCGGCGTTTTCTATTAATTGGATTTTCAAAGTTATTCCTTGGTGGGAATGTGGGAATTAGACTTTCCCAGTTATCAAACTTTTGTTTAGAATATCATGGATGACTGTATCCTCGAGTCGAGGATACGTTTCTCCGATGATCAAAACCCTAAACATGTGGACTCTGTAGAATAATCTGTTCACTAGGTTTGTAATGTATCCTCGACTCGACGATACGTGTTTTTGAATAAGCGAATCCCTGAAATTGGAGAATTTGCAAACAAAAATTGTGTACTAAGACTGGGCTGAGATTCTAAAACCCTAAATCATAGACTTATTTGTATAAGATTGAATACCTGAAACCTTAGTGTCCTATAAACTTCTTGAATGCTTTTGGAGATTGAAATGGCACTTCTTCCTTATTGGCGTACAGACCTGTAAGCACAGAAAAGGAATCTCAGAGATTTTTAAACATACAACTTTGTTTTAGAAGTCAACATGAAATGCAGCAATGCTCATGAGCACCACATTTGAGAAAAATATGTTCAAAACCCTATTCCTAACAATTACTCACGAAACCAGAACTACAAATTCCTAAATCCAACAATCAAAACCCTATTCTTAAACAAACCCAACAATGGAAATCCAATTGTGAAACAACAGCACCTCTACTTTGTCAATGCGCAACCACAGTATTGGAATCAGAGTGATTCCAAGCCTTTGGAAAAAATGCAGTGGCCAACATTCAAGCACAATCAACTATCAAGTAAGCCACTTCTAAAAAGAAAATTAGCAATACTATCAAAACAATCAAACAATGCATGAATAACTAGCAAAAGTAGTGAGAAAGAAAGAAGAAGCTCACAAATTTGACAAAGTTGTGTAGTCAGAGGAACTCTGTCAACTGGCGCAGACCGTAGAACTACACAGTTGAATGCGAACTTCAACTCACAACTTCACACCAATAGAATGCACACTCCGTAAATCCGCGTAAGCCTCCCTCTACGTCCGCGGCCACTGAAATGCAACTCACGAGCTGCCCGTGCACTCCTCCAACACTAGCGAGCTTCACACAACGACCTTCACACAGCGAGCTCCAACACTCGCGACCTTCACACAGCCAACTCCAATACTCGCGACCTTCACACAACAAGATTCACACACCGAGTTTCGCACAACGAGCTGCACACAGCGAGATTCACGCACAGTGACTTCATACACAACGAGCCCCACACAGCGACACACAGCGAAGGGAGAGAGAAGACCTCCCAAGGCTACGCCGAGCCGCCAAAGGAGGTTTGGTCTCCACCAAACCAACCGCCCCGGTTCCGAACCTCAGCCTTGGTATGGAGGTTCGTCAATTTTCCCAAACCCTTGTATGGATGCCGAACCTACACGTTCGGATCTGAACATGAAGTGCGGTTATTCTATAAGTTCTTTAACCCCTAAATGCCCAAGGCTTGTTTTGAGTTTTGGGGTATTTGCTCTCAGTTGAAGAAAATGCCAACATTTTGATAAGTTGTATCAATTTTTTTTTAATTGTAACCGTACAAATTCAAAGTAGACATATTGTAGATCACATAGGAAAAAAATATTACTTATGCAGTGAAAGATTATAATGTTTGACTACGAGGGTGTTAAAACTGGAAAAGTGATGTGAAGCCTATCAATCCTCTTTTCACAAGTCAAATCTAAAAAGTTTGATGCATGACCAAAAAAACTATGAGATTAGAGGGCCTAACATGCATAACCCCAATCAATTTATGGCTTTTCTAAATATACTCTACAATTCTTTTAAATGAATTTTGAATGTGATTATTTCTCAAAGATCTAGTATATTTGAGGCTCATTTCCAAGAGCCCTCAACACTATGGAAAGTCAAGATTGCAATGGGTACCCTTGCACAAAATCTTGGATAGAAAAATCAATATCATTCATTTTCAAAATCGGATTTGTAATTCTACAAGTAAACTTCAAAGAGAATTTTCCAGAAATACAAGCTTCTCAAAATAGCCAATTGTTAGTGTTTTCTTTAACTCCAAAGTTTTGCAAACACAACATTTTGGTGTCTTGGGCATTTAGGGGTAAACCTTTGAATGTCAGGTTGGTGACCATGGAAATCAGTCATTTTCAATTTATGTGATATCATGCACCTTAGAACTTTCTATTCCACCCGTAATTCTAAGGATGAATAGTTGCAATTTTAACCTATAGGGGAAAATTCCTTGTCATTTAGTGGACAATAAACATCTATCACAATGTTCAGGGGTTAATTTTGTATTCCCTATAAGACATACTATTGACCATGGAAATTTTGAAAATGCATTACATAATGAATTTGTAAGAAATGGAAGTGCTCATTGGAAATCAACGCATTTTGTATGATTTATGCTTTTTGACAAAGAATCAATAGAGTATTTCAAATTTTTCTTTTGTTCTACATTAAACGAAAAATTGGTTAGCACTAGCTAAAAAAAGATTGCAACATTATTTTCTTAAGTCATCTATAAAGTTTGAGGCCCTTAACCTCTTAATGCTTCAGGGTTTGGAGACACTCACCATCTACTTCACCATACTTTTGATGAAAGGAGAATACAATAGGCTATTGGTCCACAATAAGAGACTATATTGAAGGCAAAAAAATTTCCTATCATACATATTGTAGTTAAGTATAATTTCCAAATGTCAAAACACCAAGTAGAAAAAAATGTTGAACGTGATAAATTGGGAAGCATAGGGTGGTTCTAAAATAAGTTGTTTGTATACCATGGAGTCAATCCATATTATTGGATAGTGAGATACAACCCTAGAGAACAAGGCAGGTGTACCTGGAGAAGGGCCATTGTCACAAAATTGATGGATGGCCTCTAGTCATTACTCATCCGACTGAGCAGTGTATACAATTCAAGTGTCAATTGTAGGGTTTGAGTGTTAGTTGTGTGATTTAGATATAAACTTCGAAATACCATATCGTTTTTAGGCACTAAATTTCCAATGCCAAATGAATATTTCTATTTATTCCTAATTGTCCAATCAACTATTCATGGTTGATATAAAATTTCTGGCTTGACATTGTATAGGCAATAGAATAGCCTTGACTATTTCAAAAAATATTGTAGGCAATTTTCAAGGGTTACTATTAAAAACTTTTTTTTCACTAAAACACGGTAAATATTTAATTTGTAAGAGGTCCTAAAAGGCATATATGTACCAATCATTAAAAGTTGGGTATGATACATTTGCAAAACAAACATTCATATTTGTTGTGATCTTTAATCCAAACATCCTTCCACCTTTCTACTTTATTCTTCTTTATCCAGGACCTAGGCTTCCTCCCTATCCTAGAATTAGAAATAAAACATGCCGATGAAAAAAAATTTCAAACATTCATTACAAGAGTAATTCCAACAATGAATTTTTCTGAACGTTCTCACATGTTCTATGGTTTGCAGGATTTAATATTTTATAGGAGCACGTGTGTAGGTATGTGAAAACATTGACATGCATGTCATCCAAATGTAGAAAGGTATGATGCTAGGATGTGCTTCAAAACAGCTTGTGATGCTACAAGGTTTGTCGTAGCAACACTCAGCCGAGGCATTCCCCTATAATTTAGAATCTTTTTCTTTCTACTGTGGGGACTTCAAAACATCTTGACATGCTATAAGGTAACATCATAGCAAGTTGCAGTTGAGGTCCCCATCAACTTCATTAGCATTGTTTCTAAATGAACCTTTCCTCAAAATCAAGGTGGGAACATCTTTTAATAATGAATTGTCCATCATGAATCCTCTCAGGGTATGGGATAATTTGAAGATGAGAGCTTGACCACTCATTGTCAAAATGCAGGAATTGTGCTCAAAGTAGAATTTTAGTCCTCATTTTAGCATAGTAGAATACCTTCTTTCAAAAAACTTTGAACTAAAAAAAAGTGGGTAATTAAGTTAAGTTTAATCTCTAAATTTTTTTTTGAGGTTTAGGGTTTAGGGTCAAAGTTATGGAAAAGTTCTAGAGAGGGATTGGAAGAGATATTTTTTTGGACAATTAAAAACATTCTCTCTGATATGTGTCCATAACTTTCTATTTGAGTCTTCAAATCTCAAATCCATTTTTGTAAAATGAAACTTGCCTTCATTTCACAAATTTTTAAAGATCCAAGTTTTTTGAAAAAAATTATTCTACTATGCCCCAAATGAGGTTTGAAATTCTACTTTGAGATTATTTCAAATTATTGTGAAATTCTTAAGAGAAAAATGAAAATCACTCTTACTTATCGTGAATAGACTCAAAAAATCTGAAATTTTCACCATATTAGTACCATTATATTTTAATGCATAAGAGCATGGTATAAATGAAAGTTATGCTATTCTAAAATTAGAAAATCAACAAACTAGGCCCAAAGTTCATATTCCCAAGGAAATCTAAAAAAACAATTTGGACCCTTTTCATTTGTTTTTGAAAAATCATTGAAACTTGAAGACTAGGCCTACATTGAAGTTGTATTAGAAGAGTAGGGCTATAATGGAGTTGCTATAATTGTTGCATACCGGCTACATTGGTCACCCTCCATGCAACCTCTACAACTCATACAAGTATTCTCCCTCATCCCAATGTATATCTAAACTCTTGTATTGTATTCTTGGTAGAATACAAGCTCTGCATAGGCAAAGGATCTTTAATTTTGCTGATTTTATTTATTTTTAAATTGCTCAATTTCCAAATTCCTCTTGCCCCCAACTTTATAGTTCAACACAAAAATTAAATACAAACATATATTGACTATGTTGCATTGAAAGGTATTAGCATTCACAGTGAAAGAAATTTTTGGTTTGAATAAGATGGTCCAATTGCTTGGTAAATAAGGAACTCTATATCTATCATATCACTAATCCAAATAGGATGAATCAAAGCTTCCCATGTAGACAAAAATATAATCTACAAGAATAAATTTTAAAAAAAAAACACAATCTTTTACAAATTTTGTTTGCTTCCCACTCTCCCCATTTTTAGGTTATTCTGGCATATCTTCTGCTCTCAAACACTAATTGAAATACAAACTATATTCCCCCAAAGCTAATGAGTTTTTATATCTTACGAGAAAGTTTTAAAAAAAACCCTAACAAAGGAGCTCATAGGAATGTACCTGAAATCCATGTTGTCCCCCATAAGCACATTGGGACTTTAGGGGTTAAAGAATACTTTTGTACAATCAAGCGATGAACTTCACATAAATTGCATCTCCTCCAAAACTTAGTAGATTCCAAATTTTTTTCCTAGAAATCTAGAATTGTTCATAATCCTAAACCCTAAACCCTAACCGTAAACCCTAAACCCTAAGGCGTGATTCCTACATTGCACATAATTAGGATCCTAAACCGTCAAAGGAAGGATTTTTTAAGAAACTCGGACACTGGACAAAGTATAAGCAAAGAAGCAATTATTAGGAATTCCCTATTAATGACAGTCACATGAACACAAATGAAGACAATGACATGAATAGCAGATACACTATAAACGAACGCCTTTTTTGGGTTGATATTAGTAATGCCTTTTTTTGGTTCATATTAGCAAAGATTGTTTTGGGTTGGTATTAGCGAAGACTTTTTTTGGTTGGTATTAGTAAAGCCTTTTGGTCTAGTATTAGTAAAGCTTGTTTTGGCTGGTCTTAGTGAAGCCTTTCTGGGCTGGTATTACAGAAACCCTTTCTGGGCTGGTATTACAGAAACCCTTTCTGGGCTGGTATTACAGAAACCCTTTCTGGGCTTCTTTTCTTCTTCAACCGCATCTTTATGCCACAAATCTGACACAAAGTGGCAAATAAAGAGGCATTTAAGTGCTGCCACAAAAAGTGGACCACGAACATTGTCAGATGCCATGTATTTCCAAAGAATTTGAATTCCCGCGCCAATTCTTCCCCGCCCCTCGAAAGCGGAAGCTCAAGCTCTCCCCCTTGCAACTTTCACTTTGCAACTTTGTTTTGCCTGCACAGCCGCGCCATTCGATTGTTCTCATTTTTAGTTGCTCATCTCTGACCGAGAAGACGCTTCAGCATTTTTTTCTCATTTCCAATCCTCCTTTGTTTCCAATAGGCTTGTTCATATAGTGGGGACTTTAAGAAGACGAGTGTGTACATTGACTGCAGTTGCTGGTAAGTAGTATTGTGCTTTGACTTATCATTTGTAGAGTATGCACTACTTCCTATTATTGTTGTACCGGACATCCCATTGATTTTCAATTAGTAGTTTTATTAGCCAAATAGTGAAACATAGAAATTTGATTGCTATTGTGTCCGATGTGAGTGTTGGTGTTGTGCATCATCGAGATGCTGAGGAATACGTCTCCCAACATTTTCGCCTAAATTTACGGAGGATCCTATATTAGATCAATATAGAGTATATCGTCGAGTCGACGATATGAAGAGAACTCAATATGTAATTGATAATCGTAGACTCCAAGAGAAGATAGATTGGTTTGCATTCTTGAGACTCATCCATCCTATCCTCGAGTCGACGATATCCATTTAATTTAGTAATATGAGGGTCTTATCGTCAACACGAGGATAGGTCTTAGTTTTATATTCCTATGAATTATATCGATTTTATATTGTAATGGACGATATTCATCTTAAAGTCTAATGATGGAAGGTTTATATTTCAAGAAGTTTTATCCTCGAGTCGACGATATTTAAATATCGTAATTTGGACCCCTAGTTCATAAATTGTAAGATATTTTAGAAAATTATTTGTCTGATGGTCGTATCGTCGACTCGAGGATAAGTCACATTTTCAGAAATGACCTGTATCATTGATAAGGCTATATTGGATTCCAAGTTACATTATAACTAAGGAGGGTTAATATGTTTGTTTTCTTATGAGGATATTGTCGACTCAGTGGTATTCATTTTTAGTTCGTGCATAATCCTTTCATTTTCATTTGTTTTATAAATTGATAATATTCATTCGTACATTATTCGACTATGTTCTGTTGGTATTCCTTGGAATGTCTCTGATAAATTATCTTAGATTTGAAGATAGCCTTTGTATCCGTTTATAGGTTATTGTATCGTCGATTCGATGATATTTATTTTATTTAGGAATACATGAGTATTATCTATTTCGTCATGAATGTGAGATTTATATATTCAGAAGTCGTATGTTGTATATCTTGTAATTGACGAGAAGCTCTTTATATGATAATGTTGGAAGGTTTACATTTTTGGTTTCACACATGATTATCGTCGAGTCGACGATACCCATTTCTAAATTGGACAGTCACATTCTTCTTTCTATATCATTAAGAACTTGATAATTAATAGAGTCACATTATACGTCATTTAGAAATAGTCAAAATTTCCCTTTCATTATGTAAAAACCCTTCAATGTAAAACCCTTCAATGTAAAAACACAAAAAGTGCTTGAGGTGTGCTTGAGGTCTACCTCAAGCACACCTCAAGCACACTTCAATATCCTTTTTGTGTTTAATAATTTATTTTTATTCAAATATTATGTAAAAAGTAAAAGATCCTCAACAAATTCTTTTATTTTAACCTATGTTTACCTTAAGACATAGTTTTGCTTTAATCCAAGCCTACTTAAATACATTCTTTTACTTTTTAGATTGATCTAGTGTGTATATAAAGAATAATTTTTTTATTTAGTCTTATTATTCTTGTAAGTACATACTTTAAATATAAAATTCTTTCCAAGACAAAGTTTTTCTTCTCCTTTGTGAATACCAATGCCCTGACAACCCACTAATGAAGCACCTAAACTTTGCAAGTCATTAAAACTACTTCATTGACTTTTTTCCAGTGTCATAGAAGCCGAGAATGACTGGGGGTCCTCCCCGGCCAAGAGGAGACCGAGAGGAGCACAGCCCGGGCCACCCCATTCCCCCAACCACCTTTGGCGAGAATGGGTGGCGATGCTCTTACATTGGTGTAACCGAGGGGCAACAATGGTGTACAACTGTTCCTTAGGCAGGTTACACTGGTGTTACCGAGGGGCAACAATGGTGTAACCTTATCTCTTAGGTAGGTTACACTAGTGTTACTGAGGGGCAACAATGGTGTAACCTTATCCCTTAGGCAGGTTACACTGGTGTTACCGAGGGGCAACAATGGTGTACAATTGTTCCTTAGCCAGGATACACTAGTGTAACCGAGGGGCAACAATGGTGTACAACTGTTCCTTAGCCAAGTTATACTGGTGTTACCGAGGGGCAACAATGGTGTAAGTTTATCCCTTAGGCAGGTTACATTGGTGTAATCGAGGGGCAACAACGGTGTAGCCTTGTCTCTTAGGCACATTATACTGGTGTAACCGAGGGGCAATAATGGTGTGCAACTATCCCTTAGCCAGGTTACACTGGTGTTACCGAGGGGCAACAATGGTGTAACCTTATCCCTTAGGCAAGTAACATTGGTGTTACCGAGGGGCAACAGTGGTGTACAATTGTTCCTTAGCCATGATACATTGGTGTAACCGAGGGGCAACAATGGTGTAACCTTATCCCTTAGGTAGATAACAGTGGTGTAATCGAGGGGCAACAATGGTGTAACCTTGTCCCTTAGGTAGATAACAGTGGTGTAATCGAGGGGCAACAATGGTGTAACCTTGTCCCTTAGCCAGGTTACACTGGTGTAATCGAGGGGCAACAATGGTGTAACCTTATCCCTTAGGCAGGTTACATTGGTGTTACCGAGGGGCAACAATGGTGTAACCTTATCCCTTAGGCAGGTAACACTGGTCTTACCGAGGGGCAACAATGGTGTAACCTTATCCCTTAGGCAGGTAACACTGGTCTTACCGAGGGGCAACAATGGTGTAACCTTATCCCTTAGGCAGGTAACACTGGTCTTACCGAGGGGCAACAATGGTGTAACCTTATCCCTTAGGCAGGTTACAGTGGTGTAATCGAGGGGCAACAATGGTGTAACCTTGTCCCTTAGCCAGATTACACTTGTGTAACCGAGGGGCAACAATGGTATAACCCTACTCCTATGCTAAGTTATAGTGTTGTAATCCAAAGGCAATAATGGTATAGTAGTACCCCTAAGCCAGCTTACACCAATGTGATCCAAGGGTAACAATGGTATAACCTTACCCCTAAACCAATAAATACCAGTATTACTGAGTGGTAGGGATGGTGTAATCTGAAGGCAGCAATGGTGTAAGTAACACTACCCTTCACTCTAAAACATTGACATAACTGAGCAGCAAGGATTGTGTAACCCTAAACCCTCACATAAGTTATACTGGTGTAATCCAAAGGCAACACATATATATTGGAAGAATTTGTAATTTTGAAAGTTACAATTGAGGTTGACCAAGGCGCATCTATTTTGGGGATGCTTGGACCTTTAGGGGTTAAAGCTTAAAATAAACCACTTATCAATTGTTTCTATATCATTTTTCACAAAAGGGTTCAAGAAGCATATCAATATACCTAGATGTCTTTGACTATAATCCCCATTTTTCTTCGAAATTTGATACTATTCTAAGCATTTTGGTAATGACCACTATATTTATAGAAAATGTAAATTTATATGGGTACATAGCATAAACTTTAATGTTTTCAATTCAGCAATAGAAATATCAAATTGCTAGAATGTGTGTTTCATCATATAAAATCCTAATGAAGTTATACCAAGAGCAAGCATGAATCAAATTTTAAGGATTAAGAAAAAAATGATCTCAATGAAGTATCAAATCTAGCGATTGAAGCTTAAGTGTTTATTGAACCCTATATAATCATTTTGAAAATAGTTTTAAGGACATTGACCAAGTGTTCACTCATTACAAAAATTACGTAGAATTTAATGAGAATGACTGCATGCGTTGCGGTCCTAAGATCTTCTGATGAAAATTCTCACTTTAGACATTATTTGTAGTTTTATCATGTGTACTGGGGTATTTTCCAATGACCAAACCATTCTTGTTATTGACCATTTTTTATTTCTTAGAAAAGTCTGATGGCATACTTAGAGACCACGCTACACGATGTAACTCCTTGGACTGGGAAGTGTGATGGTGTATGTGGAGGTTGGATTACCCTCGTGTAACTTTTTGGAACTAAGAAGTGTGATGGTGTATGTACAGGCCAAACTGCATTGGTGTAACTCCTAGGCACTGGAAAGTGTGATGGTGTATTTGAAGGTTGTACTACATTGTTGTACCTCCTTGGAAAGGGAAGTGTGATGGTGTACCTTGAGCATGGGCTACACTGGTGTAACTCCTTGGTGTTAAGGTCATTTTCTATATCTTTTGCTATAACTAGAAGAAGTGGGCCTTTCAACCCCCGAGTTGTTGTTCTTTGCCCTAAACCCTAGACCCCTGAAATCACAAAAACTTTGGATGGTCAAGGAATTAAAAGGCATGGTTTACAACGTTAGGAAAAAGACTCAAAATTAGTGAAGTTGCACCCAAAAATTGTTCAAATTAGGGAAGAATGGCTTGTCAAATCGCTTGTCAAAGTCTTTGTACCCCACGAAAATGGCACCCTAAACCCTCCATTAATTCTTGATAGGTAAGGAATTAGAGCTTGGGACTACTACCGTTGTAAAGAAGACGAGACACCGATCTAAATGCACACAGAAATTAGTTAAATTGGGCCAAAATGGATTAAGATGTCCGTCGCCAAATTGTCTACTAGCAGTGAAAACTGCGGCCTATAAGGGGCCATAGCTTTTGATTGACAAAGAATTTGAAGTTGAGACCAGTTCCATTGGAAAGAAGGCAACAAATCAGTTAAGATTGGCTCTAAACCGCACAAATTATCAGAAGTTGACATAGATTAACAAAGAAAAAGTTATACGGCTAATACCCCTTTGTTAATTGGTGTCCTCATTTACGCCGTCTGTGCCACATTACCGAACCTTCTTACTATAGGGTTCATAATTAAAGTACAACAAATTCTATATTTATTTTTTATTGACATTTAAAAGTACGGGGAATGCTTGTATGGGATTCATGTGAACTTGAAATATAAGTAGTAACCATATTTACAACTTGTTGAATATTTTTTCTCATTTGTCTACGTACCAAATCTATGGCTTTTTATGAATTGGGTTCATAATTAAAGTACAACAAATGTTGTATTTTATTTTTGATTGACATTGAAAAGTGGCGGTTAATGCTTGCATGGGATTCACGTGAACATGAAATATAAGTAGTAACCATATTTACAACTTCTTGAATATTTTTCTCATTTGTCTACATACCAAATCTATGACTTTTTATGAATTGGGTTCATAATTAAAGTATAGAAAAAGATGCATTTTATTTTTGATTGATGTTTAAAATTAGGTCAACGCTTATATGTGTTTTATGTTCACATGAATGTTAGGTATTAAAATTAATGTCTCTAAACTTATTGAAATCCTCTCTTCATTTAGTCACACACCAATTCTATGACCATCAATGAATTGAGTTCATAGTCAAAGAACAACAAAAGGGATTACATGATCTCTCGTGTTTTGGTTACAATTCATATCTATTTTTGGCCTAAGATGAATGCACCAATTTGTAGATGCTTGAAATGACTTTCAAAATATGTCTCTCATTTCTTAAATTGATATTTTAAGTGGTGGCAATAGATGGACGAATTACCCTAAAACCAAACTTCATCCATTCATGATGCATGCATAAGGCATCCTATCTCAAAGTAGCACATCATTTTGGAATCTGAAAGAAAAAACTACATCATTACATAGTTAGAATTTAATCGCCCTTCTTTGTATAAACTAAGTGTAAGTGGGACCCCCTTTATGTTTGGACGACGGTAAATTTTTGTTTTTGGATTTAGGATTTTGCACCACCTTGAAGATGCTTGTAAACGCCTTCCAAACAGATCCACTTCTTCAACATTTGACTCTTTCAATAGCGACAACGGATGGATGAAGTTTGAAGAAACCAAACTTCATCCATTATTATCTTGTGCATACCTCGCTACATTACTCTCATTTCTATCGTGAAATGTCTCAACGAACATTCTCTTTGTATTACTTTCAATTTTATCATTTCTATTGAGAGATCCCTTGACGACTGGGTCGTGCTAGTTTGTCTCATTTCTTCAATTTCTATCCCTGGAGATCTCCCGATGAACATTCTTGCTACATTACTTTCATTCTTAACATTTCTATGGGAGAATCTTCCATTGAGTAGACCAACCCTAATACCGAAAATTTTGTATTTTCATCTAACCCTATACCAATGAACATTTTTGCTATGTTACTTTTAATTTTATCATGTCTATGGGGAGATTTTTTGATGACTAGACCCTCTATGTTACTAAACATTTTTTATTTTTTAGGAAAGTATAGTGGTATACCTAGCTAGAGGCTGAGCTACACTGGTGTAAGTCCTTAGAGAGAGAACTGTAATGTTGTACCTAGCTACAATAGTGCAAATCCTAGGGACCAAGAACGGTAATGGTGTCCATGGAGGTCAGGTTCTAGTGTTCTAAAGCACCAGAGAGGGTGTAATGGTGTATATCTCTTCTTCCAATGCATCCTTGTACACCCGAATACACCCTTCCATTAGTGTAGTTCTTTGGTCCAAGGTGTAACGGTGTACTGCTGCCCACCCCTACACCTCAGTGCTTGAATCCGTGTAACACCCTTTCTTTGGTATTGGTCCCTGCCCCAAGGTGTAATGGTGTATTGGTACTCCCTGTGTTCCTTGTTTTCTTTACCTTTTGCTGAAACCCAAAGAAATGGGCCCTCAACCCCCTCAAACCCGAGTTGCTGGCTGCCGTGAACTCCCTAAACCCTTAACCGCCTTAACTTTTGACACTCTAGGAATTAGGAAGTGTGCTTTACACTGTTGGAAAGACGGGGAGAAATCAGTCCAGATGCACCCAAAAATTGTTCAAATTGGGCAAGAATTGACTAAGACCTAAAACCGCCGAAGCCACTCTACCCCATAAAAACGGCAATTCCGCCTCTAACTTTTGATTCGCAAGGAATTAGACCTTGAGACTGGATCCGTTGGAAAGAGGGGGAGAAATCAGGCAAGATGCGCCCAAACATTTCTAGAATCGGGCAAGAATTGCTTGAGATATTGGTCGCCGAAGTCCCGTCCTGCACCCTTAACTGCGGCCTAAAATGGGCCATAACTTTCGATTGGCAAGGAATTAGACCTTGAGAGTGGTACCGATGGAAAGAGGAGAAAAAATCAGTCGAGATAGGCTCTAAAAAACACGGATTCGAGCAAGTTGACGCAGATTAACAAAGCAAAAATACACGGTGTATACCCCTTTGTAAATTGGTGTGCTGATTGACACTGAATGCGCCACATATTGGTCGCTTCTTACTATAGAAAGAACATGTTGATGGTTTGTGTGACATCCAAAAAAACATAGACTGTCACGTCAGCAAGTAAACCCATTTTGACTATAAGTAATTCAATAAAAATTACTAGGATCTATGATAAAATGCTGACCAAATGTGAAAAATTTAGAGGAAGGGCAGCCACATAGCATGCTTTGCCAAAAAAGGGAAATTGATGGATGTGCACCATGGATGAAAAGAGATGGTCTTTATACAAGTGGGGTAGTAGGAAGTGAAACAATTGATATGGGATATGTAAAGCAAGAATTGTATTCAATGTAAAATGTCTGTAACAATGTCTAAATATCGGAAATAATGTTTAGATATTTGAAACAGCATTTAGATGTCTAAAACAATGTCAAGATGTACAATGGTCAAATTCCCATATTGTAGTTATTCCATATCTTTTGTCTTACTATGGATGAAGAATGGATATAAATATAACCTTTGTACCCTTCATTCTTACTAACTATTAATCAAGAAATTCCTTCATTTTGCCATCAAAATTTTTCTTGATAGTAGATGGTAAGTTTTCTTCAATTCTTGTTGAATTCAACAATTTTGTTTGTTCATTTTATTTTAGGTTTAATTTCTTTTAAATAATTATTTTTGTTGATCTTGCCTTATGGATATGGTATGCATCAATTGATGTCTCAAAAAAATGCCTAGATACCTAATTTGACATTTCAAAAATTAGCATTAAAATTTTTAAATGACATAAAAGTGTACTGACTAGGCATGCCATGTCATCATAATTGGTTCCACGTCACTTTTCTCACCACTATGTTAAGTGTTACATCAAGAGCCATGTCATCGACGGACTAGATGAAAAAAATCCTACGTGGCTCTTTTTGCCTATTTGGTGCTTACCTATCCTCCACATGCTGCATTGGGGGGACCTTGGTAGACCCTGTTGTCTGTAACATTAGAAAAAAACAAGTTGAAATTGGACATGTTTTCCTTGATTTTTGGACTTTTTTTGCCCATTCGTTATAACAAATTTTAGATGACATCCACTCGGACTTTTTTCATGTTAACCCCTAAAGGACCATAAGGCCACTACATGGCTTCTACAACTACATTTGTAAAAAATTCAGAATATGAACTTTAGTAATTGTCTGTGACCAACAAAGAGACCCTAGATGATTTTTTTTTGCTGAATCCATCAATACAATCCGATCGAGAAATGATTGAGTGAGCAATTTTTGGTGAATTTTTTGAGAATCAGAAAAGTACTTTGGGCTATCACTTCATGTGCTCATATCTTTTTTCCACACCTCAAAATGATTTGAAAAAAATTACACATCTAAACCATGATGATGTGTACTTGTGGAAAAAAAATCAGAGTTTTTGGATAACTTTTGAGCATTCCGATTTCAACATTCCAATTTCAGCGCATATACAAAGTTCCACTGGATCGGATATCTTTCATCAATTTCATCAACGGTGGCATTTTTTCAAAAATTGTGCGATTTTATTGATCTTTTTTTCATAGGAAAGATACACAAGTCTTCTTTCATTTCAATAGTGGCGATCATCAAAATCATATCACACATTTGAGAAATTATGCTTGTTACAAGAGCTAGTCAAGAAAACAAGAGCTTTGCTAAAACACCCCCGGTCCTTTAGGGGTTAAACTAAATGTCAAGAGACGTTTTTTGTGATGTCAAAAAAAACATATTTTTCTTATAGTGAAGAGACTACTTATGACTATCTTGAACATCTTTCATACCAAGTTTGGTGCCCACTGAGACACTCCTCCGATGCCACAATAAGCAAGTCACTCAAGGAAATGTCCACCTACTAAGCAATCTATGAACTACACGGTCAAAAATATTGCAAATATCAAACATATTGGGTAGTGGGCACATGAAGGAATTTAAAAATAAGAATAGATTTATAGTCATGAGTCCACATCATTTACAAGCATGGGAAAACAAAGCCACGTACATTCGATGTAGTACATGCATGTACTTCCAAACATGAACTACTCATAGAAGAAGAGAAAATGATGCACACAAGCATCATGAAGTTAACTCATTCTTCTATCTGCACTACACTTCCTCCCACTTGAAACAATCATCTTCACGTAACATTAGCCACAAACATCTCAAAGGAAAAACTACGAGCCTTGAGGGATCCAAGCCTTAAAAAAATAAGGATATAGGTGCGAACACTAGATATTTAATGGGGGGTTATTATTTTTTGTCTATTGTTTATTTTGCACCCTATCACTATATAATTTTCTAATGTGGTTCATTAAAAGAGGGGCATATATTAATTGTAGTTCCCAATTGCAATAAACATATCATATGCTATATTAGTTCAACTTATATTTTCTTGAGAACAATAATATTTGTGGAAACAAAAAACAAAGACTAAAGTTTATGTACCTAGCTATACAAATAAAAATGTATAGTTTTCTCTCAAATCTTACCATGTACTAATTTTTAGTACCAAACTAACACAAATTTCTTAACTCAATTGGGTTCTAGAGCAAATTCAACTTAAGAACTTTAGCTTCCAAAAATAGACTCACCTCCTCTCAGTGTTGGCAACATTCAGAAGAGTAGTGACACATCTTAGACTTGTGATATTGGCTATGCACTATACATGAAAATCAAGGGTGAGAAGATTCCACTTAGAAGCAAATAAGAGAAAACCGGGAATGCAAGCATGTAATGAAAACTATAGGCATACCAATGACATCTAGAAATTAATGTGAGGAAAAGTATTGGGTTGCTAGGTACAATGATCCTTGACCTCATCAACAATCAATTCATCAATTTTTTTCTTGGTAGTTCTTGGAAGCACTAAAAGGGAACTCACGTGAAAGTTACATCTTGTTCTACTTAGATAGATCTCTCCTATTCTATTGAATGGTCAGGTCATCTTCAAGATGCACCTCAAAATCCCCTAACAAATACCAAATAGTTGTCAATTTATCCTCAGGCTCTATCGATTTGTAAGACCACCAAAATACTTTATCAAATTCTGAATTATATACCCTTTAAAGCTCTAATTTTCAAGACTTCTAAGACCCTCCAAAGATTTAGGGAAGTTCTTGTTTCCAACTTCTCTGAGATCCAAGTAATTCAAAATTTGACTACCTCTATTGAATTTGGTAGTGTCTTGAGATTTCAACAACCTTGAAGATTCAATACTTCCAAATTGTTCAACATTCCAAAAGACTTGTGTAAATTTTGGATTCTACTTCCTAGAAGATCCAATTGATTCAAAATTAGGAGGCTTCACAAACCAATCTTTTAGCTCCTTAAGCTTGCAACAACTTTTAGATTCAACACTTCCAATTTGTTCAACTTTCCAAAGCATTTGTATAAAAATATGAACTATCCTTCATCCAAGATTGATTGACAATTTTGGAAGCCTCCAAACAAATCTAGTAGCTTCTTGAATTCTCTACAACCTTATAAAATTAACACTTCAAGGGCATTCAATGATTCAAGGTATCTCCAAAATTCCACATCTTTTCAAGTATTGGAGGCCTCACAATGAATAAGGTGACTAAACAAGCTCACCATTACACTCTAGATTCTATAGTCCCAATTTATTCAATGCTCCAAAAAGATTTGGATAAATTTTGGATTTCACTTCTTTTGAGATCTAATTTTTCTAAACTTTAGAGGTCTCCAAACAAATCAAGTAGCACTACAAACTTACCACAATCCCCTAGATTCAACCTTTTCAATTTTCTTAAATTTCTAGAGGATTTGGACAAATTTTGGAATGAGTTGAATTGAAGGTCCAACTTCTTCAAATCCTTGAGGTCTCCTAATAAAATTGGATACCTTTACAAGCTCATTACAACAACCTAGACTCAATACTTTCAACTTCTTCAACATTCTAAAAGATTTAGATATACATTAGAATCTACTCTTCCAGATGCAAGTTTTCCAAATTGTAAAGGCCTCCAAATGCATTTGATAGCTCTTAGAGCTCACCAAAATTCCTTAGATTTAATACTTTTGACTTTCTCAACATCCTCAAAGATTTGGATAAACTTTGGATTTCACTACCTCCAAGATGCAACTTTTCCAAATTGTGAAGGCCTTTGAAAGAATCTGGTAGTTCTTCAAGTTAAATACAATATATTAGATTCGACACATTCATCTTGCTCAGTGTTCTCAAATATTTGGATAACCTTTAGAATCCACTCCCTTAGAGGTCCAAGTTTTCCAAATTGTGAAGGCCTTCTAAAGAATTTGATGGTTCCTTGGGCTTACCACACCACCTTAGATTCAACATATTCAACTTGCTCAACATTCCCAAAGATTTTGATAACCTTTGGATTTTGTTCTCTTCAAGATGCAAGTTTTCTAAATTAAAGAAGCCGTCCAATGATTCTAGTAGCTCTTTGAATTGACTATAATGCATTAGACTAAATACTTTCAACTTACTCAACAATTCCAAAGATTTGGAAAAACTTTGGATTCCACTCAAATGAAGATCCAAGTTTCCCCAAATTTGGAGGCCTTCCAATGAGTCTGGTAGTTCTTTGAGCTTACCGCACCACTTTAGATTCAATACTTCCAACTTGATCAATATTCCCAAAGATTTGGGTAAGGTTTGGATTCCACTCCTTTTAAGATTCAAGTTTTCCAAATGTAAAGGCCTTCCAATGAATCAGGTAGCTCGTTAAGCTTACCACACCACCTTAGTTCCAATATTTTCAGCTTGCTAAATGTTCCCAAAGATTTGGGTAAGGTTTGGATTCCACTCCCTTCAAGATTCAAGTTCTCCAAATTGTGGAAGCCTTCTCATGAATCTAGTAGCTCCTAGAGCTTACCACACTACTTTAGATTAATACTTTCAACTTGCTCAATGTTCCCAAAGATTTGGGTAAGGTTTGGATTCCACTCCATCCAAGATTCAAGTTTTCCAAATTGTGGAGGCCTTCTAAGGAATCTGGTAACTCTTTGAGCTCACCGCAACAACTTAGATCCAATACTTTCAACTTCCTCAATGTTCCCAAAGATTTGGGTAAACTTTGGATTCCACTCCATCCAAGATTCAAGTTTTCCAAATTGTGGAGGCCTTCTAAGGAATTTGGTAACTCTTTGAGCTCACCGCAACAACTTAGATTCAATACTTTCAACTTGCTCAATGTTCCCAAAGATTTGGGTAAACTTTGGATTCCACTCCATCCAAGATTCAAGTTTTCCAAATTGTATAGGCCTTCCAAGGAATCTAGTAACTTCTTGAGCTCACGGCACAAACTTAGATCCAATACTTTCAACTCGCTCAATGTTCCCAAAGATTTGGGTAAACTTTGGATCTCACTTTCTTGAAGATCCAAGTTTTCCAAATTGTGGAGGCCTTCCAAGGAATTTGGTAGCTCTTTAAGTTTATCACAGCACCTTAGATTCAATACATTCAACTTACTCAATGTTCCCAAAGATTTGGGTAAACTTTGGATTCTACTCCATCCAAGATCCAAGTTTTCCAAATTGTGAAGGCCTTCCAAGGAATTTGGTAGCTCTTTAAGTTTATCACAGCACCTTAGACTCAATACTTTCAACTTGCTCAATGTTCCCAAAGATTTGGATAAACTTTGGATTCCACTCCATCCAAGATCCAAGTTTTCCAAATTGTGAAGGCCTTCCAAGGAATTTGGTAGCTCTTTAAGTTTATCACAACACCTTAGATTCAATCCTTTCAACTTGCTCAATGTTCCCAAAGATTTGGGTAAAGTTTGGATTCCACTCCATCCAAGATCCAAGTTTTCCAAATTGTGAAGGCCTTCCAAAGAATTTGGTAGCTCTTTAAGTTTATCACAGCACCTTAGATTCAATCCTTTCAACTTGCTCAATGTTCCCAAAGATTTGGGTAAAGTTTGGATTCCACTTCCTTCAAGATCCAAGTTTTCCAAATTGTGAAGGCCTTCCAATGCATCTGGATGCTCCTTGAGCTCACGACACCACTTTAGATTCAATACTTTCAACTTGCTCAATGCTCCCAAAGATTTGGGTAAACTTTCGATTCCATTTTCTTGAAGATTCAAGTTTTCCAAATTGTGGAGGCCTTCCAATGAATCTGGTAGCTCATTGAGCTTACGACACCGACTTAGATTCAATACTTTCAACTTGTTCAATGTTCCCAAAGATTTGGATAGAATTTGGATTCCACTTCCTTCAAGATCCAAGTTTTCCAAATTGTGGAGGCCTTCCAATGCATCTGGTAGCTCATTGAGATGAAGACACAAACGTAAATTCAATACTTTCAACTTGTTCAATGCTCCTAAAGATTTGGGTATAGTTTGGATTCCACTTTCTTGAAGATTCAAGTTTTCCAAATTGTGGAGGCCTTCCAATGCATTTGGTAGCTCATTGAGCTCACAACACCACTTTAGATTCAGTACATTCAACTTGCTCAATGTTCCCAAAGATTTTGGTAAAGTTTGGATCCCACTCCCTTCAAGATCCAAGTTTTCCAAATTGTGGAGGCCTTCCAATGCATCTGATAGCTCCTTCAGCTCACGACACCACTTTAGATTCAGTACATTCAACTTGCTCAATGTTCCCAAAGATTTGGGTAAACTTTGGATCCCACTCTCTTCAAGATCCAAGTTTTCCAAATTGTGGAGGCCTTCCAAGGAATCTGGTAGCTCCTTGAGTTCATGACACAAACTTAGATTCAATACATTCAACTTGCTTAAAATCCCCACGGATTTGGGTAAACTTTGAATTCCACTCCCTAAAAGATGCAAGTCTTCCAAATTGTAGAGGCCTTCGAAGAAATTTGGAAGCTCCTTGAGCTTACGACACCGACTTAGATTCAATACTTTCAACTTGCTCAATGTTCCCAAAGATTTGGATAGAGTTTGTATTCCACTTCCTTCAAGATCCAAGTTTTCCAAATTGTGGAGGCCTTCCAATGCATCTGGTAGCTCATTGAGATGAAGACACAAACGTAAATTCAATACTTTCAACTTGTTCAATGCTCCCAAAGATTTGGATAGAGTTTGTATTCCACTTCCTTCAAGATCCAAGTTTTCCAAATTGTGGAGGCCTTCCAATGAATCTGGTAGCTCCTTGAGCTCACGACACCACTTTAAATTCAGTACATTCAACTTGCTCAATGTTCCCAAAGATTTCGGTAAAGTTTGTATTCCACTTTCTTGAAGATCCAAGTTTTCCAAATTGTGGAGGCCTTCCAATGAATCTGGTAGCTCCTTGAGCTCACGACACCACTTTAGATTCAGTACATTCAACTTGCTCAATGTTCCCAAAGATTTCGATAAAGTTTGGATCCCACTCCCTTTAAGATCCAAGTTTTCCAAATTGTGGAGGCCTTCCAAGGAATTTGGTAGCTCCTTCAGCTCACGACACCACTTTAGATTCAATACATTCAACTTGTTCAATGTTCCCAAAGATTTCGGTAAAGTTTGGATCCCACTCGCTTGAAGATTCAAGTTTTCCAAATTGTGGAGGCCTTCCAATGAATTTGGTAGCTCCTTGAGCTTACAACACTGATATAGATTCAATCCTTTCAACTTGCTCAATGTTCCCAAAGATTTGGGTAAAGTTTGGATTCCACTTTCTTGAAGATCCAAGTTTTCCAAATTGTGGAGGCCATCCAATGAATCCGGTAGCTCTTGGAGCTCATAACACCAACTTAGATTTAGTATTTTTAACTTGCTCAACATTCCCAAAGATTCAGGCAATCTCTTCATCGAATAATCATTCCAATACAAGATCACCAATTCATTGGTTTCAAGTGAGTTTGGAAAAGGTGCATTCATGTTCTTGTTGGAAAGCCAACGCAAATTTTTTGGAAGTAATGACATTGAAAACAAACAATTGTTGCTTATCAATATTCGCAACCCCTTCATGCAAGATAGGTCAATTGGAAGTCCAGACCACCAAGAAAGAATCAAAGTTTGAAGAGAATTTGATAGTGGCTGCAAAGACCAATTCAAAAAAGTGAGATAAACTTAAGAGCTTCAATATTCATATGTTTCTTGGATCAAACTAGGCATAAGTAAACTCAATTAAAAAAATATCGCATCCTTCAATTACTAAAACTAGAAAAAGACTACCTAAACAATAGGTTTGGAGCCTCAAACAATCAAAATAGAGTAAACATGACTCCTATGTGCTTTCAAATGTTCTCTCTAAAATATTACAACAAAAACATATACTAATTATTCTATTCAAAAGATTGACCAAGTTAAAGTTCAATGTTTACTATGCATACCTCATTCTTGTTCAACAATGTCAAGGATTCCGAACCCCATAAACGCTTGCATACACCCAAACTTGCACTTTCCTGCTTGGCAATTGCACGGCCCATGTCTCTCAAGTGATCATGCATGTGAAAGGCACCTTCCTCATCCACTGTAATCAAGGCCTTCTCTACAAGGGTCCGCACACCAAATGCAGCTGACCAACCTTGGGATCTCCAAACAAGTTTAGCCATCTCTACAGATTCTCCCAATAATGCACATGCAATATCCAAAAACATTTCTTGATGTTTAGGATCAAGAGCATCATAGCTGATCTGAAGACATTCAATAATCTTCCTTTCATCCATTATAGTACCACAATTCAACTCCTTCAAAACTTCTTCCCAAATCTCCACATCCTCCTCGTACCTCAAACGAGACCCACAAACCTTCAACACTAAGGGAACTCCACCACATGTTGTACTAATATCTCCAACAAGATCTTCAAATCTTGGAGGTACTTTCCCATCACCTCCAAATGCATGACATGCAAAGACACTTTGAGAATTGTGCTTAGACAGTAATTGAACATCATGAGTGTAAATCTCATGCTTGACATCAAATGAAGTTGACTTCTCAAATACACGTCGATTTCGAGAAGTGACAATGCACATGCTACCTTCCTTGAGCATTCGGCATGACATCAAATAATCCATCTCATCAATGTCATGAACATCATCCAAAACCAAAAGAATGCATTTCTTGGATAACCTTTCCTCAAGAATAACTTTCCCTCTAGCTTTGTCTATAATTTCTCCATCCTTGCACAAGGCCTTTAAAATTTGATTTTGGATAGTTGTCACACAATCTTGTTTCACCTTCTTCGCCACATCTTCCACATAACACCTTGCATCAAATCTTGGCCCTAATTGGTTGTATAACTCCCTAGCCAAAGTAGACTTTCCAATTCCACCCATTCCCCACAATCCCAACATTTTCACTTTCTTCTCAATAACAACTTGAATGAGGTTCTTAGCAACTTGCTCCACACCCACAATATGATCACCCACATGCAAGGAAAGTGGTTCATTTGCCAATTCAAAAATCTTGTCAACCACCTCCAACACCAAATCCTTTTCCAACCTACAAATAATTTGTAACACATTTCAATACGACTAGATACAATGTCAATGTCAAATTCAACCACAAACTCTTCATAACAATAATAGTGTATACCCACATATTTACCTCTTCTCTCCTGCTTTGTGCTCCCAACCATGCAACTTTGAAGCTCTTTTCAAATCAGCCCTCCATTCTTCCAAGTCAATTGTCTCATACCTCTCTATCAACTTTGCAAAACCAGTAGCTAATTGACCCTTTTCTGGAAAATTCACTTCCCATGGCTGAACATGGTAGAAGATTGGGAGCACCTTCATTGAAGGAGAATCCAACATTGCATGTAATTCTTTCAAACACCACTCAGATTGTGTAAAATTCTTTGAAAAGATGACTAGGGCTAGGGGTGTTGTTTGGATGGCATGGTCAATGCATTTCCAAGAATCTTGGCCTTTACCAATGGATTCGCAATCCAAAAAGGGATGCAATCCAGCCCGTTTCAAAGCTTCATATAAAAAGCTCACAAAACCCGTCTTGACATCGGGGCCTCTATGACTTATAAAAACATCATAGTTCTCAAACTCATCTGCACCACAACCAATGATCAATCTACTTCATAAATCACTACATCCAAACAACATCAAAGAATGTTTGCAATGGAATTCAAAGGTGAGTATTATTATGTTGTAAGCAATCGTACTTGGAAATTCAATAACTCAATAAGAGAAGGACAAGTTGGTAGTGAGACCAAGGTAAACTAACTACACCTTTTGTTGCACACAATCTCTTGCCAAGCCTTGCCTCACTTGCATCCCTCTCCATATCCCTTATCATGCTTCCCGCTTTAAGATTTTGTTGTACACAATTTCTTGCCAAACCTTGTGTCATTTGCACATAATCTTTTTGCATCACTTGCATCACTCTGCAAATCACTTGTCCTACTTGTCACTTCAAAATTGAAATATACACTAATGCCTACAAGAAACAAATTAGGAATTTATAGGTGGAACAAAATATATTAGTTTGTGATTCACTTGCTCCACAAGTCACTCTTCAAGAAACTTTCGAATTCCAACATAAAATATGAGATACTTGATAAAGATGAGGACATGATTTGAGTACTCACAGACAATGCCAACTTGATTCTTCTCAACAAGTAGTAGCCCTGACATTGTCAATGTAGAGTTCCAAGATACAAGCCTTGTATAGTTGTTGTGAGTTGCAAGAAAGGTAGTCCTTCCTCAAATCATTTCTTAAAAAAACTCTTGAAAGTGTAAGGATGCATTCCCGTTAGATCAAATGCCAATAACATCTACCCTCCTTAACTCGTGAGTCAAAGCTCCTCACAAACTCTTCACACAACTCACAACAATGTTGACCATGAGAACGTCAAGGTCATATCAACAACCCAAATGTTGTTAACCAATGTATGTTTCCAAACATAATTCCTTGTTGATATGCATACCTGGATACACCAAAAAACAAATTCTCAATCTAGAAGTACCAAACTAGGTTGCAAACCTTGATAAGAAAACATAGACTAGTCATAGACATAAGAACTTGAGCAAATTTGTTCAATTATAACATTTGCTAGTAGATGTTGATAAAAACCTCACTAACTGAATGAGGCAACTCACTTCTCAAGTAGAATGACTTGCAAAACATGGTAGGGGATGACAAGATGAACCATTATATTTGGCTCTCCATCTTGAACGTTTTCCAATCTCTCCATGTGTGACTATGGATGAAACCCTAAACCCTAAACCCTTCGTAAGTTGGAATGCTTAAAGTGACACAAACAATATCCTCTAGCTAACAAAAAACAAGAAGGCCCAACTAAGTTATGTAAATAGACAGCACTAGTCCACAACAACAAAACTAGACCTGTGCGGAATATTGACAAGCACATAAGACCAGGAACTTCAAAACCCACCGACAAGGTCTCTACATCCACTAATTTACTCCCATGCTACAGACAACAACTGATACAACCAAAAAGATTACCACAGAGTAGAGCATACCAAGCATGGGAGATGGCATCCTGTAAAGAAACGTGGCGTTAACTGCCTCCTAGAAGCTCCACGGAGATAATCTATGCAGAGATTACTTGCCAGTACCTACGATTGTGCTCAACATAAAGCAAGCTTAGAAATGCAAAGGATTTGTACATCAACAAAAATATAACTTCCAAGTGCAATAACTGCATCCAGAAGATTTTAAGCACATGGCTAAAGTAGGTCACCTAATCCTAATCAACAATGAAGGAAGGGAAGCACTGTAGCAGCATTGAAGACATAGTACCAGTGGTGATCATGATATTGTCCATTAGTTCACTCAACAGCTATGTTTCAGTAAGATGCTAACCTAGAGCTCTAATTCTTCGTGAATGAATTGATTCTAAGACAGACCCATAGTTCCAACAAGCACGAGGACAAGTAACAAGACAGAATGCCAAGAACCCCCAGTAGGAGCCAAACTAACACAAAATAAGGGTGGAATCAAGGATAACCTTTCTCTCACAGAGCAACAGCTGTCCGCAGGGTTAACAAATGTGAAGATTACTTCCTAGTACCTGCGACCGCACATGGCAAAAAAAAGCTCAGAAATGCGGCAGATTATCAGTTTCCGGTAGAACTGGCCGTCCAGCATCCCAAAAAGTGGATACCAACCACAACTGCAACAAATCTAGATACTTACACTGGTCGACTAGATAATTCGACAGATGGCGGTACAGAGCCAGGAAACTAATTTCTAAGTGCAATACTGAAAATTCTTAAGCACATAGAAAAGTAGGCCACCTAGTCCTAATGAACAATGCAAGAAGTGAAGTAAACTGTACCATCGAAGACATAGTACCAGTAGCGCTTCAAGAAGAGCATGGCATTTTAAAAAGCATTTTCCAAAGCTCTGTTTCAGTGAACTCGAACAAAGAGCTATGTTTCTGAGTGAACTACATACCTTTCAAGATTGACTACAAGCTCCAACAAGCAAGAAGATAAAGAACTGCAAGAAAAAACTGATCATTCCCTCCCCCAAAAGCAAAGCTTCACCCAACCACAACGAGCAAGCTGAAATCGGTGGATCCTCAAAGAATTACAAACCTCACACGCGAAACTCTCTCTCTGTCTCCAGAATCTTTGGCCCCCTGCGACAAAGAAACCCAGCAGATATGGAAGTGCTTGAACTCCATAGTACAAGTTTATAGATCGTGCAAGCTTGTCCAAGACAGACAAACAAGGTCACTGTCGGTACAGACTCGAGCATCTCGTGCAGACAATTGGGAATCCAACTACAGTGATGAGAGAGAAAAGATTTTCAAACGTTATTTTGCATATTCGGCTCACTGTTCTTCACTAACTTAGTGATTGTTTCCATGCCCTAAGTTCATGAGACCACGTGTCGCCATTCGCGCTCATCTGCTCTCACGACCTGGAAAACATTGTCGGTAGCTTTCAAGCTAAAGATCTCCCTCTCCACGACCCATGGCCTCTGACGGCATCTCAGCACTCTGGAATCGGCGTCAGTATATTGTTCTAGGGTTCTCAAGTCCCAACTCAACTTAATTTCGAAGTCAGGGTTCAAGGCCAATCCCAACTTTCTTGGGTTGTCCAAAGTTCTGTTTCAGTAAGACACGAACCTAGAGCTCTGTTTCAAAGTGAACTACATACTTCTTAAGAGTGACTACAAAAGGATCCAACAAGCAAGAAGACAAAGAATTGCAAGAATAAACTGATCAAACCAAAACTAACATAAAATCAAGGCGGGTTCGAGGAAAACCTTTCTCGCACCACGCCACCGCCTGTCGACTAAGCATTCAACAGCCATCACGTCTGAGCACCGGAGAGAAGCTCGAAGCCTCATACCACAGCACTCGAAGTCCACAGAAGTCCACCATGGCTGCTTTCCCTCAAAAGAAACCCCAACCTTCACCCAACCACACCTGAGAAGCAAGCTGCAATCGGTGGGTTCCTCAAAGAATCACAGATCTGACACGGATATCTCTCTCTCTCTCTCGGGACCTCTGGCTCTTGCGACATCTGAATCAGCAGATAAGGTAAGGACGAGCTTGAATTCCAACCAACAGAGACTCAGCTCCAAAAGGTTCAGTTACTGTTCGTCACTGTTCCCATGCCCTAACTTAAGCCTGTCGCCATTCGCGCTCGTCTGCTGGCTCTCACGACCTGGAAAACTTACTAGCAAGCCTCTTTAACCCCTGAGCGCCCCCTGCGTGCTGCCAAGTTTCCGGCCATTCTGGGCCCCTTTACGATGAATTTGCTGCCGCAAATGAAAAAATGAGATCTACAAGGTTTCACCGTTGAAATTACCAGAGGACTCGGGTCCGGAGGTGCGGTGGAAATTTGGGAAGGTTTGACCGTGTTGATCAAAAGATTACAATGGTGAAAGTAGGGTTGACAATGGTGGATTGTGCGATTTCTAAGGGGGTTCTGCACTTCGGGACTTCATTAGGGGAGGCAACCCATTTCTGACCACTTAAACAAATACATGTATTTGCAAGGGAGTTTTTAGCAGTGGAAAATTTTCCCATGTGCAGAAATAGAGTTCATAAGATTTCCATAATTTTCAGATTTTTATTACTCAAAACAAAATCTCTAAGAATTTTTATCTGAAGATTTTGTTCCACCTCATATTGGTCATACATATTTTCCTATTTCCAACCAAGGGCTAGTTGCAAAATCCAACAAGGGTTAGATTTAATACTGAGATTGTTGTAGCCAATCATAATGTGCCACAACTGCGTTGATAACTGTGCCACCTTTAATCATGTAAATCACCTCTTGATTGGAATTACTACACCTTATGCTGCCATAATGAGGGAGTGATCAGGAATGGGTTGCCTCCCCTACTGCCGGAGAAAGTGAACTCTGCCCCTGAATTTTTGGTAGGGGGCGCATTCAGGGGTGAGCTCATGGCTTGCTATATTTCAAAATTTTCGAATGCATGTAGAAGTGATCACTGGTGTTGGAATTCTTAATCGTCACACTGAGGTTGCAAAAGTGGATCGGGAGCAAGGTATCAGACAACTAACATGAAGAACATGTAGTCGACAATACAAACAAGCATCTTCATTGCGACCTCAGACTTCCCGCGTTTAGCACAACAATTGTCTAAACCAACTACAACCACATTGCACCGTATGGAGCGCAAGGCCACAAAATAATCATGTGCTGCCGCTGCACAAGTAAAATCCAATTCCTATAGAATAATCGGACTCATGCTCTATATTTTGGTAGTCACTCTCGAACGAAAGTGGCACTATGACTTGAGAGCATTTAAGTTTGCAAAATAAATTGTCCAAGTACAAACCTCATCAAATTGGCAAATTTAGCAAAAACAGGCACAAGGCTACACAAACCCCAATCGCATCTGAACATGCTGATGAGGCAAAAGGGAGCCATGAGTACTCAACTGCATCACTCCCTAAACTAATTCCTATTTGACCAAACACGATGTAAACAAACAAGTGTGTGAAGAAACATTGTCTATGCCAGAGTTGCAACGGAAGGTTCAATTGGGGTCCTCATTCACTTCCGCCCCCCACTACACATTGGTGAATTCGACAGCACTAATCTCTCAACGACATGAAGTGCATTTCATATATTATCTTGAATCATGCACATGAGTAGTTGATACACTCATGATCCCCCCCTCCCTGAGCTCTCTCTCTCTCTTTCACAGACCTACACTACTGGAATGACCTCATGGGGTCCTCGGCAACGCGCAAAAACTGGCCAGCAATAAGGAACCGGTCACTACCAGTGGTCCCAGTCATTGCTCCGTGTGCAAAATGTAGGAAAAATGCACTTTCCTTGTATTGAGCAAATTAAAGTGAAAGTGGCCCCCACTTCAATGTACCTCAACCAAATGCACTTATGCCCACTCCTTTTCCTCACTAAGAACATCCCCACGGTAGGGCACTAAGGCACGAAGGGACCCATACATGGGCAATGGACATGCCCGAGATGGATATTGCCCCATAGCAAACACGCCAAGCAAGAAACATGGCCAGCCACACCAAGTTTTGAAGATGGCACTAGGAATTGGTGTATCTTGTGCATGCCATGCTAAGCACTTCGTTGGTATTTGGGACCCGGTCTTCGAGATACATTCTTTTAGCTGGCTATCTAAAGGGCTGAAAATAGTATAAAACTACAACTGTATTTACTTTGCTTCAGTCAAAGAATGCTCAAAAGAAAATATTGCATACTTGGCACTTCTTTCTGGTGAGTTTGCCATGGGGTGGGGTGGGGGAGCAGTGAGGCCACAAACTTCACAACCGCACACACAAACCTCCACTTGGCGCCCTTGTCTAGCACATCTGGTGAGGGGATGTTCTAAGTTACTCTCTCTTGGCCCCCTATACTTTTTAATGGCAAAAGAACCATGATCTGGACTCTTAATGTGAAAAATTAAATTTTGTGAGGTCAAATTTGGGGCCATGGGTCGCTCATGGAATAATGACTCTTTCTCTAATTCCATCCAAGTTTGGATTTAGGATTCTTCCAATTTTTTTTTATTATAATAAATTATGTAACTCAATTGCATCATTGAGGATCCATAGAGTTAAAAATAGCAATATTAGGCTTACTCATCCTATTTGGAGTGGAAAAAATCCCTCGTATGCAAAAATAGATTATAGGGAAATTCTAAAAAAATTTTACACTTTCATTTTTCAAAACAAATTTACCATGGATTTTTTAGGTGAAGATTCTATTTGTCCTACACACTAGTCATAGAGATAATTGTATTTTTGACCAAGACTTGATTGCAAAATCAAGAGTCTTGTAGCCCAATTATAAAGCGCCATTGTTGATCACTTATTCTCCTCATCCTTGCAAAGAAATAGACCTCCCTACACTACCAAAATAGGGGGGGTGATCAAGAATGGATTGTCTCACATAGATGCACTTGTGTAGTACTGTACACCCCTACAAATGACAAACTCTCTTGAAAACAATCCATAAAAAGAAGTAGAATGCCAAAGAGAAACCTAAAATTGGATTTGCATTTAATACTCAACATCTTGGTTAATCCATTCCTTAAGTTTGTTTGTTGTGTTTGTTTGTTTGTTATATTGAGATCTCTAGAACCGTACATCCCCTAGTTGCATTTTCAATACCATTGAAAAGCTCTCTATGATAACAGGTGTATAGGTGTTGTCGCGGCCTAAGTAACACCTTATAGCTTCAACCAAACTTCAAGAGACCTTCATAGCTTTTAGGGCTCACCACGCTCCAAATCTAGTATGACTTAGGCCCAATTAACTAACACTGCACATGTCACGCATTCACAACATTAGTTCCCATTTCTAGCTCACATTGCTAAGTCCTAGTGCCCGGGACTACTAATACGCACTCCACTCTTGACACTTGAAATGTCACTTGGTGACATGGGGCCGAACTTCCATCTTATTGTGCTAGGACTCGTGGTGGCACTATTCACTATGATCCTAACCACCTTTGGTAGTCACCCCATTCCATACTAGCCCCTTTGTGTACTTGCTACTTTCACACCAATACTAACCAGGGCTCCCAACTCAGGACACATTGCCAAGGGCCTAGCAAGGAGCGAGACTCCAATCAACCAGTGCCCTAAAACACCCACACAAGTGTCCCAAGGAGCCTTGAAGCCGGTGGTGAAGTTATATCACCACCCATCAATCACCGGAACTCACCAAGACTCCAAGAGGAAGTGAGGAGGGAGACCAACCCCTCCTATAGTACTCTCTATAAGATTCGGCAGACCCCCCCCCCTTGTGGGTCAAAGGGGCTTCCCAAACCCCTTGGGTTTTGGAAGACCACCTGTTTCCAACCAAATTCCCCAAGTTCTACCTCCATTTCGACTTCCGAACTTCCAAACGACGTAATTTTGTTGTCAAGGCTTCAAATCCCACTTGCAAGCTCATTTTGGATATCTAAGCAACGAGTAGATGTCGATGAACTGCTCACTTGTCCCATTTGGACATGTTCTCGCAAAATTATGGCTCTCCAAAGATTCGGGTCCACCAGGAGTAGTGTCATGCCTTCCCCACGACCCTTCTCTTGGCCATAACTTTTGGCTCATGTCTTAGAACCTCGTAATGCTTGACATTCTACATTCCTTATCTTTGTAGATTTTCAATGATAGGCTACATACCATGCTTTGTTGAGTGATTCCTTAAGAATCCCTCACATTTAACCTTTGAGTGTTCTGGCACCCCTGGGATACCCCAACTTTGAACGGCCATAACTTCTAGCCTCCTAATCCAAATCACGCGTTCTTTGGACGGTTAGAAAGGTATTCTCAAGATTTTTTAAAGCATGTATGACATGACACTATGCCCTTCCTAACCAAGGCGCTATTGTGCCCTGTTTGCTTGGGAGTCTCTCATTTCTCCTCTCTTAGCCTATTGCAAGGCTTGGGAAGTCACCCACAAGGTCCCCCTTGCTCACTAAGGCAAATCAGGAACCTCAAGGAGATAGGGGAGTGACAGGTGCATAGGCTTTGCTTCATGGCATTTGAACCTATGGTGTGAAAGTTATTGAATTTCAAAAAAATTCATGAATTAAAAAATTACTTTACTTTTATTTTGGTTGTGGCAATGGCATAAGGTTCACTAGTACAAAACTAAGCTACACTGAAAATTTTACATAAAATCATTTGCTAGCTCTAGAAGATCTCATGAAAATAGGGACCTACAATCTCAATGGTGAAGGAGTTGTCAATGGTCAGTATATTGTAATTATAATCCTTCCCTATGAATCTCAGGAAAGATACTCTAGTAGACGGTGAGGTCTTACAAAAGACTCACAGAAGAAATCTCTACTACTATTATATAGACCTCTTTCAATTGACTTGGATTTCCATTATCATCGTTAGCAATCAAAAATGTGTTGAAAATTGAGAAAAGCCGAAAGGTACAGAGATTCTTCATTCTACAAGTCTTCCTTCTCAGCAAGGGCAACAAGTTGCTCCACTCTCTAATCAAATGCAAACGCACTCTCATCACGCTTGCTTAGTTTAGAGCCTTCTTCGATTAACCACTTTCCATGCAAGTCCTTGAACACATTCTCTTCAGCTTGCCCACCCTCTTATCCAGTAGTCGATGAAGTAGTTGTCATCTTAGCCAGGTCTCCAAAAGGGGGTGGAAGACACCAGAGCATTCACCTAAACTCCGGGGTGCTAGCAAAAATCTCAAAGTTCACGGCCATGGCGTCCAAACAGTATTCCCCAAGCTTCCACACTCCACATCTGCCAGAAGATGGGGAAACGGATCAGATCAGTCTAATTTCACGACTAACTTAACTAATGGAGAATCATTTTGCTTTGGGCAGCTATGAACATTGTGGTTGGATGGAAGATAAAATAGTGAGTTCCAACAATTAGAAAATCAAGAAATTCGAGTAGCAAAACAGTATTTTGCCAAGCTGATGTTTGCTTGGCCTGTTGGAGATGCACTTTGCCATTATGTCCCCGTTATTCCATCCTCTCTTGTCCTTGCGGCAGCTTCAAGCTGCATTTGCCATTCATTTGCAAGGATTGCTCGCATTCGTTCCTTCGTTTTCTCGATTTTCCGTTGATTTGTTTTGATTTTTGTCTATGCGCCACACTTGGTCGTCTTGCTCGCTACGCAAACCTTAAGCATAAAGAATCGCTCGATGTTCCTGGTAAGAACAGATATCCTAGTTCGTTCAACTTCACCATGCCACCTACGTGCATGTGTCTACTTTCACCGGTGTTGCCTCCATGCAGAAGCATTCTCTTTCCTTGTTTCTAGTTTATTGCTTTGGTAGCTCCCTAAATTTGGTGGACGATGTCAATTTTGGCCAATTTTGGATGAGGCTTTTGTTCGTTTGGTTGCTTCTAGCAAAATACAAATTCTCACGTACAATTTACACGAAACTTGTCTTGAAATCTGGTTGTGTAATCACATTTGAGTCCTCCTCAATTGTTCTTCGGACTTGTAACTCAATTGGCTTTGGGGTTTGTCAACAGCGGGAGAAAATATGAATCCATGCTAGTGCAATTCTTTCTGCTGTGTTAAAATTGCTTTGTTATTGGCTCACATGTTTCAGCAATTCCGTGTCCACATGATTGCGCTCACTACACCTTAGACTTCCATTGCACCCAAGTGAGTTACTGAATTGATGGACAAAACGAAAAAAATAGAAGAAGATCCTCGGGGTCTGAATTAAACAACGAGAATTTTGAAGCTCATTTTAGGGTTTGACTAGTCCTGTACCACAAGCCCCTTTATTCTTGACTTTGGAAAAGATGCCCTTCCAAGGTCACGAAGAGAGCGATACGGAGCTCCACGGTTGTACCGTGCGGCCAAGGTTTTCTCTCTCGTACTAGAGTTCATATTTCAGGGGTCTTTCGTGATGCTTGTAAGTGAGGTCTTGCAAATTGAATTCTCACCTGATTACAACTGTGTGATTGACAGTTTTGAACAAGCATAGAGGGGTGCAGGGATGGCAACGATGGAAGATCATGCTGATGGTGCACAGCCAAATTACTTTCAAGTTGCAAAGCTCTTGCGAGAGTAGTTGAGCAGTTTTCTAGGAGGTGGTAGTGGAGAACTTCCCGGAGAGAAGTTATGACGCTTACTCTACATGTCCGCTTCCCACCAGTTTGTTGAAGATGCCGTCATGAATCCTGTTCTTTAGGGAAGTCTTCCGAGGGAGTTGCTTGTGCTTGTCCTAACACGTCTGCTAGTGCCCAAAATCACCCGCCTATGTTGCTAGCTCTCCAAGGAATGGACCATGAACATGGAGTTCAACCAAGCATGTGATGATGCGAACCTCAATATGGCAGCACTTCTTTCAAATGTAGGGCAAGCTAATGAGTTTTCGGTAAGAATCTTCGATTTCAGCAAATGCGTATGGCTGTATGTGTACCGCTTCCACCTTACAAATCAGGGGAATGCACCTAGCTAGTTTGACACTTTAGGGACCCAAATTGTTTGGATGCCAATGGCAAGTAGGGCTTTTTTTTTTGGCAAAATTTCGCCAGATCTATCAGAATTTGACCACTAAGAATCTGTCCCTCCAAAATCTGGCCTGTGCAGTGAAGGCAGCAGAGGGGACACTAGTCCAAAAAAAAAGCCCTGATGGCAAGTGAAGGTGGATTGGTCTGTTTCGTCTCCACTTGGAAATACACGGAGGCGAATCCCTTGTACATTGTGGTGATCAATCCATTGACACGAGTTCAGCATGAGCTCCCTCCTCTGCAGTATGTGTACGCTGTCCCACCCACAATGGTGCACATGAAAGTGAACTTTGAAATCAAAGGGTATAAGGTGGTTGTCGTAGGTAATAATGAAGGTTGTTACACAGTAGAAACGTATGATTATGTTTCGAGGCAATGGAGCCAAGCAATGCCATCTTGGGGTCACATTTTGGGTCATGCATACGAATGGAAGAATTTTGATTGCAAGCGTACACGTTTCCACTCGCAAAGGGCAAGAATTTGTACATTTGACCTTGTAAGATGACAACCGGAGCATTTCAGTTTTGAAAATTATGAATTCAATGGAGTGCGTATGATGCGCTATGCGATTGCAGAGGACCGTATGTTTGCGTTGCTTGTAAAAGGGAGCACGGACCAAGTTATTATTGAGTTTCAATCTCCAAGTACTGCTAATGTGTGGGTGTCAGTGAAGACACACGGTCGATGCACATAGGTTGAGGAGGGTCTCCCAGTCGAACTTTATGCTTGTAAAGATGTTTTGATGGCTTTGATGCTTGAGAAGGTCGGTAAAAAATACGGTGAAAATCAGTGTTGCTGCTTTGTGGACTTTTTGAGAGGTGAGTGGCATGACCTCCTAGAATTTTCCCAGGAGTTTCGCTATCCCACACTAATGTATTGAGTTTTTTGGAATGTTATTCTATGTGGGATCACGTAAGGCAAAGCGTGCTATTTTCGTCAGTTTATGCATTTGGACCAATGTGCTGGAATGTGTTTTCATTAGGTATCAGGATAAGTAGAAGCACTAGAAGGATCAGTTTGGGTAGTAGAAGAATCGAACTCTCTTGAGATCGAATGTTTTTCACTCAAGGTTCAAAGATTTCTTGTGCAATCATTCAAAGTAAGAGATGAAGATCAAGGTTGTAGAGCACTAGTTTCCACGGGCAGTATTGATCTAAAGAACCCTATTTTCGGTTCGAAGATCCTTGGCTGTAGACATGGAGTCGAGTCTTGCTGAACCCTGCCCGAAGTACTATTTAAAGTCTTTCTCAGCCTCTTGAAAGAGATAAATGGTGGTTGAAAGCAGGGGTCGATGAGTGCATAGGAGACGAGATCAGGTCCCTAATGCTTCAATGTCGTCAAGCTCACATGGAATCCAAAAGTAAGGTGGTGTTGCCGGGATCAATTTGGTTCCAGAGAAACTGTACAGAGTGGATAATTTAGGTCATTGTGATAGTCTTTGTTTACAGTCAGGCTTGGTTTTCTACCAATAGTCTAATTATGTAAAATGCGATAAACATGTTATTATATGTTTGTGCTCAAATTGTGATCTTCATGAGCACTCTAAATTATATATATGGAAAGTCTATAAAGTGAGCTTATTTCTACATACATTTTGAACCATGGAAAATCATATTTAGTACTCGTATTACTTTTGGTGTGTGTATTGTCATAGATATTGGTGTGTGTACTCCGTCTAAGACCAAAAAGGTCATTTAAACCCTAATAATTTGAGCACGGAACCTGTAAGCTTGCTACCATAGTAGTAAAGTATCGTTAGAAAATCTTTTGGTGTTCCAATGTCCAGTCTAGCTGAGATACATGGAATTGGAAGAGTCTGGTGAAGGGAAAGCACCACATAGGAGTCTCTCTTCCAATTCCACTTCCAAGCAGACAATCATCTGCTTCTAATTGTAACTTATAAAAAGTGAACAAAAGTCATTTTTCAAAGTATCAATCACGTGAATGTAGCCGAATCCATTTAATTTGATTGATCATGTTGTTCCTTTTTGTTGCAGTTGCGGCCATCCTACTAATCCTTTTTCAATTTCTACTACTCGTGATCACTAGGTTCCTTGTCTTTATATTTCAGAATTCATAGGGGTGGCACCCAGTCTCAGACAAACACAATGCATAGAATATGCTAATTTTATGGAATTTCATAGGCTTGGGTGTCATCAACCATCCTCTTACATGCACAATGCCAATTTACATTTTAAGTAAGGACACTTTACTATTGACAATGTTACAAATAAGCAAATTTGCAGTTGTAGTGATTTGCATAGTGAGCTATACTGCGACAATACTTTCCTCTCAAAACAAGCAGACATTGTCTCACCCACTACTATGGCAAGCAAAGCACAGAAGAAAATTGGAAAAGAAGAGCTTTTAAAGGGATTGATGCGTTGCTGTGAGTTGCTTCCAAATGAACTACATCAAAAGTCAAAATGCAGGGTTCTCTTTTTAAAATCCACTGCTTATTCAAAATGATGCAAATTAGTACTCCAAATGAATGAATACCTCACAATAACAACTTGCAATATTCTTTGAGCTGGTGAAAGAAATGCAAGTTTGAAATTGTTGCTTCAATTTAGTGTGACGACTCAACTTATATTGTAATGCCTTGTTTTTCCAAAAATATGACCAAATCTCGAGCTACTCATCTGTCACTTTTTCTTATTAGCAATAGATTGATCTTGTGGTGGTTCGACCAATAAAACATAAGCCATGCTCCTTCATGCCACAGTTCATTTTGACCCTACTTGACCACTAGGTACTTAGTACAGTACATTTCAAAAATCTGAAATGAGCATTGCTATTACATTATTTTGTGCACAAACTGACCTCAATTGAATTGCAGCATACAATAGATAGGATGGTTGATGTGTGAGTAGTCTACATGACTAGTCAGATATGCAAAGTAACAGAGAAACTAAATCTGTGAGACATCTATTTTCTATTGTAAGGAAATCATTTTTTGCAATTTGGTGGAATTGGTTAGGTGACTTCCTTGCACTAAGTTAGCATAACGGTCTTGCTACTTAAATTTATATTGAATGTGAATAAGGTGAGAATAAGAATAAATATGTTTTGGATGAGGATGTTACACAATCATCAGTTATTTATTTTAATAGTGAAGGAAGGAAAGAAATTTTGGGACTTTGGGTGTCATGGCGGCTTCTAAATCAAGTTACCTCCTTTCCTCAGTCTTCTTGAATGCCTACCTCCCACCAATAAACAAACAACAAGCCTGAATGCTCGCCTGAATGAATGATGTTGTTTGGTTGTTGGATGTCCCACTGCCATCACAAGCAAAGGAAATCATGTCCACTTCAATGCAGCTCATGACTAACTTTTCTAATTGTCTCATTTTTTTAGTTCTACAATCAATTGTCTCATACTTGTGTTCTAAAAATCAAATGAGAATGCTATAGAGCTTGCAAGCACTCCTAAAATGTGTTTTAATAATGAGATTGTTCAACCTGAGAAGGACCAAGTGATCATTCAATGTATACAAGAGATCTTGGGTACTTATGGACAATCAATTGTGGTTGCACATTCCAAAAAATCTTGATACAAGATGTGAACATGTACCCCAATAGTGGGAATATTTTTTTACAATCCAATGCCCGGATCAAAAGTTTGCCTTGAAGTTTTGGGTAGTTCACTCACTTATAGAAGTTTTTTGCAATTTGGGTAGCTACGGATAGCATGTGCAAAAAAACTCCTATATAAACTCCCCCTATATATAAGTCCAAGTTTTGTCAAGTTCTGACAAAACTTGACAAAACTCCTCATGTTATTCAATCCAAATGTCAAAAGGAAAAAACCTTTGTAGTGTAAAAATCTCAATCTAGGAGTTTGGGTAGTTATGGACAACATGTGCATAACTCCAATAATTCTAAATTTTGAATCTCACTATAGGAGGAGTTTAAAATCTTTGGGCCTTGTTCAAAAGAAAAAAAAACATTTGTAGTGTAAAAATCTCACTCTAGGAGTAGTCCTTCTCAAAATTCCTCCTCTAATTCTAAATTTTTACAGGTTTATAACTTACGTATATTAAAAGATCCATATGTCAAAAGAAAAAACCATGTGTAGTTTAAAAAGCTCACTCTAAAAGGAGTTTAAAGTCTATTGGCCTTACTAGGCAAGGTCAAAAAAAACATTCTTCTAATTTCAAATGTTTTAATCTTTCAATTTGTGTAGTCAAATTTTCTGAAATTTTCCATACATTTCCATAGTAGTCTATTACAAATTCTTGTGATTGAATTTTTAATTTTTTAAGAATTTTTTTTTTCACAACTCTAAAAGTGGCAATTTTTCACAATTTTTGCCTGAAATATGTTCTTTAGGGGTTAATACATCCTACCAATCATTGTATCAAAGTGTGTTACAATTTGGTTCTAAAGTTTGAAGTGTTGTCATTTTAGAAATTAGGTGGTATTGTACAATGCATGCTTTAACCCTTAAAGGCCATAGGTCTTGGTCAAATTTCATTAGATTTCTACATGAAACTGTACATTTCAAAATTTTGATATTTTTCTTATGTGAGAATATATGTCTAAAATTTAATCTCATTTTTTCATAAAATTTAAAAACATCAAATTTCATATTTTAATAATTTAAAAAAAAATCCTTTGTAAAAAACATTGTAATTATAAAAATGCTTAAAATAGGAAGAAATTCTGAAAAAATGGAAATAATAGTGACAAATGCCATGGTATAATTGATGTACTCCTTGAGCTCACACCAAGAGAAATTCAATAGGAAAAGTTCAAACATGGTGTATTTTAAACTTTCAAGATGCTATCTTCAAAGTGTGACAAAACAAAAATTTTGAGAATTTTGAAAAAATTCCAATGGAGTAAAAAGTAGATTATTAGTGTCAAATTTTCTTATTTAAGCTTAAAAGAATTTAAAATAAAAAACTATGTGAAAATTCAAATTTTGACTTTCAAAATACCTATCCGGCTTGCAATGTCCTTTAAGTGTTAATACATCTGACTAACTACTCTTATTATCAAAAAGCATTATGCCCTTTAAGTGTTAATGCATCTGACTAACTACTCTTATTATCAAAAAGCATTATGCCTCTTAGCCTTCTAATAAACCATGTCCAACTAATACATAGCCCAATCAATCTTATCAAGTACCTAATTGCAAAAGAATGATATGTTATGAAAACATTGCCATAAACTTCCTCACAATCCACTTATTATGAATTATACCTCATGATATATTTGGAATTGTCCCATAAATGCAACCATTTGAATCATACAAGGTCATTAAGTGTGAATTCCTTTCTTCATTGTCACTTGTTATTGCACCATGAGTAATTACTTCACCAACTTTTCATTCACTAGTTTCACACTAAGATAAACTACACCTAGTTTTAATCCCATTCTAAAATTGATCCAGAGATAGGCAAAAAACTACTTGAAAAAATATGTACACATGAATTCCTTAAAAAGTCACCATATCTCAAAATTAACATTTTGATTACAAAGGAATTATTTTCATTAAAGAAGTTTACAAATATTTAATTTGCAATCAAACTTAGAAGGAATTTTCAATGTCTAGTATAAACTTTATTGAAAATAGTGATATTGATGCACTAGATCTAGCTGTATAGATATAGATCTTAGTTTTAATCTTTGGTTGAAAGTCATCATTCAATTTCTTTTCCCACCTACATTTCATAAAAAATGCTCACAATTTGGGAAATTTGGACGGAACATTGCTCTTCTAGGAATTATTTGGCAAATTCAATATAATCAAATACAAGAAGAATACAAAGAAATTAAGGTCAATGATAATTGGCACACATCAAAAGATCAAAGTAATTAAAGTCTTCAAAGTGAATAACAACCTTAGCTCAAATAGAGAAAGTGGCACAAGAAGAATGTCAAGTTACTCAAGTAAAAAACAAATAATGCAACAAAATCCAACAAAATCCTATTAGAAACTTGTAAATAGTGGCAACGATACTTTAGGATTTTGGCACATTTTTATGGTTAGGATGTGCAACCAATGACTACATTCAAAAATTACACAATTTGTTGAATGCACATTGTCATTTGACTACCTACAAACTTGTCTTGGAAGATGTGACTATGAATTACCATCCTTCTAATATTCATTAGTTTAATCTCAAAAGGAGTAGATTCATTGCAAAATAGTCAAACATCATGTCTAAGTTAAATTTTCCCTTTTACATGATTGTGTTCAAATATCAATCTTATATTTTTATTACATGACACTATGATCTGCCAATCATTATAAAAATTTTCACTTTGTTTCACAAAAACTTGATATAGATATAATTTTTGTGATTAAAAGTGAAAATAAATTTGTAAATAAAGAAAAAATATTCCACTTAATTTGAAATTATTTCAAGGGGTACAATAGCAATGGAGATTAGTGTGAGAATTTTCCAATTAGTTGTTTTATTTTTTACATCCAAAACACCCATGGCAATGACCTTTAAGTCAAATTGCACCATCAAGCTAAATTATCCTATTATATAATTGATATATAATATCTGGATATTTTCCAAGTGTGAAAAAGAAAACTTTCTATTGACACTATTTGTTTTAGAAATTTTGATGGAAAAATCAAATAATTGTAATTTCTTAAAGAAAAAGGTGGAAATAAAATTATAACAATTATAATATTTCTTAGGACAATCTGGTATTTTTACCAAAAATGAAGTTTAAAATGAAAAACAAAATTTTGTAGTTTCATTTTAAAAAATCATTTTAAGAGAAGAAAATTCGAATGAAAACACACAATATGGTGTAAAATAGATTTTCACACTTGGAGCTTGCAATTCCAGTTATTCTTTCAATTTTTCAATTTTTTCAAAATTTTAAAATGTCGTAGAACTAAAACTTGGAAAGTTTCATTTTTTTTAAGTTTAAAATGCATATGATATAAACAATGGATACTTTGAAAGTTATAATCAAGATTGGCCAAGGCACATCCACATTTGGGATGTGTGAACCTTAAAAGGTTAAACACAAAATCTCGGTACCATTATTTGATCCATACAAGTGTCTCTCTAAAGTTAGAAAAGTGCAAATATTACAAAAAATACTTGAGGAATAGAAATTTCTAACCTAACCAAACATATGGTTCAGTAACAAGTAGTGCACAAATTAATAAAGTTTTTGCTTAACCCCTAAATTCCCAAGTTTTTTTTCCATCAAAGACCACTCAAAACTGCCATTTCTATTGCAAAGAGAAAAAAAATTTTAAAGTTATTTTTTTTGCATATCTAATTGTAGGATCTTGTACTAGACTAGTATAAAAATGTTTGGAAGAAATTTCAAAAACCTTGACCTCATAGATTGTAAGATATTTGCATTTAAAGTGAAGAAAACAAATTCTTTTACACCTTGCTTGACTAGATTTTTGGCTTCTAATTTTTGGAACATTCAATTTTTGCACTATTAATTTTGATTTTATAATTCTTAATGTTGAAGAATTTAGTTGAGAATCTAGGGGAAAAAATTCAGCAAAAGAACATTTAATTTTCACTCATTAAAAAATTGTTAAGTTGAAGTAGGTTCAAGATTGAAGTGAAAACTAAATCATTAATAACTCTAAGAGGGAATTGAAACACAATAATTTCAAAGATGAGATTGTTCTAGCAAGCAAACTTAACCCTATCTAACCATTTTTTTTAAATAGTAAAAAATTGCACTAAAAAATAAATTCTATAAGTATTTTTTTCATAAAGATGCTCAGATTGCTTGAAAAAATAGTAGGATTGTTCATATCTTTCTCATCATTAGTCTAGATAGAATGATTCAAAGCTTCAGATGTAGACAAAGAAATAGTCCTTGGACAAAAATTTTAAATTTTAAACATTTCATTTTCTGTGATTTTGGGGGGGCTTCCCCTAGAGTTGCTTTTTGGACTTAGGATGGCATATCTTTTGTTCCCGGGCACCAATGGAGATAAAAATCATATTCCCCCAAAGCTAGCCTAAATACCCATCTTCCAAAAAGTTTCAAAAAGTCAAGGAGGCCCTTGAGATCACACAAGCCTACTCGAAATCCCAAGAGCCCCCCATAGGGACTTTGGGACTTTAGGGATTAAAAATTTTGAGATCAATGTTTTATAAGTTACAAAATTCTTCAATAGATTTCAAATACTTCTTTATGTACAAACTAATCTTTACAAGACTATTTAGGAGGAAGAACAACAATGTATTTTGGTGATCATATATTTATATTTATAGTAAGAAATTTATGAATTTTGATTAATAAAATATAATTGATTTTGATATGATCTCAAATATTCCATCTTTATAATTCACTCCAAAAAATTCTCCAAAAATTTTAAAAATATCATATTGTTACCTTCAAACACTTGTTGAGTAAAACTTGCAAATAGTGTCTAATAAGTAACTTTTGCAAACTATTGAAACAAAAATGTTCCTATTTATGTGAGAATTTGATTATTTTGATATGACTACCTTGGTGATATTTATGATTAAGGTATGTAAAACCAAAATTGCCTACTAAAACATACACCTATTTAAGAGGCAATTATAATAACATACCTCATTGTGGCATTGGAGAATCACTTGGTTATCTCCTCCATTTCACATTTGAGCTCAAAACTCTAAATACACAAGCGAGGGAACATGCCAATCATTCTCCTCTTTCCAATTTATGTAATGGAGTAGCACTTTAAAGTATCAAGTAGATAAGACAAACTCCTATTTTTCGCCTAATTCATAGTTATCCAAACCGACATGTGAAATCCCTAGTTCCCTATTCAGAACTTGTGTAGATTATTAAGGTGGTTGTTCAAGGATCATTGTCATTATTTATGATTCTTACTATGTTGCTTCAAGCTTTCAAATGTGAAGTTTTCTTTGAGTCATTCAATGTAAGAGTCTACTACCTGTTTCTTTTAAACATTTGTATCATGTTCTCTAAATAGAACAAAATTTAGGTTCTATTTGTCACATCTTTCATTACAATCACAAACGTGGTTGAACAAAATCTTCACAAGGTGACCACAGAAAAGACACCAAGCACTTAGATCAACCATGTACCCCCACCAAGCAAGGCGATTGAAGCCAAAAATTGGTCGATGGATTGTTTTCAAGATTATTGTAGAAATAAAGAATGCACCTATTGGTTAATTTTTAGAAAAGTTTCTTCTTGATAGGTCTTGCCCTTCTAAGGTATTACCACATTACTCTCTAGCTTTGTAGTTGCAACTTGTACTTGAAGGGTCTATAATTTTGCAAAGTACTTTAATCCTAAAACACATGTGAGGATGTTATGTGTCCTTTGGATGATTTCAAGGCCAAGAAGATGGACCAAAAAGATTTTTCATCTAAATTCTTTGGAGGGACCTTTTTGGAATCCAATTTCAATGAAAGATGTTGTACATTCTCTCCTTGTGATATTTTTTTACTTTCTAACATAAGAATATGTCTCCTATAAATTGTGAAATTTTTAGCTTCTTATTGGAGACATATCAATACTTCTCTGAAAAATAAATACAATATTTCTCATTCACATAGAGTTGCAAAATAAGAGCACACAAAGAAACTAACTTTGAAGTTTGAAAATGTGATCATAGGCCCATGCTTTCACACTTATTAGACAAAGCTTAAAAGCAACTCCAACAATACACCAAACAAGCCTAACACATGGTTTTAGGATGAAAAATGTGTAATAAATGTTTAACCCTATTGAAATATTCTCTTAAATAATTAGGCATCACAAACATTACAATATTGCTAAAGACAACAAATTTGCCAAAACTCATTAGATGAGAATGAGCTCCTGCGGAAGACCACGAGTTCCCACAAGTTCTAAGACTGTGGGAACTCGGCCATAGCAGCTCACTGACGTGGTCAGGCGACGACCATGTCGGATAATAATAAAAAATTAATTTTTAAATATTTTTTTTGAAAAAAAAAATTAATTTTTTAATAATTTTAATAATTTTTTAGTAATTTTAAATTCTGGCCAGCCTTGGCTAGTTCCCAGACTTAGGAACTAGCCTGAAACGGCCCTCCAGGGCAGCTGAATCCCATCTAATGTACTTTTACTTCCACGAAGAGATCATTGGATTAGCAATGACGGAGATTTATTCCTTGATTTGGACCCCTATCAGCCTTGTGGTTGGGTGGAAGACAAAATAGAAAATCAAGGATGTGAAGTAACAAAACAGTGTCCCTGTATTTTGTTGGGTCGATGTTTTCCCAGACTGCTGGAGATGCTTTCCGTGATTGTCCCCGTTATCCCACCTTCCACTTGGCACTTTTGGCCTAGCGGATCGGAGAAGGACGGGGTTTCACGTTGCATTGGCTATTGGAAGCCCATTTGTTCCTTCATTTGTTGGATTGTTGCTTCATCTGTTTGATTTTTGTGTTCGCGCCGCACTCGATCGTCCTGCTCGTTGCGCAAACCTTAAACCAAAAAAAAGTCTGCTCGATGATCTATCTTGGTAAGAACACCCTCGTTCGTTCAACTTCACAACGCCGCGTGGGTGCATGTCACCACTTTCACCAGTATGTGCTGCCTCCATGCAGCAGCATTCTCTTTTCTTGTTTCTAAATTATTGCCCCATGAATTTGGTTGACGATGTCAATTTTGCCCAATTTAGCATGAGAATTTTGTTAGTTTGGTTGCTTCGACCGATTTACAAGAAACCTGTCTTAAAACCTGGTTGTATAATCACATTTGAGTCCTCTTTACTTTTCTTTCGGACTTTCAACTCGCTCAATTCTGGAGTTTGTCAACAGCTGGAGGAGATATGAGTCCATGCTAGTGCAATTCTTTTCCTTAGTCTGCTCTTTAAAAATCGCATTGCTATTTGCTCACGCGAAAATTCGGAAGCTCATTTCGGAATTTGAGTAGTCCTTTACCACGTGGGTCTTAATTCTTCACTCTCGAGAGGGTGCCCTAAAAGGTCATGTAGAGAGAGCGATAGCGAGCTCAACAGCTCTACCGTGCGGTGGGGGTTACTTTTCTCAAACTACCGTATTTCAGGAGGCTTTTACGAAAATTGGAAGTGACGTTCTTGCAAATTGACTTCTCACCTGGTTTTGGTGGTGTGACTCAACAGTTTTTAACGAGCATGGAGGAATCTAGAGAGACGGAGACGATGGATAACGAAACTCATGGTGCACAGCCAGATTACCGGTATCTTCAAGTAACAAAGCTCTTGCGAGAGTAGCTGAGCGGCTTTCTTGAAGGTGGCAACAGTGGAGAACTTCGTGGAGACAAGTTACGACGCTTACTCTACATGGTCGCTTCCCGCAAGGTTGTTTCGTATGCCCACATGAATCCTATCCTTTAGGGAAGTCTTCCGAGGGAGTTGCTTGTGCTTGTCCTGGCACTTCTGCCAGTGCCCGAAATTATCCGCCTGCGTTGCCAGCTCTCCAAGGAATGGACCATGAACATGGAGTTCAACCGAGCATGTGACGAAGCGAACCCCCACATGACGGCACTTGTTTCGTATGCCGGGAAGGTGAATGAGTTCCTGGTAAGAATCTTCGATTTCAGCAAATACGTCTGACTGTATGCGTATCGCTTCCGCTTGACAAATCGGGGGAATGCAACTAATGGGATCCAGTATGTTTGGATGCCAATGGCTAGTGATGGTGGATTGGTCTGCTTTGTCTCCACTTGGAACTACACGGAGGCGAATCCCTTGTGCATTGTGGTGATCAATCCGCTGACACGAGTTCAGCATGAGCTCCCTCCTCTACAACATGTTCACACTTTCCTGCCCATACCGGTGCACATGAAAGTGGACTCTGAGACCAAAGGGTATAAGATGGTTGTCGTATTCAATAATGAAGGCCGTCACACTGTAGAAACATATGATTCTGTTTCGAGGCACTGGAGCAGAGCAGCGCCATCCTGGGGGTGCATTTTGGGTCGTGCACGTGAATGGAAGATTCGTGATGGCAATTGTTTCTGCTTGAAACTTCAAGTTCATGTGCATTTGATCTTGAAGAAGGGCAACTAGAGCTTTTGGATTGTAATTCACGCTTTTGGTCCGAAGGAGTGCATGTGATGGAATCCGGGCTTTCGGGTGACTGTGTGTTTCTGTTGTATAAAAAGTGGAATCAACACAACATTTTGTCAGAATTTTATTTCATCACAGAGTTTCAGTTTCAAAATGGTGCTGAGGTGTGGGTGCCAGTGAGGACACACGGCCAATGCTTTCCTGAAAAGGGGGATGAGTCAGTCGATCTTCATGTATGTGAAGATGTTTTGATGTTACGTAAACGAATTTACAGCACAAACCCAAATTTGTTCCTTTCTGAACTTATCGACCAGTGAGTGGCACAACCTCCCGGTCAATTCGTTGGTTAATCGGTATGTTTCTCTGATGTGTCGAGTTTTTTGGCACGTTCTTCCATAGAGAATCATGTAAGACTACGCAGAGGGTATTGTTGAAGATCATGTACATACTAGTGTAGATAGTGTACATACAGCCCTAGGAGTAGCATTAGACTCTTAGTTAGACTTAGAGTCTACTGGGTGCTGCTTGTAGTCAAAGGCAATCCAAGGTTGTTAGTTATCCCACATGGTTTGTGGATAACTAGTGAAAGGCTTTTAGCTTATGTTCAGCCCACTTATGGGCCTTGGTATCTTCTACCATCTAAGTAAAGCCTTTCTCCATTCAAAACTCAATAGGTTATGGGCCCACGCATTTGGCGTTGCACATGAAGGAGAGATTCAAGTCATTTGGAGAAGTTCTTGGAGCTTGGAGGAGCATACTAAATTGGGGCTCTTTGTCACCTACAAACCATATGGTGTGAGTAAATTTTCCAAAAAAAAGAAAAAAAGTCTTTGAAGTGCATCTTTTGTTTTGAGCTTTTGTTGGCTGGTTTGTGAGGTTTGGAGTCCATTTTTGAGTGTGAGATTGCTCATGGTTGTAATCAAACCTAGTTAAGGCTGGTTACATGCTCCTAGTTTGAGTTTGTGCTTGCAAGTGTACATTGGCAGCCCATTGGGGTTGATTATGCACTTGGGTACATTGGTGATTGTCATGCTGACAATTGCAATCTTGTGAGAGTCCTTGGTGAGGCTTGGTAGCATTTGTGGGTTGCATTAGGCGTTTCCCATGCATTGAAGGTTGAGTGGTGCCCTTGTGAGTGAGTGAGACGAAATTGTGAAGCAAGAGGGCTGGTTTGTACCCTTGTGAGTGTGTGAGACCAAGTAGTGGACTTTGTGAAGCAAGAGGGCTGGTTTGTGCCCTTGTGAGTGTGTGAGACCTAATAGTGGACATTGTGAACTCAAGAGGGCTGATTTGTGTCATTGAGAGGGAGTGACACCCAATTGGGGTTCTTGAGTGACTTGGTGAGCCAAGTAGGGCGGTTTTAGGCCATTGTTGTCCATGAGATGCTCATTGTGAGTGGGAGCTTCCATCTAGGGCTGATTGGAAGTTCTTGAGATCTTTGGAGTGTGGAGTATCCAATTTGTGAGGGAAATTGTGAGTTTCCTTGTGTTTTTGAAGTAGCACCAGCCCATGACGAGCATGTGCTGGTTGTGAGCTTCATTAGGGTCTGAATTGGTGAGGAGAGGAAGTCTTGTGCTTATGAGGAGTGGTTTGGCGTTCTTAGGGTAGCAAGGTCCTTGTGAGGGCTGATTGGTGCCATTTCAGCCCAATTCGCCCCAAGGGAGTGTTGGGAGGCTGAATTGAGCTTGGAGACCTTGTTGGTGCTGCCAACAAGTGGGAGGTGATTCAACATGGCATCAAGTGGAAGAGAGGGCGTGCGCATCATTGACAAGTTCAATGGGGAGAACTTTGGCATGTGGAAGTTCAAGATGGAGATGATTCTTGCGGAGAAGGATTTGTGGGAGGTGGTGGATGGGAGTGAGGAGCCTCCAAGTGAAGATGTTGATCCGAAGACCAAGAAGGCGTTTGAGAGGAAGGAGAAGAAGGCCTTTGCTCTCATAGCCATCAACCTTGTGGACCGGCAAATTGCACACATTCGCCATTGCAAAGGACTAGTCCAAGCATGGACCACCCTTTGCAACATCCATGAGACCAAGAGCCTCTCCAACATCTTCTTCTTTAAGCACAAGTTCTTCACCAACAAAATGTAAGAGGAGGATGACATCTTGGATCATATCAACAAGATCAAGGCTTTTGCTGATGAGTTAGCTTGCTTGGAGGTCCCGGTCCCGGATGGAGATGTGGTGATGACCTTGTTGGAGAGCTTGCCACCATCTTTTGAGTTCCTCATCACCACTTTGGAGACAAGACCTACCAAGGAGCTGACCATGGAGTTTGTCACCGCATGCTTGATGCATGAGATTACTAAGCGCAAGGAGAATGAGCCCCAAGGGGACGGATCAGCCCTTGTCTCAAGACATGGTAAGGGAGGCAACACCAAGGTGTTCAAGGAGACAAGGACGTGCTTCAATTGTGGCAAATCAGGCCACATTGCCAAGCATTGCAAGGGCAGCCAAGCCAAAGACAAGGGGAGTGCACACCAAGCTTGTCAAGTGGAGGATGAGGAGGACTTTGCCTTTGCCACCTATGGAGGAGGGGAGAAAGCCAACATGTTCACTTGGATTGTGGATTTGGGGGCCACTCAACACATGACCAGTCATAGAGATGCCTTCCACACCTATCAGCCTATTTCGGGGAAGAGGATTCATTTGGGAGACAATGGCATGGTGGAGGCCCTTGGCATGGGGGAGATCCTTGTGGAGGTGCAAGTGGAGGGGAAGACCAAGAGGATTCAGATCCAAAAGGCCCTCCATGTCCCCAAGTTGCATGCCAATTTGATTTCAGTGAGCCAATTGTCTTTGGGAGGTTTGAAGGTGCATTTCAACATGGTGGGATGTGTGGTGAGGTCTCCTAGTGGTGTTTTGATTGCATCAGCCCCCCGTGAGGGCAATTTGTACCACCTCCATTTCACCAAGGTGAATGGCACTTCCATGGCTTGTGTGGCCCAAGGATCAGCTCATGAAGACCTTGTGGGGCTTTGGCATAGGAGGCTTAGGCACTTGAATGTGAAGAGCATGAAGAGCCTCCAACACATTGTAAAGGGGCTGAACCTCTCTTCTTGCAAGCATGATTGGAATTCTATGGTGTGCAAGGGGTGCATTGAGGGGAAATAAGCAAGGCAGCCCTTCTCCAAGGATGGGGCCACAAGGGCCAACAAGCCCTTGGAGCTTGTGCATTCAGATGTGTGTAGGCCAATGAAGACAACATCCGTCGGAGGAGCAAGGTATTTTGTGACTTTCATTGATGATTTCTCATGCAAGATCTGGGTGTACATGTTGAAGTGCAAGAGTGAGGTGTTTGGGCGTTTTGAGACTTGGAAGGCCTTTGTGAAGGCCCAATTTAAATGCAAGGTGAAGGTGCTGCGGTTCGATAATGGAGGAGAGTATGTGTCCAAGGCCTTTCAGGCCTTCTTGAAGGCTCATGGCATTGAGCACCACACTTCAGCACCTTACACACCTCAACAAAACGGCGTAGCGGAGTGTGCGAATCGGACCATTGTGGAGATGGCTAGGTCCATGATTCATGGCCAAGGGCTGAAGTATGAGCTTTGGAGGGAGGCCGTGTCCAATGCGGTGTATACAAGGAACTAGTGCCCCCCACAAGCCTTGACAAGTAAGACACCCCAAGAAGCTTGGAGTGGAATCAGACCTCATGTCTCTCACATGCGCACCTTTAGGTGCATTGCCTATGCCTTGGTGCCAAGTGCCAAGAGGACCAAGTTGGATGCCAAGGGCACCAAGTGTCTTTTCCTTGGTTATTGTGAGGGAACCAAGGCTTATAGGCTGATGTGTGTGGAGACCAAGGCCATCATCAAGTGTCGTGATGTGACCTTCTTGGAGGATGAAGGAGCTGATCCCAAGCTCTTGGAGATGAGCCCAAGTGGGAATAGTGGAGGACCAGCCCAAATGGTGGGCACAACTTCAAGAGTGGTCATAGAAGAGGAAGGAGATGAAGACTTGGTGGAGCCCAAGAAGAAGGTGGCCACACCCAAGGTGAAGAGACCAGCAACCCCTTCTCCAAGCACTTCACCCAAGGTGCAAGAGCATGATCAGCCCTTGGAAGAGCAAGAGGAGCCCCGTTATCCAACAAGGACCCGCAAGCCCCTCGGAGATTGGTGGTTGAATCACATTCTTCCCCCACAACATGAAGAACAAGCCAATGTGGCTTTCCTTGGAGATCCATCCACACTTGGAGAGGTGTTGCGTTGTGAAGATGCAAGCAAGTGGGAGGCGGCCATGCAAGAGGAGTACAAGGCCCTCATAGCCAAGGGGACATGGGAACTTGCTGCCCTTCCTCCCAAGAGGTCAACTGTGGGTTGCAAGTGGGTTTTCTCCTCCAAGAGGGATGCTTTGGGGCAGATTGTGAGGTACAAGGTTGCCAAGGGGTTCTCCCACGTGGAAGGGGTGGACTTCAATGAGACATTTGCCCCCGTTGCTAAGTTTAGCACCATTCGGTGTATTGTGGCTCTTGGGGCAGCCATGGACTTGGAGATGCACCAAATGGACGTCAAGATGGCTTTTCTCAACCCCAAGCTAGAGGAGGTCATCTACATGGATTAGCCCCAAGGCTTTGTGCAAGAGGGGCAAGAGCATCTCAAATGCAAGTTGAAGAAGGCCCTCCCCGGGCTGAAGCAATCCGGGAGGGCATGGTATAGGGATATTGATGCCATGTTTGCAAGGAAGGGCTTCCAAAGAGGAAATGTTGATCACTCTTTGTATACCATGCAAAGTAGTGAGCATTTGGTGATTGTAATTCTCTATGTGGATGATCTGATCCTCCTTGCAAGTAACATGACCAAGATGCTTGAAGTGAAGGCTATGCTTCACAAGGAGTATGAGATGACAGATCTTGGAGAGTTGAGGTATTGTCTTGGAGTGGAGTTCAAGAGGGATAGGGCTGCCCGCACCATCACCATGAGCCAACACAAGTACCTTAAAGAGATCTTGAAGCGGTTCAACATGGAGGAGTGCAAAGCCATAGGTACACCCCTTGACACTCATGAGAAGTTGCCCAAGCTCACAGATGCTGATTTTGAGGAGGTGAGGGCTGAAATGCAAGGTGTGCCTTACAAGGTAGTAGTTGGTTGTTTGATGTATGCCATGGTGGCTACAAGGCCTGATTTGGCCTTCCCGGTGAGTGTTGTGAGTCAACACATGTGCAAGTATGGCCCTAAGCATTGGGCTGCGGTCAAAAGGGTGATGAGATACCTTCAAGGTACACTTGGCTTGGAGTTGCAACTAGGAGGAGCTAAAGTGAGTTTGCATGGGTATTGTGATGTGGATTGGGCAGGTGATGAAGGGGATAGAAGATCCACCACCAGCTATGTGTTCAAGCTTGGAGTGGGTGCCATTTCATGGAATTCCAAGAGGCAGCCCACCATAGCTCTTTCTACAACGGAGGCGGAGTACATGGCCATGAGCCATTGCACCAAGGAGGCCATTTGGCTAAGGCAGCTCTTGGCTGATGTTGGCCTTGTGCAAGAGGGGAGCACACAAATTTTGTGTGACAACCAAGGTGCCATTGCTTTGGCCAAGAATCCCATCCACCACTCTAGGACCAAGCACATTGATGTGCAACTCCATTTCATTCGTGAAAGAGTGGAGGCTAAGGTGATTGAGCTCAAGTATGTGCCTACTCAAGCTATGGTTACTAATGTGCTTACCAAGGCTCTTGGGAAGCCCCAACACCTTAACTTGATTGAGAAGATGGGCCTTCGAGCCTTTGACCACTCTCAAAGTGGGAGTGTTGAAGATCATGTACATACTAGTGTAGATAGTGTACATACAACCCTAGGAGTAGCATTAGACTCTTAGTTAGACTTAGAGTCTATTGGGTGTTGCTTGTAGTCAAAGGCAGCCCAAGGTTGTTAGTTATCCCACATGGTTTGTGGATAACTAGTGAAAGGCTTTTAGCTTATGTTGAGCCCACTCATGGGCCTTGGTATCTTCTACCATCTAAGTAAAGCCTTTCTCCATTCAAAACTCAATAGGTACTATTTGCATCAGTTTAGGCATTTGAACCAATGTGTAGGAATGTGCTTTCATTGGGAGATCAGTGTAGAAGGTCTGGAGAGATCACTGCACTCATTACAAGAGCCAAACTCGAATGTTTCTCCCTCATTATGTGATGATTTCTTGTGCAATCATTCTAAATTAGAGGTAAGGAGGTTATAGACCACTTTTTTCCAAATAGTAGACAACCCCAATTTTTGTTCAAAGGTCATAATTGGCTACAGACGTTTTGGCAAGTCTTGCTTGCTCCCAACTTTTTATTCGAAGCCTTCCTCGAGCTCTTGGAAGAGTGAGGGGTTGTTGTAAATAGGGGTCAATCAGTGCATAGGAGGGAGATCAGGTCGTTTTGCTTTAGTATTGTCAAGCTCATATGGAATTGAGAGAGTAAGCAGGTGCTGCTGATTACTTCATTAACGATTGTCATAGATCTTATAGTTAGAATGTCAACCATTCCGAGTCTAAAAAAGGGCATTTAAACCCTAATAATTGTAGCACCCTATAAACCTGCTACCGTAGTAGTAAAGCTTGGTTAGAAAATCTTTTGGTGTTACAATGTCCAGTCCAGCTGAGAAACATGGAAAGTCTGCTTAAGGGAAAGCACCAAAATGAGGCAGTCTCTCTTCGAATTCGACTTCCAAGCAAACAGTCATCGGCTTCTTGTTGGAATTTTAAGATAAGTGAACGAAACTCGTTTTTCAAAGTATCAATCACATGAATGTAGCGAAGTCCATTTATTTTGATTTATCATGTCGTTCCTTTCTATTGCAATTGCAGCCATCGTTTTGATCCTTTTTCAATTTCTATTACTTGTGATGACAAGGTTCCTTGTCTTTATATTTGAGAATTCTTTGGGGTGGTACCCAGTTTCAGACAAATACAATGTATAGAATATGCTGATTATATGGAATTTTCGTAAGCTTGGGTGTCATCTGAGCCATCCTTTTACATGTACAATGCCAAATTACATTTGAAGTAAAGACACTTTACTATTGACAGTGTTAAAAACAAGCAGAAATTTCAATCAAGCAGTTGTACGTAGTGAGCTATACTAACTTGTGACAATACTTTGACAATCAAAGCACAGAAGAAAATTGTGAAAAAGATTTCAAAGATATTGGTGCATTGATGTGAATTGCTTCCAAATGAACTCCATCGAAAATCAAAATGCAGGATTCTCTTTTTAAAATCCACAGCCTGTTTCTTACTCAATATGATGCAACCCTGTATTAGTGAACGCCTAAAGGACCAACATGCATTTTTGGCAACATAGAAATTTTGGGTAGGTACATTTAATTAGAGATTTTCATATTTTAGGCTGAAATTTTAAGACAAGGTGGGGACAAGGAATATCTTTCATATGCACAAAATTTCATGACATTTGGAAATATGAGTTACAAGTTATTGCCTAATATGTTATTTTTTTCCGTAAATGGGCAATCCATGTAGATAAAAGAAAAGCACTTTTTCTAAAAACAAAAATTTGAAATTGGTTTTCTAGATTGAGTTATAAATACATGGAAAACTTTGAATCATTCCATTTTGATCAATGAATCAAAAGTTATAAGGAGTTTTAGTTTGTAGGCAGTTATGGATTCTCTACTCTAAAATAAACTTTGAAGTCCTTTGTTTTACTCAATTTTCAATATTTTTTGAAAAAAATAAAATTATAGGATATAGATTGTTTAATGCAACATTTCAAGCTTAGGGATTGGCAATTTTCAATTCCACACTAAATTTTTAACAATTTTATATTTTGAATCATTATCTACTTCTTTCTACTTACTATTTTTTTCCTATATGTTTTTCGAGCATGTAGCCAACTTGACTTGAAGAATGAATCCAAAGAAGCACCACCATTTTGGACATTTTTTCTTATAAATGTGAGCTTGCAGGGCCAAGAAAAGGGGTTTTGTCACTTCAAATGCTAATATCTTGCAATCTACATGGTGGGAATTTCTGAAATGTTTTCCACATCTTTTCAAACTAGCTTACTACAAGATCCTATGCTTACATGTGTTCAAAAACATTTGTTTCTAAAATTTCATGCTTGTCCTAGAAATGGAAGCTTTGGAGCTTTTTTTTGGTGAAAACATAGTCAAGGACCTTGAGGGGTTAATCGGCAATGAATACCTCGCAATGTTCCTATGAACAAGTGATGAAAGTGCAAGTTTGAAACTGCATTTGAAGTGTGACGATTTGATTTTCATTTTGGTGCCTTGTTTTTCCAAAAATACAACCAAATATTGAGCTACTTGTTTGTCACTTTTTTCTATTAGCAATAGACTGATCTTGTGGTGGTTCAACCAATAAAACATAAGCCATGCTCCTTCATGCCACAGTTCATTTGACCTTGCTTTGCCACTATGTGCTAGTAGCCTAATACTGTAAACTTCAAAATCTGAAATGAGCAGCACTAGTGCATTGTATTGTGCACAAACTAACCTCAATTGAATTAAAGCATACAATTGCAGCATACAATAGATAGGATGGTTGACCTATTAGCTAAGAATCATGATGAGTCCTAATATAGCACCCAATTAATTAATTAAGCTTAAGGTACATTCCCACCTAGATTTACGATGGCATTAAATCAAATATAAATCATCGTGTGTTCCCACCTAAGTGCTTTGCTATCTATCGAACCTACATGGCAACAGAGGTGGCATCAACATGAGAGCGCTCCTACAACTGTTTAAGACTTTTGTATTGTTGGCCCACTACAACAATAGTTGTTCGTAATAAAAACTTCAATATCTTCTGAGAATGAAGATTTCATGTGCCGACGGTCACTCTTATCAACATGTTTGTCCAAGAGCCCACTATAGGAGCCGATCGCATTCCAATCCCCCCCCCCCCCATTTTGGTGGTATAGACTGGTCTCTGTCAATTTAAGTGGAAATGAAAAACTAATCAATTTTGACCGACGTTCAAGAAGTTTTTTGAGTTTTACTAGCTATTTTCCTTCAATTCCCAAGTTGAATCGGTTTTTCAAGTACAAAGTCCAGTTATTTTCTCTATTTCCCATTCAAAATCAATTTTTTTCCACCAGTTATTAGTCGATGTTTTCAAATTGCGAGCAAGTTTTTTACCAATTCCACTAGCTAACTTTGAACTAGCCATTGGTTCTTCCCAAACATTGATTTTGACATTTGAAGATTAAAAATAGTATTGCTCCCCAGTAAGGTGGTTGCCAATAATGAGTACATTTAATTCTAGTTTGAGATTAGAATGGCCGCGGCAGTTTTGTGGATAGTAAATTTGACTATAAATTGATTGATTATGGAGAATGAAGACTGTGCATTGAAGTTCCACCATGTGTACATTACCATCCCTAGCTACCACATGATGATCTGTACATTCACAACAATTGTTTTTTGGACAGTTTTCTACAATAGTAATGTAGAATTGTCCATTTTGTTTGTAGCCTACAATAGGAAATACGAAAGTCTACATGACCAGTAGAGGTCAAACAATATCTTGAACTAAAAAACTCCGAGTAATTAAATTTCGAGTTAAAAAATTATGAAAAAATTTGGAATCCTCCCACACTCTATTCCTAAACATGGCAAAAATTGCATAGTCAAGATACATACACCCCAGATATGCAGAATCGCTTAAGTAGTTGCAAATGGGTCATATGCCTTACAATGTAACCAAAAGTGGTAGGCAACTTGTGCTGGCCTACCCCCACCCATGCTGAATCACTAAAAAAATTCACCACCTTTGATGTATATTGCAAAAACTTGGGCCCCCTTCCCACGTTGTTGATTAAAATTTCAGAAGAAAATTGTGAGAGCAATTAACTGTTGTCGATCCCCAAAGTGACCCCTCCCAATGTTGTCGATGTAGCGTCGCTTAGTCAAAAATTAACAGCCGTCAATCTTCAGGTCGGGCGATCCAGCTTGCTCAATTGTTAGGGTTTGGCACTCACGCAATGTATATGTTTATACTTCTGTCTCCGAACAAGCACGCAAACGGAGCTGTGCAAGAGACTAGAGAGGGATTGGTGACAATCACAAAGAATCAATGTTTGTAGATGTAACTCGAATTTGGGGTGTCAAGGCATTTCCTATATCGTGAACTTCATCACGATGTGGTGTGAGTTGTCTTCCATGTCACCATGTTTGTTGCTTCGTCTCCCCTTATTTTGAGACCAATTTGGTGATCACATTCTTTATTAGGGTCTGTGCATTCTTGAGTAGTCAAGACTGTTGCGCAAAATAAGGAACTCAAATCCGAATGTCTAATTGAATCCAAGTGTTGAATTGTGAATGCTTTGGAATTGTTTTATGTAATGGCCAACTTTGTGATCATGCTCTTGAGTTTCTTTGCAATCTTGAGTAGCCAATAGAGTGGAAATTGAATCACTGATATGCATTCTTGATCAACTCAAATTAGAATGGTTGCTTAATTCCATTTGCTGAACTTGTGAATGCTTTGGGGATTGCTTTATTTTACCTCCAATTTTGTGATCAAGATGTTTTCGAGGTTCTTTGCATTCATTAAGGTAATTGTTTGGAATTGAATTATTGATTTTCCTTCTTGAGTAGCTCAAATCTGAATGCCTAATTGATTTCAGCTGTGAAATGGAAATGCTCATGTCATCCCTTAGGGCATTCAATCCCTAGAATGATGTCGTGAGGCAATTCTGTTAAACACTACTAGATTTTCCTGTGTCAATAATTTTTTAGAGGATTGAATAGAAAAATGGGCACATTTACAAATTTTTTTGTTTTATTTAATAACAAGTCCACACACTCTTCGCTATCCCCTCAGAAGTTTTATGACCAATAGAAAAAGACTTAAACTCCCCTTTCAGATTTTTGGAAAATTTTCACAACCAATGGCCAAATGACACGTATACCCCCCCCCCCTCAATTATTCATGTTTGGTTTTCTGGAAAAGCAACACTTCACAATGTAACCAAAAGTGGTAGTCATTGACATACAATGTAAGCATAAGAATAGTGGCTACCCAAGGCCAAAATTAGCCGGGCACATCTAGGAAAAATCAAAAGTTTCCATATTTTCCAAAAACCACCTATCATAGATTTTTAAGTCTCTATTGATGTGAGTAGTAATGAATGTGTAGGCAATCTCTTTATACAAGTGGGGTGATGGGAAGTAAAACAATCCATGTGGGATATGTAAACTAGGATTAGTAGATGCTCAACCACTCATACTTAGTTCAGTCAAACACAGGAATTGTGTTCAATGTAGAACTTCAGACCTCATTTAGGCATAATAGAATAACTTTTTTCAAGAAAAGTTGTTAAATTAAGCTAAATTTCATCTCCAAAAATCCGTTTGAGATTACAATCCTCCAATCAAAAGTTAGGGACAAAATTCAAAGAGGGGTTGGGAAGAACATTTTCTTTGACTTTGTGCAACAAATTGTGCAATGCTTTTCATTATTTCATCCACAAAGTACACTTCTTCAGAATCTTTAATCCTAAAAAGAGGAGACTTATCAACAAGGTACTTTGTTAAAAATAATTTAATTTGTGAACCAATAGGTACGTTCTTCATTTCTACGATGATGTAAAAAGTCATCCATTGGTCACTTTCAAATTGTCTAGTATATTAGGGTTAATGAAAATTGTGATTTGCAATAAGATTTTTATTTATTAATTTATTTTTTTATTTTAGATGGAAGTGATGAGAAGAAGATTCTATTAGAAAAGGAGAGTACAAAAAAGACTTAAGGCAAGAGTATTTTATAGTTTTAACCTACAAGCAAAGGAAGGGATCAAAAGAGTAATTACAATATTGAGAAGGCAAATCCAACATTCTCTATTGAATAATTATTGAACCCCAGAAAGAATCTTTTGTCTCCTTGGTAGATAAATGAAAATTTCGATAGAGTACTATGATCTCGATTTTTGAAGATAGAAAAATATATTAGCTTAATATGGACATAATTTTTATTTCAATTGGTGCATGAGAACAAAAGTTATGCAACACTAAGCTCAAAATAGAGTTCATTAGGCAAAACAAGCAAATTTACAAAATTTCAAAATAATTTTTTAAAAATTTGGTTCTCAAAGAAAATATTTTAGTGCATATGGAAAGATATAATTTATTGTACTTGGACTAGTGATGAGAGTGATGAAGAGATTCATGTTTTGAGGGAAATTAAAGTTTCTTCTAAAAAGTACTTATAAGATTCCTTTTTAACTCAATTTGCAAATAAATTCAAAAAATGATCTATGTGGTTTTGTTTTGTTCTAGAACAATCTCATCATTGGGATTAATATCTTTTAATTCCATTTGAGAATCATTAACCAATTAGTTTTTTATTTCTATCTATTACCTACTTCTACTGAAACAAACTTTTAAAGGATGAAAATCAAAGTTGTTGTTTTTCAAATATTTAAAAAAAAACTCTCAACTCATTTTTTGAACATAAGAAAATATTATGGGATTAATATGCAATCTATATTATCTTGATTTATGGATAGCCTTAAATTATCCAATAGTATAAATATGGGCCACACAGACTAGTCTAAAGCCCCATGAGAAGACTCATATGAACAATTTCACTAGATTTGGGTCTTTAGGGACATGTTTGTCAAGTCTATGTAACCCATGTTTCTACTCGTGATCTATTTGTTTTTGTTTTTGAAAGAGACCCTATTACTAATTATTGTTGTTCTATTGTGATGAACTTTAGAAAGTAAAGACCTTTCTATTAGTGGGGTCAAAATTTTCTATCTCCTCTTCAACATGTTTTTTCCCCAACTTCTAAAAACAATTAGAAAATCAAATTATTTAGTCTTTTCATCCAAATTCCAATAGTTTTGGCTAAATTGCAAATACATGGTGATTACTAGTAAACATAGCTTAGTGACACTTGAATAGAGATAGATTTAGCTTTCATAGTTGTATCTTTTTTCTAATTTAAATTTTAATGAGTTCATGCATGAATTTTGAAATACAGGCTACATAAGGTGTTGGACTAGTTGCTTCATAGGTGACCTAATATCTTGCCAAAGGATCTCTTAACATTAGCTACATCTTGTGATTGTAAACTCCCAAGCTAAAAGTTATGATTTTATGACCTTTCAATAAGCATTTTCGTACTATACATTCTTATTTCAACAAAAGACAAAGAGCCATGTGAAGAAAAATTGCATTGTGAATGATATTTACTACTCCGTATTATGTTATCTGCAATGTTACTTATCACATCAGTGAACTCATAATAATTCTCATTTTTAGTTGGTTATTAGTATTCATATTGAATTTTCTATTCAAGATTTTGTGTAAGGGGATCCATTGCAAATCTTGATTTTCTAGTGTTGAGGGCTCTCAAATACAATAGATCTTAGAGAAAAAATCACAAGAAAAATTCATTTAAAAATAAATAAAAGAATAGATTTTGAAAAGTTGTAAATTGATTGGGGTTATGCATATTCTGCCCTTTAATCCTCATATTTTTTTGGTGACCAATTCTTTAGATTTGACATGTGAAAAGAGGATTAAAAGACTTCAAATTGGTTTCATACTTTTAACACCTTTATGATCAAACATTACAACCTTTTAATTCATGAGTGATATTTTTAACTTTTCTTTTCCCATTTGATACTTAACATGTTTGGTTTGAATTTGTATGGTTAAATTTTTTTTAAATTGATAAAACTTATCAAAATGTTGGCTTTCCGTTTAATTTAGAGAAAGTTCCAAGAAACTCAAAAAAGGCATTGCACATTTAGAGGTTAATATGCAATGAAACTTTAGGTGTTCATTCCAACCCCTCTTTGAATTTTGTCCCAAAATTTTGAATGGAGGTTTGGAATCTCAAATGGATTTTTGGAGATGAAAGTTAGTTTGATTTACCAATTTTTTTTAGTTCAAAATTTCTTGAAAAAAGTTATTCTACTATGCCTACATAAGGTTTGAAGTTCTACATTGCACACAATTCCTGCGTTTTGACAATGAGTGGTCAAGCTCTCAATTTCAAATTGTTCCATATCCTTTGAAGATTCATGAAAGACAATGAATTTCATTATAAAAACAATCTCTCCATCCGACACAAAGTGCATACATGTTGGCATTGAATTGCAGAGAAATGTATTCCAATATCAATATACTCTTTACAATTCATTGTCCTAAGATTTGAGAAGGTGTCTTGTTAATTCTCAAAATCATTCAAAGTTTGAAATTCACATTATTTGGGGCCGTCAGTTCAAAATCGATAATTGGATGTGCGGGGTACATGAGGTCCTTCACAATGGCTGAATAAAGTACCAAGCATGTGGGAATTGCACATCATTGAGAAACTATCACTACAGTTCCAAACCTGAACTGCTGTAATAAAAAATCATTTCCTTTTAATGCCCAAGTTTTATCTTTAAGCTCATGGTGTTTGCAACCGTCAGGTGGGAATGGACCTTTACTATAACTTCCATCGGTGAATTCATTCAATTCAATGGAGTGGCTTCCCCATGCACACATTTTATCAATTCAAGCAAATGTGGAGAGGGTGATGCTGTTAAGAATGATGGCCATTGAACCAACAACCTTGGCTGAACCTGTTGCCAAGAAACAAAGTCAACTTTTGATCTTACTAAAACTAGCATCGAGAAAATGCAATACTGCAGTCAGGCTTTGACAGACTGACTGACTCCTGGACATTGCAAGAAACAATTTGAAAGTCAGGGTAAGTATTCTACTGTACATGACTTGTCAGATACGCAAAGTAACAGAGAAACTAAATATCTCTGTAGGACATCTATTTTCTGTTCCAAGGAAATCAGTTCTTGCAATTTGTTGGAAATCAATTGGATGCATGACTTCCAGTGACTTCCTTGCACTATGTTAGCATAATGGTCATGATGCTAGTTTGATTTGTGTGTTTCATAGTCCCAATATGGGAGAACCAACCATTACCAACCAGGCCCCCATGGCCAATCTATAGATATTAGGAAATTTAATAGAGACTACTACTAATTTCTAACTATCAGCTCTTGATTTCCGACTGATTTTTAACCATAAATGTCATGACACATGTATTTGGTTGTGAGAGCCAAAGTAGTTTTGGAATGAGTAGTTATGAAAGCCTCTATGTGTTGGGATGGGTCTAAATCAACTTTTGACTTCCAAAATTCTTAGTAATTCAATCCAAGGCAAAAAATTACCAAAAAAATTGCAATCCCCATGATTTCTTCTTTTCTACAAGGTAGAAAATTTTGCATTGCCTTCTACTGCTCTAGATCATGCACAAAATGTTTAACCCCTTAAGGCCTAGGCAATTGCTGTACTTTTTCACAAGTTTGAACCTTGATTGACAATGCACATTGTACATCAAACTTATTTCATAATGTCAATTGTACTTTTGAGCTTCCTTGTTCAATATGAATAGTATAATATGAAATTCATTTAGATATATTTCTTAGAATGTAGGAATATGAAGTTATAACTTTGACTTGTTGAATAGGTGAAAGGCCCCCAAATGGCTCCTTGGGCCTTGAGGGGTTAAGTGGTTGGTAATGGGTGGTTCTACCATAGTGCTGGTTCCTGATATTGAATAGATAAATAAACCTCCCACCAATAAACAAACAACAAGCTTGAATGAATGATGTTGTTTGAACATCATATTCATTAAAATGGGATATTGGGGACCTCCCAAAATAATAATACCAATTTGGAGGCCCCAAAATTGAAGTAGAGTTGAATTAAATTTAAGTCTAGGGGAATTCAATTCGGTAGTTTTAAGATGGAATTTCCATTAAAATGAAAGTTTAGGGTCATCAAAGTGTCTTTAAGAGAATTTTCCTAACAAAGATAATATTGATTTCCCATATAAGTGAATATTGTATTCTCATTTAAACACCAAGTCATGAATTGAATGGTTGGTTGTAAGTAGCTATTTATCTCATTTAGGTGGTCTGAGTTCGAATCCCATTGAATTCGTATGAGCGGCTATGAGATAAACATGACTTGGAGGTGCTAAGTGAGCCTTTCAAGCAGGAAAGTTGTAACAACCAACCAGCCCCATTCTCAAACTGTGACAAGGGCTTCATGCATTACCAAAATACAAAGTACTCTTACGCACTACCATTTTCTTTCAATTGTATTATATTTTTAAAAAAATTTACAAAGTCAATAAAAAGAAAAAATGATTTACATATAGAAACAAGTACATGTATAATGTAGTAATCAATATATTCATTATTGAGTACAAGTGCAATTGCTCCACATGGTACTTCATACTTACAATATAGACAATAGTCCATCTAAAAATATATAAAATAAAATCATATTATGCCAATCTATATCATATACTCTACAGTACATGATATAAAATCATATAAAATCCTTTATAGTTAAGGCAAAACAAAACTATAGTAGGGTATAAAGCAACAAACATGAACTATCAAATATAGCTTCAAATACTACATACTATCTTCAAAGCACCTCATAAATGCTCAATTAGCATTATACGCAGCCAAACTTGCATTGATAACATCGACTTGAGTAGACGGGATTTTCAGAACACACTCTATGGTGTCTTTCTTCACCCTTGACTTCCATGCTGTCATCAAAGAATTCGTTTCCTCCCACACCGGATTCTGGGTGTCATCGACTTTCCAATGCAATCCTTTGGCGGAATCCCACCCAATATAGGACTCTTGAATAATCCGCTCTCGTGATGTGGGCCGAAAGTATTGAATGAGCACACAATTAGGATGCTCCGAGTTTGTGAAAGGATCAGACAAGGCTCTGGCAATCCATACAGGCTTGGTATCACCATCAACTGGTCGAATGGCAATGAAGTACCCTTCAAAAAGATCATGGGCCACTCGAAAAGATGGCAATGGACGATTGCGAAGTTGCCCCACGAAGGCATCATCCTCAGCAAACTCCTCACGAACCTCACCATCATCATCAAGTTCATCCTCCTCCGTTGTTTCCACTTGAGAAGAAGGCCAAAAGCCATCTACCAATGCAGCGGAAGGTTCGATGGATTCCTTCAAGGCCGCATTCACCGCCTGCCAATAGAACACCAAATGCTCGAACCGTCTCCTATACTCACCACTTCCATCTTCATCACATAATGACTCCCAATACTTGATGAACCCACATATTCCCTTGTAAATATCATCCACGCTCTGCATTGGAAGGTGTACAACAGGAAGTGGCTCCCCATGAGGCCATAGACTCCTTCCTTCGGAGTCCTCTCGCCATAATTTTATCCCTCGTACTTCCTCAGGCAGCCAATCACTATCCGTGTAGTATTTCTTGTACTTCATGACCAGAACCCCCACAGAGTTGAGATAAAATTTGAAATGTTGTGCCTTGGTATGGCCAACAAGTGCATCTTCCCCTTCCAGAATCAAGCCTTCTATGAAGGCTTTGAAATCTGGCACTTCTTCAATAAGGTGAGGAATTGTGGGCATTGAATCTACATCCATGAAGGACTTCATAAGAGATGGGATGGTGGGGAAGTTCTCTTTTTTCAACTGCATACTCCACCTTCCAAACAACGCATCGATGTCCTCATGTGTGTGACCAACCAACATGAAATTGACGTACACCTCACGAAAGATTTTCTTAGCAACAAGAACGGACCAAAATGCAAACACAAATCTATTCTTATTGTCTCCTGTTGCATTGTCCATTTGAACGTTCAACACCGGAGGAAGGGTAGTTGCTGGAATTGCAACTTCGGGCGGTGGCCGAAGTGATGATTTGCAAATGTCTGCTCCTTGTAGCACTGCTTGAAAAAGAGGAGCAAAGCCCGAACTAGCAAACAATTCGCGGGATGAGTACTTTGGGGGTAGTTTAACATCCCGTAACAACTTCGTTAATGACCCCAGTGTGTAGTTTGAGTCGTGAAGAAAGATGTCAAGACCGTAATGTGCATAACACACATCCCCATGCTCATGAGCAATCATACCCATAACTGAAATCGGCAACTTAATTAGTCCATCAAGTTGCTTACTCTTGTGTGAGAACACAAGAGAAGCAGTTTTTGCATGATCCATTTTGTCATGCATGATTGTCAAGCATTCGTGAGGGTATGCACTAGACCTGTACCGGTTTGCATAGTAGTGATCTCGATGTGCTTGAGCTATGGCCAAATGTTTCTCTAAAATGTGGGTCCATTTCCATTGTAACCCAACAGCTACGGTTCTTTTTAGAGTTTGCAATCTATCACACTTAGAACAACGTGCAAAATTATCTCCAAGCTTCTTGGCACTATACTCAGGGAAGTTCAATTTCTTGATCTTGCTTATGCTTGAAGCCGACACTTCTTTCAACCCAAACATTGCATTTGCTGCATTAACCTCGGGAATAGTCTCCTTCCATTTGAAGGTGGCCGGTAAAACCATGGAAACCACCTTCTCTCCAATTGGAAGAGTGTGTGTACGATGTGGCATATGGTCTGTGGACTTTTCAAGCACACACTTCAATGTCGCAGTCACTTGTGATGTGTGCATCCGAGGCTTCTGCATGCCCAAATTACCATGAGCATGAGCTTGTTCTTCTTTAGCAACGTACCCTTGAAAACGATGGAAGGTGGATTCTGGGACCCCCGAAATATGTCTCCACGCGGCCAAACAAACATCAATACCTTCTATAGTGACCACCCTCTTCCCTTGAGAGTCATGATGGACCTGCCTATGAACGTCCAACTTCATGTGGTATTGGAACTCAAAACTTGAGTTATGGTACATGCGTTCATGAAAAGCCTCAATCTTCTCCCTCATAAAAGATTGCACACAGTTGTTCGAGCAACAAACTTTGCTCGATACTGAATTGATGGACTCTTGGGTGAGCAATTCCTTCAACTTCACACAAGCTTGAGGAGGAGGATTCCTAATCGAGCTTATGTACGGTCTGGCCCGCGAAGAAGATGGTTGCAATAGTCTGACTTGTCGACAATTGTGGTCGTCACGAAGTTCATGATCATGGAGGCTAGCCCCATAACCCCCATTCAAGTACACCTACTGAATGGGCCATGCACGAAGAGAATACCTCCAATCCTCTGGAACATCTTTGATGTGCAAAGACTTTGAAATCTGGACAGCAACAAAAGCATCTCCTAAGGGACCATCACAACCTTGCACTAAGCCGAAGTTCACGTTGTGAACTATTCCCTCTGCCACTAGTCGACCAGTGGCATCTAGGAGGGTGACAACCTTTGTGCTCCAAAGACGTCGTGGGATGCCTTCGCAATTAGGAATCTCTAGAGTCACTTCAAGAATGTTTTCAACGTCCCCTTCATTGGAGGAGTACTCCCGTATTGGATCAACTGAAACATCCATGATACCTATATAGTCATTCGAAGACAGTCAGATACCTCAATGGAAATATTCACCGAATCAAATAATAGCTACGATACACAGCAACATATGATAAGTCAACTCGAGTTGAGTTGATTTCTCAAAGAAACATATAACACTGTAGTCGACGATGGAGTGTTCTCATCATCATAAATCAGACCAATCACATCATTCAGAGAGATCAATTATGAGACACTATATTCCTCCAATTCAGTGTACTGTAAAGATAGAATCCCGCAAGTACTTTTTTCTGTTGGGGTCCCTTCCAAGGTTAACGAAAGTGAGCGTCCCAGGCAAAATCGCGTCCAAAAATCGTCCGTCCGGACCCTACGAACGCTGCGTCTTTCGTGGGTAAAAAACACCATCCACAAATTTACCCTGGGTAAATGCGGACGGGCGGACGAGCGGGCAGGCGGACGGCTAGTGGCTAGTTATTTAATACAAAGCTTCAACTCCTTCAAGTAAACTTTGAGTCCTTGAATGCTTTTTACAATAACATATGGAGTTATGGACTATCCTTTGTAGTGTACTCAACCAAAGAAATTGTATACTATAATTGCAATTATGAATTATCAAGGGAAAGGATTAAAAAAAAAATTCCAAAATTCTCTTCACCTTGAAAATTACCAAATCTATGATTCTATGACAATCATGAAGTCAAAATTGTTGCATTCTATATGTATCTTGCAATGTATTATGCTTCATACAAAGAAAGAGGAACACAATCAATTTTGGGGGGACTTCTTCTTGATTTTGCAATTCAAAAAAAAATAATCATATTTTCAACATCAATAAACAAACTCCAATTGCAATGGAAGCTTTAGACAATCAATTGCCATTACATGCTCAATGTATCATAAGCACCTAAACACCTAAGCCTACATCCCTTGAATCTCTAAGGCTTGTAATCACTATCTCCTTTCACCTCAACCCCGCTACTCTCACATCTAGTTCCCCATCGGTCGTCTTCATCGCTAGATGTCTCTTCCATGTCATTTGATGAAGATTGTACAATTTTCACTCCTTTTTGTACTTGTGTAGATGTCAATGATCTCATTGATCTACCGGTCTTCTTCTCCATTTTGGCTCTTAATATAGCCTTACCAATGCCTTCCTTAAGGCTAGGGATTGTTTTCATTTTCTTCTTTGACCCCACTTGATAGGTATCAAGTGGGGTTCTACCCACATTCGGTCTCTTGCTTGGAGAGGTAGCAAAGGGTTTCATCATTCTTTTTTTACGAGCTTTAATGGAGTCTTCACCCTGTGATATCTTTGCTTTTGGTGCTCTTTGAATAATTAACTGCATTGCATTCAAAGACTATGATGTGTGGCCTAATGATTTCAAGGAATGGCATGGTAGATGGCCCCGATGTTGAATAAACATTGAAGCCAATGTTTCATCCTTATCATCATCATCGGTACATGATAAAATGGTTCGACTTGGATTGCCTCTGGAACTCATCTCTTTCATAGGAGACAAATGTCTTTTTCCAAGCCGTGATTTCCTTGAACCATCCAATGTCGTGGCATCACTTTTAAATAGTGCACGTGGAGGAGTGCTACGTGGTGGTTCGGGAGAATCTTCCATGAGGTGCATTTTGCCAACACCATTGTTGACAAAAACTGGGCTGCCTGACTCCATTGAACGTGCTTCAACATTGTCTTGTACTTCATGTGGTTTGGCATTTCCAATATTTGCTTCAACACATTTCTTGCTTGCCGATACCACTATTGACGCAACAATTCCATTGGACACGTTCATTTCAACGTTCACCTTACATCCTCCTTTGTCTTCATGTTGGTCATTTTTTTCTATCACCATTATCGGGGATGGAGCATCGGAAATGGGAATCAATTCATCCTTTTCAAGACTCCCATCATTTGCAGCCGTTGTCCTATTGGTCGCCCTTATCTCTACATATGTATCTTCTATGTTTGGTAGAAGATTTCTACTACTCATGAATCCGGTTCCATCCACAAATCTAGCTATCGAAGGTACATCATCATCAAGCTTGCAATCATCCTCATCTGATCGAAACTCATACATGTCTCCATCCGCGACTCCAAAGTCTTCATTGTTTTGATTAGGAGTCTCAAACATTTCTTCGTCAGAATTGTGCATATCATAATTCACAGCATCTCTATCATTAGATACAGATTCATCATCCTCGTCTTCCGAGATAGGCCCTTCCGAATCTTCAGACTCCACGTTGTCATGGTACCACTTCTTTTCATCCTTCTCCTTCGATGTGGCTATGACTTTGGAATTGGTGTATACATATAACAAATCGGCTACTCTCTGTGGCCTCAACTTGTTTCGGGATTTGTTGTGAACAAAAGAGTAGCTACTCCAATTTCGTTCACATGAAGATGATGACACTGGTTGGGCCAAAATCCTCTTTGCAATTGGAGCAATGAGCTTGCCACATGCACCCTCAAAATCCCACCAAGCATGTGCCAACAATTTTTGCTCCGCTGGATCCAACATTTTGTGGAACAGAGGATCTCAGTGTCGAAATGCTACAAATTCCTTCACTATGTCAGGATAAGTTCTTGGTTGACATATTTTCCTGATAACGTGCTTGCATGCATCTGTTGCATCTTGATCGTCAACTAGTTCTTTATCGTGAAGAAGGTAAGGGTTCAAAAGAGCTTCTGCATAATGTAGATCGGTGTCTACCATTTCCCGTCGCTTACCAAACGCCTTTTCGATAGGAATGGCTAAGTTCAAGGACAAACTAAAGGGCTCTTTTCGTAAAGAGAAGACATGCTTCTCAAAATTCCTCATGATGTGCAACACCTTGCCCATGCATGGTGTCTTCGCATCCAAATCACGTAGACCAAACACCACAGGAGCCATCAATTCTTGGAAATTAGTGGCACGGGCCCAAAAATGCTCATCTAAAATTGTCTTCTTCACCTCCCGAGACTCCGTACGAGATTTTGCGTTCTTCGTGTCCCGTAACTTGAGCACATATTCTACCCATTGTGGATCCACCACACTTTGTTGCAATCCAGTCTTGACTTTCAACAAACGAGAAATCATGAAGAAATTAGAGGCAAATTTTGTTTTCACCAACATCAATAAGCTATTCTTCGTTTCGTGCTTTTGAAATATAGCTAGCGGCATATGCCGCAATCTGAAGAACTTCACAACGGTTTGGGCCTTTTCCACTAGCTCCTTCAACCATTCTTGCTTCCCCCAATCTTGAAGCAACAAATTTAAGGCGTGCACCATACAACCTTGAAAGAAAATGTGCGGATATTTACTTGACACCATATTCCATGCTGCTGGATTTACAGGAGCGTTGTCTGCAGTCACTTGCACAACATTTGTGGGGCCTACTTGTTCTATAAACTTTTCCAAGATAGAGGCCAAAAAAGGAGCATTCTTTTCGATTCCACTTGTATCCACCGATCCTAGAAATTGCTCACCCGCAGAAGATACAAGCATGGCATTTATCAATGGTCGATTGGTAACCGAGCTCCATCCATCAATAGACAATGTTGCTCCAAACTTCCGAATGCTATCTTCGGTTCGACTATGAAGCTTTGTCTTGATGTCGGTTTTCGCTTGGTCAAGCAATTTATGCCGTAAATCATGATACGATGGTGGAGCGTAGGGCCCACGGTACTCGACTGTTTTTTTCACTACTTCTTTAAATGCTGGATTTCGAGCTACGGCAAATGGTATGTTTGCCGCATAAAATAAATTGGCCCACACTGCATTCAAATTGCGTATTCCTATGGAATCAAAGCCATCCACTAGACTACTCTGTCTTTGAGGTCTACTACCTAATGCCCTTGGAGTGTCATGATCACTGGATGTTTTTGTAGTTCGGTTTACTTCGGATCCTACACCAACAAATTCTTCCGGTGTTGCGCATGAGTCCTCTTGAGTAGAATGTGCCATATCCCTCTCATTTGAAAAATCCCTCCCGACCATACGCATGCTACCAACATCTACATTGTCAATGATCGGTCTCTGCGGGAATGCCCCATTAGATCGAAGAAATAGGATTCGAACATTCGGCGTCAATTGTGAACAAAGACTCACTCCTGTATCACGAACACCTAATGGGCCTTCATAACCTAAATGGCTCAACATATGGCTTATCTTCTTCGCAAACACCAAGTTGCAAGCCTTGCACTTTACCTTACTGGTTGATGGGGTACCATACCAACTAGACCAATCCTTGCTCATAGTGGCAAGGCACAAATTTTAATTTCGTATATTGGAATCAAATTCAAAATGTGAAGACCAAATGAAAAATGTCCAAATATAATAAAAAAATGAGTGCACAAAGCCTTGAAAATCAAGGCCCTCTCGTCCACTGAACTATACATTACCAAGCAAGGGACACAAAAATTGCAGCTTCTAGCCCTTGGAAATCTTAGCGTTTAGTTTTCAAGAGTGCTCTCAAATGACTTCTTTCCTACAGTTATAGTCTCCCAAACTGGCCTGACCGTTGGAGACCATTTTTGAATCCACAGAACATCCTATCCGCCGTCGCCTAATTCTGCAGCGGACGGACGATCCAGCGGTTGGGCGGACGAATAGTCCATCGCACGGGCGGTCAGGCCTACGAGGGTCGGGCGGATGGACAATGCGGACAAGCAGATGGAGTGACACGAAGACAGGCGGACAGGCGGACGGATATTGCGGACGGGTGGACGGGCGGACAAGAGGTTGGACGGATGGGAGGTCGGGCGGATGGGTGGGGTAGGTCGTGTTCAAATGTTCAATGCTTCAAGAGATGTAGGACAAAATAGGGATTTATGGATGGAATGAGCTAATGAGGAGATTTTAGAAAATTATGGTTTTGTCAAAGGGTCTTATAATTTAAAATTTCTAGATGAGCATGAAAAAAACATACTTCATAGAAAGTTGTCCTTCATAAATCACCATAGCATGAACTTAAAAGAAAGCAAAACAAATGATTAATTCAAATATATATATATATATATATATATATATATATATATATATATATATATATATATATTGATATTTTATATTTGGATATATAAAGAACTTCAAAACAAATCAAAATTCATCATGAGTACAATGAATTACTAGTAGTACTCAATCCTTATAACATTCAAGCCACACTCACCGGTATACTTCTATACTATTAAACATTTAAACATAATAAAATAAGGAAAGCCTCTCTTATACTTAAGAACCACTACCCTCTCCTACATCATGAGATGGCCCCTCCTTAGCCAAAAGTCTTGCACTCATTCGTCGAGTATTTGACCCAGGACTGTAGACAACACCTCCTCCGGATCTAACCTCCATGTCCACTGCTGTAAATTGTTGTTTGGTTTCCGGAGAGTGGTCATCGTCATCGTCATCCTCTCTCTTCTGTTTTGAGCTTCGCTTTGGAGACAAATCTACTTCTTCAACCTTCAAGGCCCTCAACGCAGCATCCACTCGATCTACGAACACATTGACCTGTTTGTCATCAGCTTTGATGGGTAACCCTATTGGTTGAAAATCGGCCAATAGAAACCCCCTCCATTCAGCTATAATGTCACCTATCCTCTTGTCAAATGCCCCAGCTACCTCTACAAATGAATGCCCTATAGTTGTTTCCCCATCTATTTCAACAAGAGCACGAGCTTTAGCAGCTTCTTCCAACTTTGACAAGAAAAGGGCCCTACCAATCAAAGTGTGATTATAAGCCCCGTATTGCTCATTGAACTCTTGAGCATGTTCCACCTATACCCAAGTTTTTTTGGGCCCTTTTTGTACTTCTTTGTCGGATAACCGAAAAAACTTCTTGTGTTGCACACCAACGATGCTAGCGTGCGAGCTGTGAGTGTGGAACTTGTGAGTGGTGAGCCCCCAAACCCTATTTTTTGGAAATTTTTTGGCGAATTTTTTTTTTCATTTTTGTTAGAAAAAATTGAGGAAACCTTACTACTTATAGTAAATTTAGTGACCTATGGCCGTGTACCCTATGACCGTGGATTCTGATAAGATTTTACACTTTCTGGTTTAGGGTTTTAAGTAGCTAAGCATTCAGACTTTCAAAATTTTGTGCATAGGGCAAAGAATTGATTTATTAACTACAGTAGAGAATATGTAAACCGCTTAATGTATAGTTAGCTCATGTCACTTTGGAAATAGTGAATTATAATTTTGTGATTCACTTTAGTTCATGCAGAGAATCCTATCTCCTAAGTATTGCATATGTATAAGAATTTCCAACATGCGCTAATACAAGAGGGCACGTGTAGGGTGAGTTGGCAATTGATGGGTTTAGGGTGACATAGGTAGGACAAATCCTTGTGGTAGAAAGCTCACTCTCATTTGTAAGCGTGTTGCACTCAATAATTTTAAATTGTAAGAATTAATCTTAGGTAGAATCTAATTTGATGCCACTTGCTTACATGTGACCTGAATTTGTAGAAAATTATAGAAACAAGTCAGTTATAAAAGATAGAACATGTTCTAGAAAGAAATGAAAAAAACAAGCCATGAAAGTGAGGACTCAAATGAATAGAAAGAGTGCCTAAAAAATTGGAAGCAAAGGAATAGAAAATGAGAGTAAGTATAAAATGGGAAGTGAGGACATAAATGGGTAGTAAATCTAAAGAAAATGGAAGCAAAATTGGAAGTTTGGTAAAAAAGAATGGAAGAAGAAATGAAAAGGAAACGAAAAACTTTCAAATTAGAAGTGCAAGGGATATAAAAAAAAGGTTAAGGAGAAGGAAATTAAGATGACAAAAAATGGGAAGGATAATCCAAAATAAGAAAAGATTGAAAAGAATAAGAAAGACAACTCAGACAAACGAATCCAAAAAAAAATGAAGTACGGAGGCAAAATATAGAATGAATGGAATTAAACAGAATTTCATATGTGCGATAGTAAGTTATGATCACAAATTCTGATCATTCACGGGAACATGCTTCAAAACACTTCATGAATGACATATATTCTAATACTTAGGAAATGCGGAGACCTTTTCAATTCCAAAATCACTAAATCATTTGAATCATAATATATGTAAATGAATACAATACAAATGAAGTGTTCTTGAAAAGGAATCCATGCCTATTGGGAATTCTAATAATTCCATCTCTAACTAGAAGGAGTTTCAATTCATTGAAGCTATAACTAGGTGCATGAATGAATTTGTCTTCATTGACATCCATCTTGTAGAAGTACCTATACAAGTAGTAAGAGTGTTTGCAATTCACGTATTGTTGTTGACCTCTAATAGCAAAAACAACTATATTTGTGAAGTCAGGGCATGTGCACATGGGGAACATGCCAATTGTAATTCAGTAGACGTTTTTGTGAGGGTCTATCCTTGTCTCTAGTGAGACTATTGCACCTAGGCCCGGTTGGAGGAGTAAGGTCACTCCTAGGATTTGCCCTCTAATGTTTCTTGCACTCTCCCACTTGTTCCGTTGCTCTGTAGTTGGTGCATTTGCAATCCTCCAAATAGTTTGGTTGTTCCTTATTGTTGGATATGCATCTGCATTCAGGGGTGGTGGTTGGTCAAATAAGGCAGTCTTGAAAATCTTTTACATGATGAAAAGTCGACGTGGCGACAACGTAGGGCGTTGTTGGAGTTGAAATCCCGCATGTTGCAAGAGTAGAGTTTCTTCGTGACTGAGGTGTGTCCCTAATAGAACTGGCCAAACCTCCGGCACAGCTGGCCAATCTATTATTCATTTTCGTTTCGAACCTTTCACACAATGTTCAATGTCATCCCAACAAAACCAGAAGTCAACCACCACTTCTCACTTAGTACCATAATCTATTTTTCTACCTCGATAAGTTGGAGTAGGGTTACCTTTCCTTTCCCTTGCAATTTTGGTAGAGCACTTGATATTTGACCCCTATTGTTGAGCATGACATTTAGCATTTGATTTGTGGCTAATCCTCGCAATGTGCCACTTCGATGTATCACAGTCACTTTCATATGCAATAGTAACATGTGGACAAATATTTGTATCCACCTCTTTACCTTTCCCTTCCAACATCTCCGTAGAATTTGTTGTGGACCTCGTACGCACACACGGTTGAGAGAAATTCACTTTGTCTGGTCTATGTGAATCTCCAGCATCTCCTATGGGTACATCCAACTTCCTCTTTGTACTTCCAAAGATCTCTTCTCCTTTTAAATGTGGTAATCAATTTCGAAGCCCCTCTGCTCCAGGTAAAGTGTTGAGCGCTTCAACAATTTTCTTTGGATCTCTACTTCGAGTGGCAGCCTTCAACTTCAATTCGTTCTTCGATGGACCAGAGCCATGTGCATGACCTCTGAGGTATGCTCGATAATTTGTCATTTGCATCCAAGCACGAATACTGTCGTCACAAGTCACATCAAATAAGTTGTTTCCTCTTTTTCCGGACATTTGGAGCCACTTGTTATCGACTGTTTCAGATAAATTACACGATGGCAGGTCCAGCATTTCCTCCAAATTCAATTTCTAAAAATGAACACAAGTTTAGGCAACAGTTAGCACTTCACTTTGAAAACCTCATAGATATTTGTAATTATAGATTGTTTCGTGGTCGAATGAACATGTCCTATCATAAAATGAACGATATTCAAAGACAATTTCAAATACACCTATATGACTATATAAAAATACAGCAATACAATCTTCTTTCAACTTCTTGGTACAAGGAAGTACTCACATCTTACATGAGGACTCTCAAGAATTGCATGTTCCTTTAAAGACACCCAAAAGAGGGGGTCTAGTAAACACCATGAAGAGTTTCGTCGGACCCAACATATGCTCTTTTATTGTTTCGTAGACCCCCTCTTCTGGATACCATTGAAGAATAGCTCAGAGAATTTCAAATTATAAAATGAAGTTCTTTCGGTATTCTACATCATTGGAAAACAAAATAAAATATATGGAGCAACGTAAGTTTATCTTTGCATTATATGGTGTGACACCATCAAAAACTGAAATCTCCTTATGCATAGAAACAAGTATTTTACTCACTATGTCCATGAAGCCTCCCCACTGTCGATATCGAAAATGCCAAAATGCTAGCCAATGGTCTAAGTGATGAATTGCTTCTTCGTTTGCAGCTTCGGATGATAGCCACCATGATCGAATTGCTAGATAACATGTCTTTGCCTGATCCATATTTTTGGAATCTTTGTATTGCTTACACAGAGAAATATGTTGTTGTTGAAGCGCTTCCTTGATGTACTTCTAGGAGTGTTTATGAAGAGAACTACTCCAATGCAGCAAACAGGTCCTCTCACGATTCTCCATTTCCTCATTGGCAGACCCACTGCCATAGACAATCCGGACCACATTCCAATTGGCCATAGCACTGTCTGCCATAAATCCTTTAAAGTTTGGATTTGGTACTCCATGTTGTGCCATGACAGTGTTTAAGCTCCTCCCAAATTGTACTTGCACCTCAGTATCTTCAGACTGCATATCACACACTGCAATAGTCATCACCTTCTTGTACTCAACATCATACACGTGGCAGGCCATTGTGGTCCACTCCTTCATGCACTTCAGGTGGTCAAACATCAACCACGCATTCTGTAGATTACCTCCGGCTTGCATGCGCCTTACAAGGTCCACTCCACTTCTGGGTCCTTCAGTGAGCATTTTGAAGATATAAACCCTCTCCTTCCCTTGCCCAGGGAAGACGCTATCGTGTATGAATTCGAATTTCGACTCCTTCTTCATAGTCATAATGTTGTCAATGATCCCCCCTCAATTGTTTGAGCGGAAAGAGGTGATCACGTTCTGTATATTTGGACTATTGAGATATTAGAAGTGGTCCATAACCTCCTCCATTTCCTCCCCCTTCAGTAACTCCTTCTCTCCATCTCCGTTGTGAAATAGATAGTTCGTTAAGAACTCTTTACTAGCGGATAGAGCAATTGCTGAGTTTGTAGCTGATGGTGTTCTAGCCACCTATTCTTCAATGAGTCCACAAATTTCCTTTGTAGAATCTCTGTACATGCCCTTCGCCACTGAGTGGTTGTGCTCTCCAAAGTGAATAGCGGCCCTACTCATTTCTAGGTTGTCACTAAAAGCATAGTATATCCTAGAATTACAAGGGCTAAGACATGAAGGTGGTTTCCTACACACTTTGCAAACTAGGGTACTGTCTTTGGGAGGTCCATCTCCAACTACAAAAGGAATCGATGTGAAGCCACTCCACTCTATTTCGTTCCTCTTTGAAGTTCTGTTCAAATAATCACAGTTTGGGTTCACACAAGCAAGATGGCCGGCACAGTGGCACTTACAGAACTTGAGGTTGTCGGAGTTGTTGATGTTTGTGGTCATGAGCCTACACCACGGGTGTCCATCATAGCGCTTGTCCATTCCTTCCAAGCTCCACGCCGATGATGAAGACGAAGTGGAGCGACATGGTGGTATTTCAAAAATGATATCTCCATCAAATACTGTCGAAAGAAAAGAAACATGTTGGTGCTTCATGACGCTAAAATCCATTATAGACAATTCGTTTCGAGATCGATGCATGTTGGCTAGTCTCTTCAAACAATCTATTATACTTACTCTGTGGCTTGGATACAGATGCAATAGAGGACGAGGCAATAAGGATTGCAATTGACTACTTGATGGACTCTCAAATGTAGAGTTCAATAGAGCCCTTCAACTGATTGTAGTTCCAATAGAACATCCTGAATTTTTGACAGTCAATTCAGGAGACTCTCCATCTGATTCACTAGATAGTTCTATAATTGGATCTAATTTCTCTATCTTTACGGCATGAAGTAATGAAGGCTTCAGAAGAACCTGAGGAATTTGAGGACTTCTACTAGGTGAAACAACGTGTCCTATATATGGCATATTTACTGTTGAATTGTCTGATTGCCAACTCAACATCTCAGTGGAAGAATCTAGCATGGAAAGAGGGAGTCCATATGCCCTGTAGTTCCCGAGGGAGAGGTACCAACAATGTCCTTCATCTTTTGTAGATTTGACAACAGGGACAAATTCTTTTACTTTGCCTGACTCTGACATCCTTTCTTCTTCAACATAGATGGAGGACTCTACAAATCTAAATCAGACGTGGAGAAGGTGACTAAGGACTCTAGCACGTCCTCCATCCTCTATGGGAAACATAAGGGGGACTTCATGACCGTCTACTTGAATGCAAGCCATCTCAAGAACTAGTGCATAGAGTTATGAAATGGAGACCCATAATCCTTAGCATTGGATGAAGAAGAGCATAATTTGAAGGAGCTCAATGGGTTGATCACTATCAATTGTATCAAACTATGAAATAGTACTAGTACTTTACTCAACATTTAGGGTCATTACGAATAGATCTTCCAAATCTACTTTTGCCAAGCCCTCCGCCACCATCCGCTTAAATTACAGTATTATCATGTGCCGCCATGTACATTGAATAGCTATTGACATGTAGTGCAATTGACTTGTACTCAATTACTGTTAGTAGCCGACTAGCCATCATCTACATTTAGTAAGTACTGACCCTCCAACCATTTAATCTTTTTTTACACTAACCGTCATCTACTGCAAATTCTGACCATGCCAACCCTTTCCTAAGTCGCCTTTAACACCCTTTATTGCACCCTTTTTGGGAAGATTCATAAATGCATGGTGGCCGCCCCTTGCACGTCATTGGAGTTCATGGAATTTGTCAGATTTTCATACGGATTAGTTGGCCTTGAACTATGATTGTTTACGGCGTAGCAAGCTAGCTTTGATGTAACACTTTGTCACTGCAAACACAAGCCTCTATCATCACTGAAATTTCATTGTGACATTGTATGCTTCTAGACCATTCCTTTGAACTTTACAAATAGAAACCATTTCTGCTAGGTAGAGCCATTGCATACTTTCCGTTCTGAGCGCTCGTTGGATTTTAGAGTGTTAGATTCCATGTAGTCATCTTTTTCATGTTTGTAGAGAACTTGGGCACGTCCATTCCTAGTACATTGTTGAGAAGGAGGAAAAATAGGCGTCGCTCTTTGTATTTCTCATCTCGTAAGGAACTGCGGAGATCTAGAATGACTCGAGGGAAGAAAGTCATGTCGAAAACAGGTCAGGCTACAGCGGGCGACCTTCGCAAAGCACTTCGCTTTACCACCAGAGATGGGAGTGGGAAAGACACTGCTGGAGCGAAGGACTTGGAGGTATTGCAAGAGATGTCAGAGGATACAACAGGAGGACAAGATGAAGGACCGCAAGAGGTCACTGCTTCTGTAAGAACCTAGCAAAATCATTCCTCCTCTTTAGTTTGTTCACAATCATTGCATTTCATGGAAATTCGATAGCAAAGAACAAATGTGTTTCAAAACCCTTCAACTCTTCATGTCATTTTCTACTCCATTGTTCACATAAAATTTGTTCTCCATATTGAAATGACTATAGGCCTCTTGTAGTTCCTGCGTGCATTAATTAAAGAATCTTTACATGAGTCATTTGTGGAAGTCACCTTCAAAAACATTGAGCTTCTCCTATTGCACTTATCCTATTTCGTGTATGCCATCATTCCATAGTGAATATGCCATTGTGGGAAGTAGGTCTTTAAAGAAACACAAATTTTGGACAATGACAGCATAAATTTAGCCTTGCCTCTCTTTCATTAGCCAACAAAAGAAGAATTTTGTATATGTTCAGGATATTTGAGGAACATAAAAAAAAGAAGTTTTCTACTTTGAATGGATTCAAATCAAATCAGCTAAGAATAGAGAAGATAAGGATTTCAAAGGTAGGGACTAAGAAAGATGCTTCGTCCTTCTGTTTCATTAGATTTTGTGGAGAATAAAAACATATGAGCACACCTTTACAAGAGCCTTCTTTGGCAAGTACACAATTTGATTGTGGTTGTATTCATATCTAATTCTTGCATTTTCTATGTATACTTCTATTTAGATTCAGAAACGTTCATTGTATGCTAATGAGCCAAATTTAGAGAAAGGCATATTTGGTCCCTAAGTCCTCTAGAAAATGAAGGATGTGTTTGTTATAGAAGACCACAAATTGTAAGTCATTCTTAGAAAATGTAATCTTAAAAATAAAGAATATTATGAATCCTAAAATAAAATAAAGGACAATTTCACTATCTGGTATAGAAAAAATTGAAAATAAAAGAAAGTTTTCAAGGGAATTGAAAATCCCATAGGTGTTCATTAATCAATTTTCAATTGTTAACTTTCATGAAGGATTCCTTTAGAGCTCCTTATGCACGCCATTCTTAAACCTTTGAAGACCCCCTTGAAGATTGATGCCAGTAATTTGTAGACCATATTACATATGGAATTCTTTTAGATTTTAAAAAAATGCCTTCACAGTGAAATCATTCTTTGAAAGAATTCTTCCAAGTATCGAATGTATGTTTTCAATGCCTTTTCCCCAAAAAGGACTAAGTTGTTGTAATTACTTTTTGGTTTACTAATTACTATTATACTTTTTCTGAAGCTTTCTTTACCTTTCCATATTCAATAATTCTACCCTCCAACTTGAATTGACTTAGGGATAATCAAATCAAATTCTCATAAGTATCAAAGTTAATAAAATAAAATATTTATCAAAAAAGGACCCAATATTAAATAATTGAAAGATACACTATAGTCCTTTGGAATAAAAAAAATCTTTCCTTTCAATCACAATGTAGAAATCAATGAAAGAACAAGGTCTATCCTAACCTCTTCTATAGTACCAATTTGTAGAAGAATGTAATTAATGGATTCAAATAGTCTTAGAACTTAAATTAGAGCACATGATGACCAATGTGATTGGGCTTGGCAATATGTTGGATAATTTCACCCCTAAGAATTACCTTTCACTTGGGGATTTGATTAGTGAACAGTTTTTGCTAATAAGCGATTAATTATTTTAAAGCGAATATTTGGCTTAATATTCTTGCTTATAAGTGGATGACATCTCTAATTTGGCACCATTCTTGGGGTGGTTTTGATCAATTTGGATGAATAATCCTCTATTTAAATGAATTTAGTGAAATCAATGAGGAATAGATTGCAAATTTCATTTATTGCCAAGGATGTAAATACCTTCACCTATTAGTGATTATGTCTTCAGACACTCCCTACAAGCCTACAAGAAATGGAAATAAAATCCCTGCATTTACCAAGCACATACTTAATAAACAGTAAAATTTCCAATACACCTGCATTCAATGATTGAATTTTCTACAACTCTATATGAGCTTCTTTTGATAAAACTGTACTTTCTACGTCATCATTCACAACTATACTACTACTTGAAATTTAGTCGATATAGCAAGCTTCTATACTGAATCAAGCCTTCATTAGAATTTCAATAATTTTGATGATTTACAATAAATAATTCTTGGCCCCTCTAAACTGATGGAGGGCAATCGACAACACATGCACCTCAAATTAGTAACATCCTTGAGAGGATATCGGCAGCCCATCTTGCCAGAATGAGGAGCTCGCTGAATCCATCGACCCCTGCTACTCGGGAAGATAAGGCGGCGTGGCTGTCCCTGCAACGTCCCTAGATTCTCACATTGGCGGTCTGGGTCAGCCGAGTACTCTCCCAATTCCGAGGGTCTCTACGGACGCTCATCCTCTCCACCGTCCAGTCTGCCACTCTGCCTTGATAATCTTTCATGATCTTTCAACGGACCTCAGGTTACTCCACCTTCTAATTCCATTCTACTCTCGCTGAGCAAGGAGCCAGGATGACGCGGAATACCAGGCGCCGAGTGAGAGACAGTGGAAACTTGCAGGAGGCACATCAATAGGAGACAGCGACTCTAGCTCCTCCTCTGCAGCAGGTCTACATTTTCATCGTAATTTGATTATACTTTGTTCCTTCACTGTTGAGGATTGTGCAACTTGGGAGAATTCTTGATGAGATTTTGTGATTGTCGAGCGATTGGTCGGGATTAATACCGGCTTCATTTTCTTGTTCCACAATTAGTTTTCGGTGCGCTTCGTTCCTGTGGAACTCGCCTGCCCTTGGGTAGGGGCTTGATCTACCTTAGAATCAGCACGACCAAAGACGTTACGATACAGCTCAGGGGAGGTTGATGACTCTCCTAACTTTGCGTATAACATTTTAGCACAAATGGTTTGCCAACTCCCCTCCCCTTGCTCAGGGTGAGACCAACAATCGTGATCTGGTGATCCATGTTTTGAGCAGCAATTGTATGTTTGAATTATTTAAGGGTAAACCAGTTTCTAAACCTGATTGAGAATCGATCGGCAGGAGTGAATCCAGTTTGAACTTGATCGATCAAATCCTGTAGGGAGTCTAGGATCCAAATCTCGTAGGTTGACATACTCGAACTTGAAGATTTGTCGGATCCGACGCCTTCACTAGCTGGGCCAAGAGGACCCCTGCAAACTGGTTTTCTTTTCTTGCTATGAATCTCGCCGGCCCTTGGGCAGGGCTCGATCCCCTTAGAATCAGTACAACCAGAGACCCTAAGTTATGGTACAGCTCATCGAAGCATGATGGATCGTAACTCTTAGTTTAACATTTTAGCAAAAATGGTTTGCTAGCTCCCCTCCTCGTGCTCAGGGTGAGACTAGCAATCGTGATTTGGTGATCCATATTCTGATCAACAATTGTATGTTTGAATTATTTAAGGGTCGAACCAGACACCCTGTCCGATTGAGAATCGATCGACAGGAGTGAATATAATTCGAATTTGATTGATCAAATCCTGTAGGGAGTCCAGGATCCAAATCTCGTAGGTTGACATACTCGAACTTGGAGATCTATTGGATTCGACGCCTTCACCGGCCGGGCCAAGAAGACCCCCGCAAACTGGTTTTCTTTTCTTGTTGTGAATCTATCCTGCCCTTGGCCAAGGGCTCAATCCCCCTTACAATCAGCACGACCAGAGACCCTAAGTTACGGTATAGCTCAGTGCAGGTTGAATGATCGAACATTAAGTCGAGGTTGGCCTAACCCCGTGGACCGTCTGCCTTTGGTACCGATCCAAGTTTTTTGGTAAAATTCGGTGATTTAATAGCATTGTTAGAAGTACCTGCGAACTAATATAGATTTCACTTGATTACTAGGCTTTATCCCTGAAGGGAACTTTAATCAAATTTTTTATTTGATATTTCAAGAGTTAATTTCATGAGTTAATTACTTCACCTCGTCAATTAATAAGGATTCTTGACAACTTCCTTATCTCAATTAATTTGGTCATTTTGCTTGTCTTATTCAGATGTAATGAAAGATATTTTTAGGTTTAAGAGAGAGAGATTATTTTGGAAAACGAGAAGAAGAACTAGGGGTCTAGTAAAGATACATTGGAGTACTGTCGGATTCGACAGTACTTCCATGAGCCCATCTTGGACCCTCAAAATTTGGTTTTATGTGATAGATATTTATATTTTTTTTAATGCGCAAGAGTGAAAACAAATATATTTTAGTAGATTCAGTTTTAAAACATTTGAAGATTTAGTGTAGCAATTTTCTAACTAATAAACCGCAAATCATAGTGTCCTTGATGTCTTGGATGTAGGGGGTCTAGCAGATGTTTTACATTGTAGTGTCGGATCCGACAGTCTAGTGTCAAGCATCTACTGGACCCCCAGGATCTAGGTTTTGTTTTCCTTATTATACAATCTTGACCCTGTGATCCCAAACATGTGGGATTTTCCATTCTTCATAATTAAATTTTAATTCTCGAATTTCCAAGATCTTAATGATTGATGTCAAAGATCTCTTACGTTTGTTTTGGTTATTTAATATTGACCGTTACATATTTTACTATTGAACCTAATTTTCTCTTCAACATGGGAAAACATATTGATCTTTCTAAAGTGTACATTTTAGGATGCTTCATGTTAGTAGAATCATATGCGTTGTTTTGAAAATTGTGAATGCTAGATCTTTCAAACCTGTACATGAGTGGTCATTTCATCTTACAGCATGTTGACATCTTTGCTTATTGTACATTGTAAGATCTTTCAAATAATCAGAATGTTTGATGTTTTAATTTCTAAGATTTCCTCACACAAAAGCATGTTCGTATTGAAGTCTGTGAATGTTTCAAATTCCAATTAGTACTTCTACAAGTACTCCATTGGGCCATTTTTTAATTTAAGTTTCATTACTTTGTTGCGTGAAGATGTTGAGGTTTCATTTTGGTAGATTTGAGATTGACTTTCTAATTTATGTTTTGACCCATTATTTGTGTGAAATGTGTTGATTGAAACATAGGGAGGGCATAGAGGGAGTACAACCACAACCGCTCTTCAACCTCAGACTCTCCCAATTGCTCATGAAGCAAGACCATCTCAGCCTTTCACACCAGCAAACAGAGCCATGGAGGTCTCCAATGAATCCAAAGAAGAAGAAGAAGTTGATGGGGAAGATGTGGTAAGTTTCAATGATATCATGGATGCTGCTAACCGTGCTGTAGATGCTTTCGAGGTCTCATGTATGAGTCGGGTGAGTGACCCCGATGCACGTAGATGTTGTGAATATCTTGCTAGAATGCTAGAGTTTGCCAGATGCAGGACAACCATAATGTCTCCTGAGAGTTCTGAGACAGAGTATAGCTCAGAGAGTCAAGTATCCATTACTGTGGGTGGGCCAATGTGGGAAGACACATGTCAATGTCATTGTAGCACGATTCAAGGTAGACAGGAGGTTGTCATCATTCACCTGAGTTCCTACTCGGAGGGTGATATAGACATTGATTGATTCCATTCACTTGGAATCATTTTGTAAACATATTGATTCATGCCCTTGTATGGCTAATTCATATGATATTTCTACCTATTTTGAATTTATTAATGGTTCAATTGTACTTGTTATTGCATTTGTAATCCTTGAATACATGTTAGAAATTAGGAATGTGCATCTTTCAATTTCAAATAGATTTCTTTTCCTAAGTTTGTGAATGTTGATTATCTTTTATTGTTATACAAGCAGATGGATGTGTCTCCCACATTGTTGTCACAAGATGAGACCATCATGGAGACTCAAATCAGGAATGACACCCCTCAACCGGACATTAAAGGTGAAGACAAAGGGGAGTTCATAGAAGATGTGGTGGTAGATGTCTTGGAGGAAGAAGACAAAGACTTGGATGAGGATGACTTGTGCTCATATCACAAGGTAGATTCCGTGAAGACCATCGCTTCTCTGAGGATGAAGCCCGACCATATGTTTCGATTGCAAATCCCACTATGTTGAATGGTGGCTATGCCTATGGTGAGGCCAACACTTGCATGTGATTTGAAGTTGCTTGAGCAAGAGTTCAATAAAGGATACCGTGATGGAGCTGTAGTTTTTTATGTTACCACCACAAACGAAGTCGGAGAGAGTTCCGAATTGACAGAGGAGGAGATGGAAGGGTGGGATCCATTGTGGAGAAAGAGGAATGCCATTTTCAACGCCCAACTTGAGGCCATTCCCGAGTTGAGGTTCTTGAAAAATCTGAAGTTCTTTGTTTGTGATGGTAATCACAGGTTCCTTTTGTGGATGACTCATATCACCAGGAAGCACTCGAAGGAATGGGATTGGCACTATGCCATGGACTCTATTATTTTAGATACAAAGGGGAAGACAGAGTTGGTCATGCATGTCATGCATGACATAAATAAGTAAGTAATATATGCATGCTTTGTGAATTTGGCATTTAATTCATTTTAGAATGTCATGTGAAAATGATGCATATGACTTACAAAACCCTAACAAAAATTATCTCTATAAATTGTAGGTCTACTGAAGAGTCCCATGTGAAGACCAATCTAGTCCATACTTTATACCGGGTTCAAAAGTATGGACTACTTCCCATCAAGCACTTCAACGAGATGTTGAGGCCATCAGAGCTCAAACGGTGTGGAGCCCCCAAAACCAAAAAGACTTGGTATTCTATGCCACTAGAGGTCTTCACAACATTTCTTTTCCGGATGAGAATTTTTTGGATTAAGATCACCCTAATTTTTTGTGGCTTCTATTTGAACATAATTATTCTATTATATTTTGACATTGATTTGAATGTGCTTGGTGTATTTTATATTGGCTTTTCTCTTCCTCAATTATTTGAATTTCTTTAATTTATTGGATGTGTCCAGCAAGAGATAGCTCAGGCAATGGATGCAGCACTACGGAAGTACAATGAGATCACCCCAGAGCAAGAGAAAACTCCCGAGGGACTCACACATGCTATGAGAGGTGGAGCTAAAGAGAAAACAAACAAACTTAATGTGAAGATGATGAAGTTGGTTGCAGTGGCTAATCTCGCACACAAGACGGAATTTTTGGAAGAGGTAAGTTTCCTGCATGCATTATGAATATATGACAATAGTCTCATATGGAGTTCAAATTATAATTGACATTATATATCTTTTGAGAGCAGGTTGAGAAACATTGGAGTGCAAATGAGGTCCCTGAGATGACTCTTGAGAAACTTCAAATGGTGGCCACATGCAACACCACTCCTTTTCACAAGATCGAGTTTCTAAAGTGGTGGAACTCCTCGATACCTTCACGTGATGCTAGACGATTTCCGCCGAGGCCCGTATTCAAGACATTGTTGGGCCCTTTCTTAAATAGATGCGTTTGGTATGCCGGGGTAAGTATTTGATTTGTAATAATTTTGATTTTAAGAGCTTTAGAGTTTTCAATTAATGAAATCTTGTAATTTTATAGTTTTTATAAAGCAATATGTATATTTTGAATGTTAATTGATTGGAGTTGTTTACAGATTGAAGACGCAGCTATAGAATACTTTGAGAATGTGGTGAAGCAAGACCAAATCAACATCAACATGAATGTTCTACTCCAACCTGAGACCTTGGCCGATTATATGGAAGGTTGGAGGAGGAAGATTTGGGATCAAGGCTTCATGGCCCATGTCGCGAGCCGTAATCTTAGAAGTCACCATGTTAGTATTTTAGGATGTATAAGTATATAGAATTTTTCAAAATTCTTAATAGGCAAAAAGGATTAGGGCCCTCTTAGCCTAAACATCTCCCTAACACTGAACGGATGCTCCAGGTAAGCCGTAACAGAACCTAGGACAGATCCGGATTCCGGAAACCCGAATAGCGACAGCCTACTGTCTAGACTTCCGATCTAGAAATAGGGACCCGTTACAGGTGAACGGTCCGCTTTACGAACGGTCGATATTTTGACGGGTACTTAACCTCGCCACGGCCATTTCCTCTTCCTCTTTTCCCACAACTGTTTTGTGCGCGCATAGCTGAATGAAAGAGTGGTGAGTTAGTGCTCAGGTGAGAGGTGAGAGCGTGTTCAGATTTTAGAGTGGTTTGAGATGGCGGAGGGAGATATTCGGAAGACTTTGGTCACCGGCCGGATGGTTTGTCCAACCATTTCGGAAAGGCTGAGAGACAGATCCCAGCTAGAAGATGACCTTAGTGAGATAGGGTGTGTTGGTCTGTTCATGCGGTCGTGGACCGTAAAGAACGACCGGATGATCCAAGAGTTGATAGTAGGTGCTTCCAACCAGTATGAGTTGACGGTGAGAGGAAGGCCTCAAACCTGGACTGAGGAAGTCTGGGCTAGGGTTTACGGATTTCCAAAGAAGGGATCCGGTTTAGCGTCCCGCACAGACAAGTTTACGGTCGGGAAGTTCAAGAACGCTGCCCATTCTAAAGAAGGGTATGCGATTAGTGACTGCCTAGAGCCACGACATAGGCATGTCCTAGAGTTCTTGATCCCTATCCTGTATCCGGAAAAGCCTACCCGGATTACGGTTACGATAGCAAACACCATATTTGGTGCTTTTGAGGGTAGGCTAGTGAATTGGGGCAAGGTGATTGCATCCGTAGTCGCCAAACTTGCCGCCAACGTAGGGAAGGGAAAGACAAGCCCCATAGGGCCGTATCTTTTCCACCTGTATCACCATGCGGAGCTACTCAGCGATGCGGAAATGGTGGAGTACAACATCGGAGCGACCATCCTCCAATACGGCCTGACGGAAGAGGTAACAGCGGAGTAGCCGCCGGTGGAAGAGGATGAGGATCCGGAAGAGGACGAGCAACCTTTGGAGCGGAGGCACCGGAAGTCGACGGATCCAACATCCCGGGGAAAGCTTCCGGCTCAGCAGAAGATCTCTGAAGAGGAGGAAGGAAGCATATCCGGCTTCTTCAAGACCGGATTCAACTAGGTACTCCAAGCGCAAGAGTACTACGAGAGTCTCACGGATCTGCTCAAGCGGATTAGTCGGGAGTTGAAGGTGGATCCCGAAGACATCCTTGACGCGTTGAAGAAACTTCCAAATCCAGAAGTCCTCGAGAGGAAGGACAAGCAGATCGTCGCCTTGGAGAAGGAGAAAGCGGATCTTCAGGCGAGACTCAATTGGGCGCGAGGCGAGATGGTTGAAGCAAAGCAAAGGGAGAAGGAAGCCCTCCAGCTGCTGAAGAATTTATTTGGCTTGGTAGACAAGCTGGCCAATATGGTGATGAAGGCCGCTCTAACCTAGAGCCGGTTGACCGAGGAAGGGCACCTCACCGGATCCAAGGTCATCCGGATACTTGTGGACTTCTCCTCAAGGATGGAGCTCACACTGAAGGAGATGAGGCAGTTGCTTGGGCGGATCGACCCCGACCAGGTAATGGACTTCTCCAACTTTTCGGAGATCCATTTCGACACGGAGACACCCGTCAAGCTCACTACCTCAATGCCGCTACCTTCAAAACCGGAAGTTCCGCAGGAGACTCTCCGGTACTCCACAGAACCTTTCTCCAAGAAACTGGAGAAGACAATCCGGGGAAGCATGAAGTCAGCACCCGAGCCAAGCACGCAGCTGAATACAAGACGAGAGTTGGCGCCTCCTAAGGTTACGGTTTCTCCACCCGTCCCAGTCTTCAACCTTCTGGAAAAGGAGCCGCTGCCGACACCGCACACCCAAGCCCGTGATCAACTCATAGAACGGATTGGGGGGTTGTTGAATCTAGCTCGGTCTCATCCGGAGGAATTCGAGCATATGGTGGAGGAGCAGCAACCAAGGAAGGAGATCGAGCCCATCGTGTTGGATGAGACGTCTCCAGGCGAAGAGAATGAGAGGGAGATAACTCAGATTGAGAAATCTGAGGAGGAAGAATACCAGACCGGATCGGAGGACGACGACGAGGAAGAAGCCGACTACTCTCCTCCGGAGATCCGGAAGATACAGACCCGGGCGGCATTGCGGATGACCCCCATCAAGGCGACCCTGAAGGCAACTCCAAGGACATCTCTGCGAACACCAACGAGTCAAGGCAGGAGCAGCCAGAAGAAAGCACGAAAGGCAAAGTAGTTTGTTTTTAGGCAGTTAGTATTTTTTAACGTTAATTCGGATCCGGATTTCCAGGTGTGGGACCAGGTTCCGGATTTGTAGGATCTCACTTTTCCGGATTTCTCGGGGAGTTTGTGAGTGGTCACCTGGATTTCCGGGTGGCCTTTTTGCCTTTTTGGCTTGGGTTGTTTTGAGTTTTAAAGTGTGAGGTGGGTTGTTTGCCTCTCATTCCATCCTAGCTTTATAGTTTGTATTTTGTCATCCTTATTTAAATCTGAGCCACCAAGTGGACCCTCAGGGATTGATCTGTTGTATATCCAGCTTCCTTGTCTTTCCTAGTGAGGGTGTGAAGTGTAATTGAGGAGGAGGAAAGGAGGAATCCAGATCTGAGGGGACTTGGATCTGAGTGTTGAGGAATGTCGGTTCTGTAGTCTAGTCTAGTGAATTTGGTCTTGAGTACGTGTCTTTAAACTCCTGGAACGGGAATCCGATTAGGAGTGGTGAGGGTGTAGATCCGGAATACTAGGGAGGGTTCTGTGTGGAGATAAGCAACCACCAGTGGAAGAAACCCCATATTACTTACCGGAAGAACATCATATTCATTAAAATGGGAGTTTTCCACTGAAATAAGAGTTTTAAAAGTACTACTTATTATAAATGTGAAAAGAATCCGTGGTCCCTTGACACTAGAAAGCACAACAATCACATACAAAACCTCTGAAGAAATACAAAATTTCAAAACATCATGCAATAAATGTGAATTGTAATCCAATAAATGAAACATTATAAGCAAATAACTATGTGTTATATGTATATTATCAACAAATCCTTGTACACACATGGCCTATTCTAAGTAACATTCCTAACAACTAAGTTCTTCATCTCCATCAAACGTGTTAGGTACTGCAAGTAGATTGCTTGAGAAGACAAGAGCATGGTGATTGAAGAATGAAGTGCATGATGAGCTTTGGCAGGATCTAAGCAAGGAATTAGTAGAAAAACAAATATCCAGACACCACTGAGCATTCTCATAAATTGCAATCCTCACAGTCTTCTTTAGATTGCAATTTATGAAAATGCTTACAGCGACGCCTTGATATTTTTCATTCTACAACTTCCTTGCCTAGATCCAGTCAAAGTTCAACATTCGCTTCATTCTTCAATTACCATGCCTTCATCTCCCCAAGCAATCTACTTGCAAGACTGCTACAACTAACGAAGATAAGGTCCCCTAATTTAAATACCTGGTTTGTAATAGATCAAGGACTGCGTTCATTAGTGCAGATACCTTCAACACAGTCTCTAACATCATGTCCTTGAGTGTGAGGATTGCAACAATATACAAAAAAATTTCCTATAGATTTAGGGTATTCGATCCCATGAAGGAAGCCATCCTCGTATCCTACATAGGGTTCTATGTAGTATCTATCATTGCTATCATTTATTTACAAAAACAAAATTTGTCATATAGACAACTGTCATGAGTGTGACTTGCTCTTGATTTCCTGAACTGCCTTCAAAATCTCTGGCCCTCGACTATACCCTATTTCCATCTTCTTATACTTACGCCAATAGTCCTGCCGCTACGCCTCCAATGACTTCCGCTCCTATGCATCCCGAATTGGAGTCGAGTAGTAACTGCGAGATACTCCATCGTGCGACCGCTTCATTTGCCCCCCTTCAGACGGTGCGTGGTGTCGTTGAATCCAAGGTGCTATATTGGGGAGTGAATGGTGTGTCGCAGATGGAACCTCAGACTTCAACACTGCTGGAGCGACTTGACATCCCAAGTCCTCATAAAGCTTCCTCTGAGGGACTTTGTTGGAGGGTGTCATTGAGGTAGGATGGCCCATAGGTCGCAATGGAGATGGGGAGCATGAGAGTGGTTGTCGTTTCCTCCCACTGGGAGGGCTGTCAACCACACCATCCTCGATGGGCTTCGGTGAGAAGTCCATCATGGAATTCACAGTAGCTGCTGATCCCAGGAAGTTTCCAGTGCTGAGGATTAAGTACTGCCCGTAGTCCCAGATGGAGTCCCCGGACGCTTTGCAAGCAAGTCCACTTCCTAGGACATGGGTCGTCGGAGTGCCAAGTATCTGACAAGAACTGAAATTAAAACAAAGGTCTATCCAAATGCATAAAAACAAAGAACACACCATGCCTAAGTTTGCTCGGACATGTATCAAAGGACTCATGCCAAACCAATGAAAATGCAGGAACACTCTTGCATACGTGAAAGCAAGAAACAATTTCATTCATAACTATGTTAACAAATATGTACAATTCAGGTCGTCCCAAGCTGAAACGAAAGTCTCATGAAATCATGCCAATCTAAATTGAGCTCTTGAGGAGCTCAACTAATTTACACTAGAAGACACACGAACTATGTCCATAAGCTTGTTGTATTCTTTTTGATTCCTTTCATCGCATAGCATTCGCCGCCCAATTCTTCCTGGACCGTTTTCCCTGAATGACTTCAACCCTTGATCGCGAGCGACATGTAGATGCTTAAACCAGGGAAGCAATACTTCAAGTAGGAACGTAACCCTCTGACCATTTCCCCTATAACTCCAAGAGTCTGGTAGAATGACATTATCAGACTTATTCATTATATGCTTTATTGGGCTGTCGTCCACAATGACAGTATTGTCGGCACTAAAGTTTCCTCTTGAGCCCTTGAATAACATATCTAGATTTTTCAAGAACAAGTCTTTATCTGTCCGTGGCTCCTTCAAGGAAGACAAGCTTCCGGCTCTATCTCTGGTCTTAACAGTTTGACAAGAGTCTTGCCCAAGAACAAGAAAAGGTCCCACTAAGCCTCGAAAAAGATATTCACAAATCATCTCAGTGGTGGACTTTTTCATAGAACTCCACACCGATATCACTGCAAATTTTCCTAGCTCCGAGAGGAAATCGGAGCAAGCGGGTCTCACCCACACAGCCTTTGGTCCCACTAAAGCGGGTTCTATGGTTGAGTGCGATCCCGAGGAGTCTCTGAAGTGTTTATGCAACAACCCCTTGGACTTCCAATCTTCGCAGACACATAGAATGCCATTTAGGTCCAGGATTACATTGATCCACTTCTCTGCCACCCTGGACCTGAATGGCCGATTGACGCCCTCCGAAGTTCCTCCACGACCAAATGGAGGACTGGATTCCTGCTATCAAACGGGCGAATGCGTACGTAGTTATAATGCTATATTATCTCATCCTAGACGTACAGCGAAATCACATAAAAACTAGTGCTCACCAAGAAGCACAGTGGCAATACACACAAGGACCACTCGAAGTGTGAAGAGACAGAAGACCGAAGCTTACCTGTTTTTTAGAGGATCCGCAAGGTACTGTAAAGGTATCCTGTATCACTGCTTTCCGTTCTTGAACGATATCCACGTTCTGCACTTCAACTCTGGGGACCGTGTTCCAATGGACTTCATCTTCAGTTACAGAGAGAGGATATGATAGAGGATGTGTTTGTACAGTGGGTGCACATGGTGATGCGGGGACAATTGGCAAACTCAGTGGCCCTGCGATTCCAAATTTACGAAATGATACTCTGTATAAGTGCTATATATTACAGGCTCAGGAATTGAGTTTGAATATATACAATTAAAATTTAAACTCCGACACTCCATAGTTCATTGGTAAACATGTCTCTCCACTGCAAAAATCCTGAACCTACACTATATCTACATGTAACACCCTATAATACAAATCAGCTCAAGTCGAGCTAAAACAAATGACATCGAGTGATTATTGAGCCGAACCTGCTGGTGAACCTTCGCCGGGAACTGTATCCAGTTCGAGTACTACATTGGTTGGTTCCACGAGCAGGTTCGGCTCGGTGCCGGCATCCTCCGTATCTCTTGGTGTAACATCGGCCACCTCACGCACAGCAACCTCTGAATCGGTGGCTTCTGTCTTCTCTGACGGGAGAAATGGACTTGCATCAGTGTCATTGGTAGGAGGAGGAGGGTCAGATTCTTGGGCGCCAGTGGGAAGCGGTGCAAGCAATGTTGTAGCCTCTTGTGGGACAGACACTGTGTTGTCGTTTGATCCAGTGGCCTGATTTTGAATCAGGCGTTGCTGCAAAGTAGAGGCAGGCTGTAGGGACGCTAACGGCGTGGCTTCATTTTTGTTCAAATATTGTTGCCATATTTCCTGGTTTTGCTTCTGTTCCATAATCATGGTTTCCGTTAAGGAAGCAAACCTTCGATTCGTCTCCTCCTAGAGCCTTCTACTCTCCGCCCTATCTGCTGCTTGGTCCTGACGCATACTCTCTTGTTGCCTCATCAGAGAAGCTAGCGTCTCTACAAAAGACTTCAAGGGGTCCACCTTCCTCTTCTTCGTTGGGCGCGTATTCGAGGAAGGAGTCACTGGAGTAGCACACACTCCTCCTGAAGCGTGCAATCTTGAAGAGGTAGAAGACCGTGGTGGATCCTGGAAGGCGGATCAACTTGGCGTCAGAATGTCATCGAGACCTGCTTCATCATCCGAGCCCTCCTCCTCCTCGTCTTCTTCCTCTTCTTCATCAAAGATTGCGGCCTTCCTCTTCTCTGCCCGACTGCTCGAGGACCTTGTTGTGGACCTAGTCCTCATCCTTGTCGAAGATGGTATCAACTGTGACCCCATCACTGCTGGGAACTCTGTTGCATCAACAGGGTACCCGGTGTCCAAGAAATCGTCTTTGTCGAGCTTCAATGCTAGAGTAGCAATTTCGTTCCACAAGTCCGATTCGATGTCTGGAACTGCTACGTATACATTTATAGAACTCATCTGCAATGTGATCACATGAATGACTAGTTTAGAATTACGTGGTTATTGCATTTCAGGTCGAACCGACCTGAATAAGCATGAAGAATAATAAATGGTGACACTCTATGAAAGTTAATTGCTGGAGAAACTAAAAAAATTCCGTCCAATAGCGCATATCAGGTCGAATCGATCTGAATTGCATTCAGTCACTTACCAATGCAGCACACGTCAATTGTCCACCAGCAAAGACAGAGAAGACACTGGTCCTTGGATTACAAAATTTCTTCACAACCCATAGGTAGAATTCCATTCTTAACTCCATATTGTACATCTTGAAAGGGAGCTCATTGTATCTTCGTGGTTCTTTGTACACCGATGTATCTAGAGCTATGAACTCCGAATATATTCTTGCTTGGTACACATTATCCGGGCTTTGAAGAAACATGAGCAGCACTTTCTTGAGCGCCTTAGCGTTGTTCGCTGGCAAATCCATCAGACGTTCGTTCTTTGCCGGATAATAATCCACACATTGCATGTTGAAAGTCTTAAGAACTTCATTCCTCTCGACATATGCAAGAACTTGTGCCTGGTCCTTCTCATCTGCACAAATAAATAACCAGGACTTCACTTCCTCCAAGAGAGGCTGCTTCAGTTTCTCCATGGAAGTCAAGACTTCGTAGAAGAATGGCTTCTCTACTGTGGAATTTTCTTTCTGCAAAACGCCCGGGATAGTTCTGAAGTCTATGACCCCCAACTTCACCTCCTTGGCTGTGGTACTGGTCCATGCCATGCGCGGCCACAACGCATGCTTATTCTCCAAAATTCGGTAGGGTCGGAGATAAGCGACGCCAGATGGAGGTACAAAAAGATTGCGTTTCTCCAGGAAGACTCTAAAAAACTCTGCTGCTAAAGGTGATATCTCTGCAGCCATTTTGTTTCTTGTCTTAACTTGCTTTGCTTGTGTAAAGAACGCTTCACCGGGCCTCTCTAACAACACATTCATAGTTGCTCTTGTAATATTGCGGGTTCTCTTGAATTCCCTCCAGTTGGCAACTATGAGTTCGTTGTTGGCGTTGAACAGTCCAAGGTCTGGGTCAATTTGGTGAAGCTCTCTCTTCACCAGTTGCTTTCTCTTTCGTCGCTCTACCCACTCCTTAGTACTATAACAGCTATCGAGGACCGACGATATCGTTTTGATAGTCACCTTCGGATACTTGAGGGTGCGTTTAGGTCCCGACTGATTCAAAATATGCTTCGCCAACTTCCCCAAGTCATCATAGCTGAGATTTCCCAATGGCTTGAAATAATCTCGACTCAGAGCGCAGCTCTCCTGCTTCCAGTTCTCTTTCTCGTTGAACTTCATGAGCATGTCTGGATCGAAGAGCTCTCCGTGCGTAGAGTTAGTGATGACTTCACTCCACAAATTGTATACATGGGCAGGTGCGGTAATAATCTTCAACTCGTTTATAAGTCTCATTTTATCTTCCGACCCCTTCTTCTTTGATAGCATGTGATTCTTGTTCACATCTATCATAGCAAAGCGTTGATGCACCGCTTTCTCAAACTCCTACATATCATTATTCAAACAGCGTGTCAGGCTTTGAATAAATGAAGACAATATTCAAAAAATCAATTGTTCAGATGTAATATGCTTCCTAGGCAATTGCGCATTGAAGATGGCACCACTACTACTGCAGTTCAGGTCGACCCGATCTGAATTACTCACCCTAAATTTCGTTGTTTGCTTCAATGACTCTCTATTCCATCGAGCCATTTGGACTGTTCCAACAGCAACCGCGTCCTTTGGATTCTTTCGGCTACCCATGTTCACCCATACAGTTCTCACTCCGAGAATGTTAGTTGCCCAGGACGGTTGTATTGCTTGGAAGTGGTTGACGCGATTGTAATAGGCGGAGATGGACCGCAACTTCTCAGCATCATTCAACCACATAATAAAACAGTTCCACTTCTCGAACTCCTTTTGGGTGGTCTCGTCAATCCCACTATCATCCTCCATCATCATCCTGCTGGCAGCAACGCTATGCTGACCGTTGATGATGTAGAACAAGCCATGTTCAACATCCTCCCACTTTGTTGGCCTCTTCATGGGACCAACTGGCATCACGCAGAGGGTTTGTTTGGTGCTCTTGTCGGGGATGTTGACAAGCCAATTCATCATGGACTCCACCAAATGGGTCTCTAAGACTCTAATGTTGAATTCAGCGGGTGCCTCAATCAACTGCTCTAGGGGAAGCACTTTCTTCTCATTCACCCCTAAAAAATAAGTGTCTATGCATGTCTCCCAAAACCTTTTATAGACCGCACTGACAGTTTTGTAGTCCGGTCTGCGGTCCGTCTGTAGCGCTTGGGGCACCATTGCCATCAGATCTGCATAACTCAATTCTCCTAAACCCGACTACTCAGATGCCTTCTCTGCAGGTTTTTTTGCAGAGGTTGAGCCCAGTGGACTGCTTCATGTCACAGATGTTGGCGTTGGAGGTAGCTTCATATTCCTCTTCCCTCGACCTTGAGATCCTTGCGTCTATGTTCCCATAGACGGTTGACCTTCACCTTGACTACCAAATTCAGCAGAGACTGTTCGAGGAGCCATAAATGATTGTTGCATTGCGTGCTTCTCCTTGAGCACTTCGAATGAATTGAAAAGGTAGCGCAATTTAGTGCAGAGACACTTTCCTGTCAAAGGTGTACCATCCGTGTTACTATAATAGTTATCGTCTACCTTCTTCTCTAGGTTCTTGATCTCACTACTATAAGGCGTGGGCTCCAGACTCCGAAGGAAAGGTACCATTGTGAAAGGGATGTCCTCTGAGTTAAAGGTAAGAGTGAAGTGGTATTGCTTGTCGGCTGCCAATTCACTCTTCGTTGTCACTCAGCGTACTTTAATATGTGGGTAGACATCATTAATAACGTCCTTGACCTTCTCTTCGTAAGAAAGAGGAATAAAGATTTCTGACTTCTTGTATTTCATATTGAAGACCATGTTGTCTGTATGGGGCACCATGGTCAGGCTCCAAGCTTCGACTTGGTCGGGATCACTGAACTCCCAGAAATCTCCTTCGATCATCATCTCGTCATCGTCATACTCGTCCTCTGGTCTAGTAGTTGTCAGACGAGTAAAATAGGCGTTCAGATTTTGTATTTGGTCTTCCATTCTGCATGAACATAGGATTTGTGAGTCCATACAATACTTCAGAGAAGTCGTTCATATCAGAATAGTGACTATGATTCCAATCCACTTCCTCCGGTTATTAGCAGTTCAGGTCGGCCCGACCTGAATGGCTATTCATTATGATGGATATTCTAGTGTCATCGTTTCTAATTATCTAAGTAGATCCTGTAAAGAGTAGTTTGGCTTGAAATATTCGATAATGGGGATTGATGTTTGTTATCATTTATATTTTCAGTCAAGATACTGATAGTGATAATTCCACTCTGTTATTGATATCTGGCATTGCAGTTCAGGTCGCCCCGACCTGAATTGCACATAAATGTCTTGTTAGACAAATGCTTAATTGCTTTTATCTGTTCGTAGTTTATCGACTTGATACTTATTTGATGAGTTTATGAATCAGGCACAGTGATGGGGTTTTAGCTGATAGTGATGTTCTTTAACGGGATTCCCTATGATTTTTTATTGTTTCAATTTTTTAAATGAACTGAATACAGGTAATGAAGTATTTGACTAACTGTACATGAGCTGAATTTCTTCTTCCTCTGTGCAATTCAGGTCGGGACGACCTGAATTGCACTTCTATTGACGGTGCTTTATTTGTGACATGACCTGCCTTTCTTTGGACTGCACTACAATTCAGGTCGTCCCGACCTGAAATGCATGTCCGTAAATAGTACTTTATAGTTGACACGGCCAGGCTTTTGTGGACTTCCTTGTAATTCAGGTCGTCCCGACTTGAATTGCATGCAGTTTAATGGTACTTTATTGGTGACACGGCGAGGCTTTCTTCGAACTTCTCTACAATTCAGGTTGGGACGACCTGAATTGCAGTTATGCTAATGGTCAATTAAAATTTGCGGTTCAAGGATTTCTTTTAAGTTTTTTGCTGTTCAGGCCGCCCCAACCTGAACTGAATTTTTGTGTTGCATAATACTTTTCGTTATCATGATCTGTGGTACTTATTTGATACATGTTTGATACCCGGTGATACCCTGAGTAAACCCTACGTGAGCAATAAGGTAACCCTGATGAACCCTGGCACAGACCCTAAACAGACCCTAAGCGAACCCTAAGAGAACCCTGATCAAACCCTGAGCTCCAAACCTGATTCCAAAAAAAATCAAAATCACAAGAAACCCTAAACCTGAAACCAGAATAAGCTAAACCCTAAACCAGCAAACCACAACTCAAAAGAAGTGAACATGCTAACCAAGGAACTAAAACGAAAGAATGTGATTCAAAACTAAATTCACACAAAAGCAAACCGTGAAACAAAAAACACAAGAACAAGTGCCAAGCGCTAAAACCATAGACCACAATTTGAGGTCTTTTGCAGAACTACAAAATTCAAACACAAGACAATTAACCACAATGCAACAAACACAAAAACTGTGACAAAACAGAGAAGGGAAGTGTAAGTGACATTACCTTTCTAAGATAGAGCTCCACAATTGTGAGAAAATGAGAAGCGCTCCACCTTAGTGAAGCTCATTAGTACACCCTAAACCCTGAACATGTTCTCTGTGGAATAAGCACTATGGAAGACAACCAATACTGATAACATTTTAGAGAAAATACATAGAAATTTGTGCAGGGAAGAACCCTAAACCCTAATCCAAAGTCGCAGCACAGAGAATACGAAACTACTGAAGAAAAATGAGCAGCAAAACCGTAAGCACACGGTGAAAGAGAACCATATCTGAAGCGAGTGTCAGCAGAAAATGGGAAGACGATGCGCGAAGACCGAACGTGAACCGAGAGAAAACACCGCACAGCAACCAAGAGAAAACACCGAACGGGAACTACCAAGTGCACACACCGAACGGGACTGAGGAGAGCAGAAAACAACACACCGCACGGGAACCACAAAAAACAACACACCGCAAGGGAAGTGGCAGTGCACACAGCGAACGAGGCACGACGAGGAGAGGAACACACCGCACAGGAAAAAAAGAAACCTAAACCCTAAACTTACATGAAGCTCACATGTGCTGAATCCAGACCCGCCAGCCGCCAGCCACACGGACACGTGGCGGGGCATGATTGCTTGGTTGAGGCCAACGTGAACTCCACGAAAATCTTTATAACCTCTAAAAGTCCAGATTCATCTCCAAAATTAATGATTTCAGAAAAAACTTTATAAAGTGATATTTGGAAGAGTATTTTGGAATTTCTATACAAATAAAAGTTGTAGACTGTGAGTTGTAGACTCCATCCATACAGTTAGATTCACCAATGCTATTACCAATATCTTTTTTATACGTTTTGAAAGCAAATTTCCTAAATTCCTTCTAAATGCAATTTCAAGAAAAATACGATCATTTTCGGAGTAAAATTTGTTGGAATGGATTTGGAACGAGGTTATTTTCACATGGTGATTTATTGAAATTTGTGTGTTCTTAAGCTCTATGACAGTTTTGGCAATTTTAGTTTAAAACTACAATCAATGCTAATTTGGCTTGGTTAACCACTTGACATGCTCCGACATTTGTAATTTTAGAAAAACATGTACTCTAGTAACACCAAATTCAACCCTTAGATAGGACAACAACTTTATAATGTATTTCTACAAAATTAGGATAACTTTCATCCAAGCAATAAGGAGGATGAAACTTGAGTTTTCATTTATCTATTGTCCAGAAAATGGTCATTGGAGCACTTATGGGTTAAACTTTTTAGTGCAATATCCTAGCTCCTCCTCTTTGTCTTAAGGAATTCTCAATAATTTCAAAGATTTTTTGTCAATTCAAAAGCTAATATCTTGCAATTTTCATAATGGAAATTTCTGATGTTTTTTCCTAAACTTCTAAAACTAATTGACTACAAGATCCTACCATTACATGTGTTCAATAAGTGTTTTTTTTCCTAAAAGGGCACTTTTACAGAGTTTCGGGGGAAAGCATAGTTAAGGAACTTTAGAAGTTAAGAACCCATTGAGAACACTTACAATTCAGAACTCACCATGAACTCTAGTCATGATTGATTATCATTTCCTAATCCACATCATCTTTTTAATGCTATAATAGAGTAAGACTTAAAGAAAATTGTGAAGAATTAGTAAATTGTAAACATGAAATTAGTCAAGCATGCACATCATTACCCATTTAACCCCTAAATGCTCCAATGTCCATTTTATGGATGATGAATACATGAAAATTCAAGTTTCACCATCCATATTGCTTGGATGAAAGTTACCCTAAACTATGGCTATATTTTATTAAGTTGTTGTCCTATCTAAGGGTTGGATTTGTTATTTCTAGAGTACATATATTTTTCTAAAATTACAAATGTGCAAGGATGTCAAGTGGTTGACCAAGCCAAAATTGCATTCACTCTAGTTCAAAATGAGATTTGCCAAAATGAAGTCACAGATTTGGTAAACACAAACATTTCAAAAGATTACCATGTGAATAGTACCTCATTTCAAATCCACTCCAAGATTTAATTAAAATTAAATTCTTAACACTTTTATATTATGAATCATTCTCTATTTTTTTCCTATATGTTGTAATGCCAAATGATTTGAAATTTTTCAAGCATGTAGTCAACTTGCCTTGAAGAATGAATCCAAAGAAGCACCACCATTTTGGACATTTTTTCATACAAATGCAAGCTTCTAAAGTGTAGTTGTCTGATCATTCATAGGGCCAAAAAAAAGATTTCTATGAATTTTAAAGCTTATATCTTGCAATCCATGTGGTGAAAATTTCTAAAATGTTTTCCAAATATTTTCAAACTAGCTTACTTCAAGACCCTACAATTACATGTGTCCTAAAATGTATTTTTTTTTCTAAGAATTGAACTTATGGTAATGGTGATTTATTATTATTTGTTGGCATTGTAAACTATACAAGCAGGATAGAAGTTTGAATTTGCAAGTACTTTTGTCATTCACTACAAACTAAATTGAGGAAGGTCATCAAATTGGTAAGAATCCATACTAAAAAGAATACACAAAGGAGAAATAATTATTTATAAAAGCTTGTATAAATTCATAAAACACTTTACTTCTGCTATAATTTCTAAGAATTGGAGTAAACATTTTTTTTAACATGTAGGGGGCGTTGGCAATAAAATGGCCTGTAAAACAACTTTTGTAAAAATTACATCAAATGAAAATGGCAAGAAAGGTAGGTGAAGACCAAAGTCAACTAAACAAATGAACAAATGTTTTAAAATGTTGGGTTCTATATGTCTTAGACAATATTCACCATATATATGAAGAATTTCAACACTATTATGTGATCTTCAAAAAATCATCTGAGAAGTGCCCTCCAATTATAACCGTAACATTCATTAATAGTATTCTATTTATAATAAAAAAATCTTCAATGTTTACCAAAAAGATTAAAAAATAAGGTACCTTGCTCCAAGATACATGTATTTTCTAAACTATTATAATTAGGGTTTTAATGTTATTATTGCCTTCATTATAATTACATTTATGGATTCCTTCAAAATACTACTATAAGAACTTTCTACATGAAAACTAGATAATCCCCTTAACATTGGACTATAATGCATTATAGGTAATTACTATGAGAACCATATAATATGAGAGGGTCCTACCAATTTTTCATTGGTAATGCATTGAAAAAAAAGAAAAAACACTAGTTTAGTATAGTCATGAACATTGAATACAAAAAATGCTATAAAATAACCAAGACTTCTATTTCTTTAATTTGCCATTGATTCATTTTAGGGTAGGTTCTATATTCTTTTCTTCATAAATTGTATTCATAAAATAACATGAACTAGGTCATTTTAGAACTAAATGACCACACGAATTCAACCCCAAAAAATTCCCAACATTTCTAATTCAATATATCCTTCAAATCTTAATTATTGACAACTAGTTCGATCATTTCATTACAAAACTTCTGGTAGGAATAAAAGGATAACTAACCATAAAATGCCACAAGACAAAATTCATTTACAACTTTTAAATATTTTGGGCATACAGAATACATATAAGGTTCTAAACTATTGAGAATCAAATTGTATACTAACATTGTCAATCATATAAGAAACAAAATAGTTTTATGGTAAATAATCCTTGTTCGGTTTCATCATCTAATTTTCTCCAAAGAAAAGCCCTAAACCCTAAACCCTAAACATACCCTAAACCCAAAGCATGAACGCATCTATTTAATTATGAAAAAGTGAGGTCGCGTTTTAGACATTTACTTCATTTCCGTAAATGCTAAGAATATAAATTCATCTGCATGTGATTTATAATTAAAATATTCATTAAACTCTCACCTACCATACTCAACAATTGCCCTTGTTTTAGGTGATTTTTTCATTTATCCCATAAACAATTCAACAACCATTTATTCGTCGACAATTGACAAAGAATCCTTCTCTGTAGGATACAAGGGCAAGTAATCATCCCCGAAATTTGTGTATAAAGGAGAGATCTTCCATTGTAGTTTGACCTGCAACTAGTAGTTTTGCTTTGTTTAGAGTATGTGATCTCAAACGGTTCCAAATAGGAGGATTCCCACAGTCACTAGCCCATGCTTTAAGGACAAAAGTGCTGAAAAAAAGGAAAGCCCCATCATGTCCTTGTTCCCAAAGACAACGGATAGGAAAAAATAGACAAAGGTTTCCCTCGTAATTTTCGTTCCACATTACTTTGTCAGATGGGAGAAGAATCTTTGGGAAAAAATAGACTGCAGACTGCCCCCCCTAAAACCAATGTGTAAAGTCCTCCCAAGTGGAAGTGGAATCTTCCCCAGAAGGACGGAAATTCAAAGTCCTTCATTCCCATTGGCGCGTCTTTTCCCCCGCCAGGAAGACCCGTGGACGTCCAGACATGCTTTAGAGATTATACTCTCATTATCTATTGTCTTCTTGCTGCCTTCCTTCTCTCTCTCTTGTGCTTGGTTTCACGGTTGTGTCATGTTGTCGTTGAAGATCTTCACATCAATCGTGACGAAGGCGTCTTGTGCTTCTAGCTTTTGGTAGTATTCTTCGCATTCCTTATGAATTAGTTACAATTTGTGCCTTTCTGGTTTGCAGTTGCACTTCATATGAAGTAGTTCAAATTTCTGTCACTCTGGTTTGCTGTTGCAGATCATGTAAAATAGCTCAAATTTCTGTGATTGTTGTTTGCAGCTATACTTCATGCAGTATTGTTGCTTGTTTTTCATACCTCATTGGAGCTGCACTATTGAGAGTGCACCCATGCTTGGATATATGACATTGGGCTCCGTATTTGAAATAAGGATCATGCATTTTCGTGATGCGTCCTTCATTATACGCCTATGTGTATTTCCATGTCTTTTGATGGAGTTGTCTTGTTGAAGGCAATTGCATTCCTGAATTTGTGGAAGGAGTGATGCGTGTAAAAGGGGCTCCTAATTTGTCGCCGCAAAACCCGGACCCCTTCAATTCGATGGGAAATCAATAGAATTCCTTTAGATCTAGTCAATTCATGATATTCATGGGTTATATAAGGCGTGCAATTCAGGTCGATACGACCTGAATCATTGTTCGGATGAATTTGTAGACGTTTATGTTGACTGCAAGCGTACTCAGCATAAATTGATAAATAATGGAATATGAATATTCAGGTAGCAGTTCAGGTCGTACCGACCTGAATCTACATTTACAATAAATCCTGAGCATATATATCAATTTAGTAAATAACTAAATGGAAATGTAGGTTCGTAAATATTTGAAATGAAATTGCAATTTCAGGTCGTACCGACCTAAATCAACCCGTCATGAATTTACTATATTCAAGAGAAACTAACTATTGACCTTTATCAACTTAATGCTGAATTGAAAAGCTTTGACTGCAATTCAGGTCGTACCAATCTGAATTTACATGTCATAAATCTATTGACAAGTCCATAATGCATATCTTATGGAAGTGAATATATAAAAGGTTGAAGCTAAAGTCTTCGATTGCAATTCAGGTCGTATCGACCTGAATTGACATATTATAAATCTGTACGATATATCACAATATCCATTAAACATACGTACATCGAGAGTTTCTTGATTCAGAGGTATTGGACTATAAGTCAAGTCATATCAACTTGAATCATCATGTGCAAAAACTGTAGAAGTGAACATACTGCACATCTGAAGGACTCGGATGAGGAATGTTTGACTAGAACTAATGTGCTACTGAAGTTAATCGATATGGATTCAATCTGCGACCTGAAACGTCAATTCAGGTCGTATCGACTTGAATAGACAGATTCTAAAGCTATGATTGTAGAACGCCATTGAAGTCTCATTTATTACAAGTCAAAATATCTTGGTTCTTTAATCATTGTTTATAATTCAAGTCTTGTCGGTCTAAATGTTCACTGATTTCCATCTTCTGATTTTCTTTGCAATTTGGATTGGGCCAATGAGAATCGACATCTTCCGCAGTGTTTTGGTTTTAATGTCAATTCAAATTGTATCGATGCAAGTCAAGAGTTTAGTTTTGATATATTCAATTTAGTTTCTGATAATTTGAATTGATATTTTCAAGATAATGTATCCAATGCGTGTAATTCAGGTCTTACCGATCTGAATAGGAAATTTTAAGTATAATTGGATGGCAATTGATGCTTAGTTCTTGTCTGCAAGTGAATTCAATGTTGTATTATCTTGATCTGTAGGAATTATGGGCTCCCATGTCATTCCTCTTGATGCAATGGACTCATCAGATGACGAGTTCCAGGCTCTTGAGGGGATGAATGTAGGCATTCCAGAGTGCGAAGGACTTCCACGTCGCCAATGGAATACAAAGTGCGTCACTCTCTATAACAATGAAGGCATACTTGTTGGGGAAGGTACTTGCCATAGTGTGAACTCGGATTTGGTTCTTGGTGCCAATGGTCCTCTGGGAGATACTCATGTTGCAGTGCACATTTCAAAGATACATTCCAAAGTTGACATTCCTTAGGAGCAGGTGTACTCTTTGATAGCGTGGCCTACTCAACTTGTTCATTGCTGTGGGGCAAGCCTCCACAACCATGAAGCTAGGGATAATTTCAATTGAATCCAAGCGAGTTTGTTAAATCCGCCCTCCTTGTCATCTGCACGTCCATATACGAGCGTCATCCGAAATCCACCTCGAGAGACTTCTCTGAAATCGAAGGACCTCCTTACACAAGAGTCTATCAATGCAGTGTCCAGCAAAGTTTGTTGCAGCCAAAATTGTATTCAGCCATTTCCAAGGGAGAAGATTCGAGCCTTTCGTGAATGCATGTACCACAATTCAGCGTTCAAACATAGAGCCTTCATGAAGACGGAGGTGCACAGACAAGTTCATCAGGACTCCCAAGGGAGAAGGATGGTCATGGTTGAGGGGGTTAATGTGTGTATGAAAGCATGGATGCATATTTCCGGGGTCCTAGAGGCCACATTCTATCGCTACCAGACATATTCAAATAATGGTCGGGAAGCAATGGCACATGGTAATTCAGGGTTGGTGAAGCCAAGGAAACACACTCAATAAGCTACCGCAATGTTGAAGTGCATTCTAGACAAGGAGGCAGATCACATGCCACATCGTACTCGGACTCTCAAGTTTGGGGATAAGGTCGTGTCCAAGATTCTTCCGCCTACCTTTCAGTGGAAGGATCAAATTGAAAAAATCAATGAAGCCAATGCCGCCTTCGGATTGAAGGAGGTCTCAACTTCAAACTTGAGCAAGATTAGATCATCTAGGTTCCCAGAGTACGATGTGAAAAAGCCAGGAGATAATTTTGCTCGGTGCTCTATTTGTGACAAATTGCAGGAACTAAGGAAGGGAGCATTTCCTGGGTCTCACAGTGCTTTGAAGTGGTCGCAAAAGTTGGACAAGCATCTTGCCATTGCTCGTGCTCACAGGGAGTTGTACTATGCAAATCGTTACCGATCGCATAATTCTCCACATGAGTGCCTTACGATTATGCATGACAAGATGGATCATGCTAAAACGGCTTCTCCAGTCTTCTCCCACAAGAGTAAAGAACTTGATGGCCTAGTGAAGTTGCCTATGTCCGTGACTGGCATGATTGCGCATGGTCATGCTGATGTGCACTATGCGCATTATGGTTTGGATCTATTTCCCCATGATTCAAACTACACCATTGGCTCCATGGCCAAACTATTGCGAGATTTGGAAGAGCCACCAAAGTCTTCTTCTCGGCAATTGTTTGTGAGGTCGGGGTCGACAAATTTGTTTGGTGCAGTGCTTAAGGGAGCTGAGATGTGTGAAGCGTCCCTTCCTCCTCCACCAATTACCTTAGTTTTGGCGACACCATTGCCACCCATTCTAAATGTGCAGATGGACAATGCCACCGGGGACAACAAAAACAGATATGTTTTCTGTTTTTGGTCTCTACTTGTTGCAAACAAGATCTTCCTTGAAGTGTATGTGAACTTCATGATTGTGGGTCATACACATGACGACATTGATGCGCTATTTGGAAGATGGAGCATGTTGTTGAAGAAGGAGAACTTCCCTACAATTCCTGCACTCATGAAGTCATTCATGGATGTGGAATCCATTCCTACTATCCCTCATCTTATAGAAGAGGTGCCTGATTTCAAGGGATTCATTGCAGGTTCATTTGTGGACGGAGATGAGATACTCGTTGGACATACAAAGCCACAACAAGTGAAGTTCTACTTAGATTCAACGGGGTGTCCAGTCATGAAGTACAAACTGTTGTGCACCGATGAGAACTGGTTAGGGCATGATGGCAGAGGCATCAAATTGTGGAAAGAAGATGCAGAAGGGCGAAGTTCGTGGCCTCGTGGAGTGCCATTGCCAGTTCCACAACGTCCTATGAGAGGCGTGGAAGACATTTTGAAAGGGATATCTGGATTTGTCAAATATTGGGAGAAGTTGTGCAATGCAGATGTCATTGGAGAATACCGAAGGCGCTATGAGCATTTGGTCCACTATTGGTGGGGCGTGAAGGTAACATTATTGGAACCAGTAGCTACTTCTACTGTTCTAAGGGATGGTTTTTGGCCGGCAACTCGTGTTCAAGCAGCTCGAGAGGATGAAGTAGGAGAAGATGGTGAAGATCATGAAGAGTTTGGAGAGGATGACACCTACGTTGGGCCTTTGCGGGGTCGCCCACAACCATCCTTTAAGGTGGGTCGAGATCTCTTTGAAGGCTACTTTGTCGCAATTCGACCCACTGATGGTGACACTCGACCAGTTTGGATTGCAAGGGCGTTGTCTGATCCGAATTGTAATCCTGAGAAACCGAATTGTGTTCTCATTCAATACTTTCGCCCAACATCGAGGAGTCAAGATGTTCAGGACTTCTATACTGGATGGGATAGTGAAAGAGGTTTACGTTGGAAGGTTGATATAGCCGATCCACCTATTTGGGAAGAAACGAATGCTCTCATGACAGCGTGGAAGTCTCAAATTCGAAAGGACACACGCCAATGTTTGCTTAAGATCCCGGCTGCTCAAATTGAAATCATCAACCAGAGTTTGGCTTTGTATACTTTGTCTTAAGTGTAGCGTTCGATGAGTTGGATCAAGTCCAATATGTTGTTAGCTACATATGGTAGAGTGTTATTTGTTTTTTTATATGTCTACAATATGCTTTCACATTACTGTGAAGGATATCATTTTGATTTCTTATAAATGAGGGGTAGGAGATTTAGATTCATGAATGTTTAACTATAGCTTACTACGAGTAGTACTCAAAGCTTTGGTTTCTTTGTGGGGAGTAATATGTTTGGATGTTATACTTGCAACATTCAAATTGCAAGTACAATATGTATACCGTATTAATATATTTCATATGGCATTTTATATATACTTGTTTGCAAAAGACATGCACTTTTTGACCATATACAATACGATCTTCTTTTCAAAACATTATATTCATTTCATGACTCTCATTTTAATAGAAATTACTACTTGAATTTAATTAATTAAGTAATCATCAAGCTAAATTACAACTCACTCAATTCACTAATTGTACCTTTGAAGGCCAAATACTAATATGAGAGGGCGACACTCTCCCATTTTAATGAATATGATGTTGATGGTGGTTTTGGGTGCTCTTTAGCTTTAGACTTGATGCATGGAAGTGGCCTGGAATTTGAGATTCAGCTACTTGCAACATTTAGTGTTATTGTAGTGTAGTGAGTAGTACCGCAAGACTAGTATTGGTAGTTTTCTTGCATTGTGTAGGAAAATTAGTATTTACAGCTAGTTTTCCTTTCCATGTGTTACGATGACAATAAAAAAATTCCATTCTATTTAATATTATTTCAGTGTCCATACTACTTCATAACGTCAACCATAATTTCGGAATTTCATCCAAACAAAAATTCATCCCTATAGTTTCATCCCAAATATATCATCCCCAAAATTTCATCCAAAATTTTCATCTAAAGAACTTCATCTACAAGTTTTCATTCAAAGACCATGTACTTCATCCATCCAATATTACAAATGAAATTCATCCAAAGTTCTCCATTTTGTCATTCATAAGACAAAAATTCATCCAACACTTGTGGTGCATTTTTACTTAGTATTAGTTTTACATGGTAGTAAGTGGTACAAATTTGGTAGTAAAATGGTAGTGAAATGGGTTCTAAATAGTAGTGAAGAAGGCAAATACAAATTCACCCAATTTTTACTTTTAAGCAGGTGAAAGAAAGGTGAATTTGTAGTGAAAAGTCGGTGATTTTTGGCACTTCACGGCAGATTCACTGCCCAGTGAACTTGCGAAGGTTCCCTGTGATTAGCGGGGAGGCTGGACATCTGGAGGTCCTGCAGTGGAAACTACAATTTAGACATAACCAAAATTGTGGTGTTCTCCACCACCCTCACCTCAGGTATGTTGCATTTCGTCTTCAATTCTTCTTGTCGTTTCCCGATGCTACTCGTCACCTGCTTCTAAAGCCAAACAATGCAATTTCCCTTGTTTTCAAAACATGAGAGATTCAAGAGACAGAAGAGAGAAAAATTACATCAAAAAGATTTCAGTGCTTGATGACTCTTTGCTCTTCATAAAGTGAATCGAATTCCACCGCTATTAGCCTAGTCAATGAAATTGCTCACTAGTTCTCTAACAACTAAATCGAATGTCATTGGGTTCTTTTCTTTTGAGAACCAGGTACAATAAGAATTTAACATTTGAGGAAAGTTAGACATCTTCGACCTTCGTCAGTTCAGTAAGTGCGATTGTGTTCTGGCTAGATTCGCTACCTTCAGCTTGCAATTGGAGATCGTGTATGTAAATTAATCTTTAAATTAGTAATTGAAGATGAACTGAAGACTAAGCTCAAGTTGCATGAACTTTAGCATATTTCAGAGAGGTCCCAAACTTCAATGAAGAAAGTAGTAAGGGGAGTAGCATCGTACCTATAGTGCGTTGGAAAACCCGTTTTTAGAGGACAGTTCCGGCTTGCATTTGCGTTGAATCACTTGCTTTCTCTAGATGCGTCTCTGGATCTAGAGCTTGTGCGTGGAGACCAATCACATTAGAATTATTAAATTCGCAGTTCCGTGGCTTGGCCTGTGCTTTCAAGTGAAAGTGACAAACGTCAATGAGTACGCATATATAAGTTTCAAAGACCGATTCACTCCGCGCAGTTACTGTCACCTTGACTGGCCGTTCTATACGATCGTCATCCCTGGCCACTCCCAATAATCGAAATTGGTGATCATCCGTGATTTTGGATTGATCACGTTAGGACCAATTCAAGATGAAGGTATTGCGAGGATGCTCGAATTAGTGGAATTCCGAGGCGGCAATGTCACAGAAAACCCTAGCCGTGGCTGTAATAATTAGCATCTTCGTAGTTGTGGTCTTGGTCAAAACTCAGCGTGTCGAAGTTGAGAAGTGGGATATCTTTGATGACATCATCAAGGATGATGTCACTAAAATGAAAGCTTCAAGAGTGGCAACGTAGGCCACCTCTGGCTCCAATCGGCGTTGGCGTGGCCACTTCCATTGAGCATTCAATGTTTTCCTTGAGTTCTTTAGTGTAAACGTTCAATGGAATCTTGTTCGAAGCAAAGCATTGCATCCGAGCTCCCTTAGGCTAAAAAGCCTGTGACTGGACCAGCTCATGGTGTGTCAACGGGATTCTTAATCGAATGCAAGCTTCAAATTCATGTAATTTTGACAATTTAAGAATGAAATGTAATTTGCCTAACAAATTTTGAAAATTATAACGCTTCTGTTTACCTGCAATTTAAACCCTTAAGGATTGAAAGTTTCCTAATTTTGAGGTCATGTGAACCACAGGTGACGCAACAGTTGAAGGACAAACATCAAGTTTTGGGTGTCTGCTCCTCATTGCGATAAAGCTAAAATTGAAGGTGGTCATTGTTAGAAATGTTGGAGTCAAAGTGAATCAATCTTCAAGCCTTCTATAACATTTTAGGATATAAGTACAACAAACATTGGTCTCTCCCATGATGAGAAGGTATAACATCTTCATTGTTTATGTATCTTTTTATTATTGATTGTGAATTCAAGCTCTTAATTGTAAGTGTCAAAAAGTTGTTGACTCTGTAGTGTGTTGTGCTAATTCAAGAATGAAGAGGGTCTTACCTATTAAAGTTAAAAATAAATATTACTTTTAGTACAAACATGCAATGAATATAGTTTGTGCAACCTCATCCTCTTCTATTGTTTTGAATACAACTCCAATTTCCAAGTAAGTCCTTTGGAAGTGTAGTAGTGTTCAGTTGAAGGAGTCTTCTTCAATATATTCTAACAATTTCAGTACAATATGCAATGGATTCTTAATTGCATGTACACAATGAAAGCATAGAGTCAAATATAAATGATATAGTGTATTGACACTCATAAAATTCTTCCAAAATATATCCACAATTTATATTCGGTAAAAAACAATTCTTTATCCTTTATGGATAGAACTATACAGGAGTACAATTTGTAATTTAGAACAAGCTTACTTATATATGTATTGCAAAAAATGTTGTTTTGGAGTAGTAGTATTGATATTAGTTAATTAATGTCTAATGATGAATGGATGTCTTGTATTTCTTCACAACTTGAAGGGATATGAATGAACATTTCTTTTTGTTGTAGAGTTATATTCAATGATACAAGGCACATTCACTTAGGATTTTATTTTTAGTCATATACGTATGAGGAACTTCAAAATATAAATGTATGTGAATAGTGTCATTGCGAGAATGACTTGTTAACCCTTGAAAGGTCCCTGGGGTCCCTTTGTACAACCCATATTTAGCTTTATAATTCTTGAATTGTGGTTTAATAGATGAATTATGATACATTTTTATTTACATACTATTATGATCATCGATTTATTTTGTACTGAAAAGTATCTAGTCAATGTTTTCTTGATCTAATACCACCAAATACATAATATATTATACGGCTACAAAGGGCTTTTTGGCCCTAATAGGGTTAATTGTATGAATTTTTGTCTTCTTATGGGATGGTACTCATTGCTTGTATACCATTCCAATTTGTTTGAATTGACTATACAAAATACCAATAATTAAACTAGAAAGAATGTAACTACTAAACCCAATTTAAGGTATTGTGAAAAAATGGGTGTGAGGTGTTTCATGAAAAAGAGTTGTACAAATTTATGAATAAGTGAACATTTTTTTTTTATTTGTGAAAAATTGAAAAAAACATTTTTGAAGAAGACTTAAAAAGGTTCCACTAATGAAGATTTGATCATGATTACCGATGGATTGCCCAATGTGATGTTCTCTAAAACTTCTTGAATGATTATAATTGAGAGTCCGACACTTTCTATAGTAGCCAATCCCATGTATCGGTATTGATTGTATATTTGCGTTTGATAGGTCTTTCAAAAGTATAGTATTTGACAAAGCATCCACATGTTCAACAAGAGATGAAAATTAGGGGAAATGGGGGAGTGTCAACACCTATTGCAAGTGCTATGGTGGATAGAACATTGCAATATGCCTCTCTGCTGCCATTGAATCCAATCATAGGATCAAGTGTACATGCCGAAATTGAGAGAGTTGGTGGAGAAAGAGAAGACTTGTCACAATCATGTACATGAGTGTTGGAGACAAAAAATGAAGCACTGTAGTAATTGAAGGGAAATTGTAGTACATTTAACAATAGAGTAATGTGTGTAGAAGTGTAGAAATCATGTTTTTGTTTTTGAAGTGTTTGTAGATGTTGGATTGGATTTTCTATGTGTTGTGTAAACCGTGGATGTGAAATGAGAAGGTACTATAGATGCTTTCGACTGCACTTCGATTTATAAAATAAATCTTCTATTAATTACCCTTTTTTTGTTGTACATGTGATACTAGTAGAAGAGTGATATGATATTAATATAGTTGTGCAAAGTGTTGGAAGACTAGAATATAATATCAAAAACAATAATTGAGATGAGAAAAATGTGTATTCTTTACTTATTTAGCGTATAGGTAATCTAAAATATATCCCCTTGCAAAGTTCGTATGCACAATTGAAGTATACAATGATAAAATGGTTGGAAGGTATTTTTGAAAAAGTGGGGGGTACCCAAATTTTTAAAAATACTTTTTCAGTGAATAGTATTGCTTATGGTCATTACACTTGGCCAATTGCAAGAATGTTTAATTCGGTGTTAACCAAGACACAAGCACAAAAATGTTTTAGCCAATACTTTCTTGTGAACTATCACCATTTCAAGCTTACCAATTCTAAGTAACATTTCACAATCAACAATGATCATTGGAATGATCTATCCTTTGAACATGCACAAGTTTTAATTCCAGAAATGAAGGATTCTACAACCTATTTATACTAGGGACAACCAGTACTTCAAGCTCTAGCTACCTCTAACAAGACATTGCAAAGATTTCACTTTGCCCCAACAGGTCTAGTCATTAAGCATTCATTACATGTAGTCTAAAGATAGTATACATAATAATTTTGTCCCTACATAGTTATTTTTCATGCTCCAGAAATTAAGAACTATTAATAAAAAACAACCGGTTAATCATTAATTTAGATCCAACTTCCTTCACTATACTAAATAGTAAAATTAGGTTGCCCCACACTAATTTCTCGGCATTTGACACTATATAAATATTTTTTGGTTTGTATACAAGAATGCACAACTTTTGAATTAGCTATTGTTGTGACTGGAACTTGTGAACCTCCATGTGTATAAATGAAAATATTTGTAGAAGTATTTGTTGACTTTGATGGCTTGTAAAGGAGATTTCTTGGGGAAGGCAACCTAATTGTTAAGGCAATCTAATTTCACTACTTAGTGTACATGATTTTGTAGGTGATTCTCTAGGGCCCACATGTCTTGCTGAAATCTAGAAAGAAGTTAAATCTAACATTTTGAAATCTAAGAGAAGGTAGATCTAAAATCTTAAAAAATAGTAGATATGAAATTTTGAAATCTACAAATCATCGAGATTAATAGTTGGAAATCCACAAATCTACAAATTACAAACAAGTTGCCAATGAGTCACCTTTTTCCAAGATTTTAGGGTGTCTACTATAACTATAGGTCTCTAAATTATCACTAGTCACAAACTTGTTGCAAGTATTCTATGCAATTGAAAATCAGTTGCATAGTATAGCCACAGAAGCATTCATTTTATTCTAGTCCATAACCAAATGGAAGTTAGGACCTCTAATCAATTCTTCTTGATTGTATACTAAAAGTACCCTAAACCCAATTAATTTGTAAATAAAACAAGCATGAGCAATTCCTTAAACTAATAGCTTTACATTCCTATCTTTAGATACAAATTAAACACCCCACTTATAAGAGAAGACAACAATTCAATAATTGCAACCAATTCAATATTGATTCTTGGTATATTACCCTCTTTTAAATATTTATTGATCTTGTATATAATCCCAAATAATTATATGCATTGGTTTATAAAATTAAATTTACAATTGTTCACAGAAAAAATCATGTATCAATGTCATATAAAAAAGTAAAAACTCAAACCCGTAAAATCTGTTGGTATAGATAAGATGATAAATTTTTGCAACATTATAGAATCAATTATGTTCAAAGCTATATATATGTAATAGTCATATTATTTTACTACAATTCTTAATAAAAAATGCATTTCACAAATCATTATAGTGATTTTTATTTTTCCATAATTATAATCTTTCCGATATTTGTTCCTGTTGGTGAAGTTGCTAAGTTGTTAGAAACAAGTAATGGTGCTACAACTACCACGGTTGCTATTTTGTGAGCTTGTGACCATGAGCTTGTGAGCTTATGAGCCTATGGGCATACAACTTTTTGGAGATTCCATCTAAATTTTTTGGCGAAACCCTATTTTTAATAAATTTTATTAATACCTATTATTGTGGACCTATTACTATGGTCCCTTGAACAACCTTGATGTGCCATTCATTGGACTTATATAAATTTTAAGAAGAAAAAAATTAATGATTAATTCCGATTCTTTTGAAATCAAATATGGTTGTTTCATTGAAAATTAGTTTTTTATGATCACTCCCCTTTTGTTGCTTGGTACCCCTTGGTGTCAAGGGGAGACCCCCCATTGTGGAAAGAAAAAGAAAAAAAACTTGTTTCTGGAACATCCCTTCCAGAGGGCATTTTTCCATTTATTTCCAAGTGTTTAGTTTCATGTTTAGCATCCAATGTATCCTTATGCAAGAAACAAAGAGGATAAGCTTCTTGAAAACTCACAACATTGTGTACCTTGCAACCTAGAGTAAAAACTTATAGTATTCCTTCTAAACATAAAGAGTTCATATTGTTTTTTGATGTTTGAATATAAAAAAACACAATATTATCCTCCTTGATATTTGTAGAGCTACTGCAAACTCTTTCTATATACTTTTCATTTTGAGTCAAAACTCACGAAATTTTCTCCTCAGACATAAAATTTAGCTTCATGCTATATTTTCTAAGTCACAAAGAATGTCACAAAGAATGTCAAGGCACATGTTCTTGTGTAGAATAATAGTCATACTAGTTATAGTACAACATTAGAATTCACTTCTAGAGTATATTCTAAATATGTGGAATGTAAGGGTAGCAAAGTTGTCGTTTTTTCTATCCAATCTCCGAGAGGCTGTGGACCTCACTTGTGCCCATCCCAAGAACAAGACAAACAAATGTGGTGTTAGTGAAGTGCAACGGGTGTCTTTAGTCCACAAGTGCATGTTATAGCTATCACATAGAGAAGAATAAACATACTATGCAAAACCCAATTTTTATAGAACCACATTGATATTCTTCTAAACCTGGTTGTTGTTGGACCGATGTGAAGACTCCATGCCTTGTGCTCAAGCTTCGCTAGAAATACTACAAGGTAGTTGAGTTCATAGTTATGAAAGAATTCTCTGCTATTTGGGTAATGCTACGGTACGAAGCTTACACAAAGGTCTAAGCTCAAGAGAACTATCACATTGAACTTGCTATTTTTTAATATAAGCCACTTTTCATCAGTCTAACTGAGATACCTTTGCTTTTCTAATGGCTCCACATTACATTATGGCCAGCAAGGAAAAGTCTTCCTTTGTGGTGAACAATAAAAGCATGAAGGCTTGACCAAATTACCAACTGTTCATTCCAAATTGTTATTATAGTCGTTTTGACTTCCAATGGTTGAGATTCCATGAATCCCTGTGTAGGCATTACTGTTTTTGCATTTGCTTTAATCAACATCTTGCTTTTAAAGCCTGCCTTATTCCCAATGTGGTTGGTAATAACCATCATAATGACTGATGTGTATGGTAATCTATGCAAACATAATTGTGTATTCCAGAGCTTTTATCCAAGCATGGAATATGGATTTTTCCTGCGCAATGAAATTACGTTTCATTTGTGTCCAAAAAAAAAAAAAAAAAAAGAATATGGATTTTGGGTGTTTGTCAAATCTAATTGTACACCTTGTGAGCATCACTTTCTATTAATAGCACTGTTTAGGTATTTAAGAGTAATCATGTGAGATTATCTTTTGTAATGACTCTAATACTTGGATATGAAATCTTAAAAAAAAAAAAAAAAAAAAAAAGGCTCGCCTTTATTTGTGTCAAAAAAAAAAAAAAATCTTAAAAAAAAGAAAAAAGATTCAAATTTTTTATTTATTTTTAAATAATAATATTTTTTTTTTAAATTAATAATTTTCCATGGGTGGGTGTGTCCCCTCAGCACTGAGAGGTACCAAGTAGCAAGACAAGAGTGATCAATCAAACAACAATTTGATCAAGATAGAAGAGTTTGATCCCTAGGAGGTCCCATGAGAAGACAAAGATGAACTAATCAACATTTAGGTGTAACTAAGTTCATTTCTAACACAAATAATCCCTATCAACCAAATATTTTGTTAAAATCTTAACAATTTTAACAATATTTTTCTAAATTGTTAACAAGTCTAATTATCAATACATTAAGACATAAGTGAAGGTACTTCCCCCATCGGCCCTCAAAAGATCCATGCTACTATAAGATAGTGATCAACAAAAATGAAACTTGGTACAGCTAAGTTCTTTAGACACATGTAATGAAATCTTATCAACAATTTTTTTTCTAAAATCAGAACAAATTCAATAATAGGACATCAAGAAAAAATTATTGGTGTGTTTCCATTCATGTCGGGAGGGTCCATGTTCTTGTAGGACAATGATAAACCAATATTCTAAACAAACTTATTTCCGTCTCCACTCATCTTTCACATCAATTGGATTCTTCATTTTCATAATTTATACTTCTAAATATGATTCAAAATTAGATTTTCCATCCGAATTCTATGTATCCACGGTAATAGGTCCACGATAATAGGTCCATGGTAGTAGGTACTAAAATTTCCAAAAGATAATAAATTTTGATCTAAAGTTTCAAACATAATTTATTTTTTGAAATATTAAAAAGTTTCTAATGCTTTTTCAAATTTTTGAGTTCTATGCTCACATAATCCCTATTCAACGCTCATAGACTCATGCTCACAAGCTCACAAAATAGCACCGTTGGCCTCTAATTCTTTCACCACCAAGCTCATTGTTATTTTTTTATGCATTCAACCACTAGAAGAAATTTGTGTTCATTGAACTGGTGTCTGTTTGTTGTGTAACACAAAACTATGTTGAAAGTAACACAATTTCGCAATATTTTAGTCACAAATTTTGCAAAATTGCATTATTTCCAACACAATTTTGTATTACTTAACAAAAACACATGAAGTAGATGAATAAGAATTTGTTCTAGTGAACAACCCTTCATCATGACAAGAGCCAATTGAACTCTACATTTTGCTACTTCTTGCTTCTAAGTGTTTTGACTTTTGCAGTGCATATGGTATGACAAATATCATTACCTCAAGCATTTAGTTGAGAAATTGGGATCTAAATTCAATTTGCAAGGATGGGATCTAAAACTCCATTCACTAAGAAGACAACACAATGCAATAAAATTGAATGCAATTTGACTTTACCCCCAAACCTATATTGGATGAAAATTCAAACACAATCTAAAATAAGAATTATAAGAAGGACCAAATGGACAACAACATTTTATGATTTTTATGGTTATTTTAGAATTTCAAAAATTCTATTATATAGAAAGAAGGTCTTGTGCAAGTAACTAAAATAAAGTCATTCAAAACCATACATCTTTTAAAAAAATTTAAGAATACATAATTGTTCATTACTCTATGTTGAACACAGAGACATATGTATTTGTAGCACACTTAAGTTTAAAAATGTACTAGTCTAACTTTTATATCTTCCTCTCTGTGCTCTGTCTGTGGTTTGTGTCTTGCGTCTTGGTCTACGTCGCGTGGGGTGTCGGGGTGGTCTTGGTGTGCCTATCCCCCGCCAGGCCACTTGTGGCTGGCGATTTTGTATTCTTTTCCCTTTCACTATGAAATTCCGTTTCATTTGTGTCAAAAAAAAACCCAAAAACTTTTATATCTTATAATATCCATATGACATTTCTGAACTTCATCCAAGTTTAGTTACCATTTGTTGTCATCCCCATTTGACTATAATTATTAAATAATACCATTCTAATACAATGGTGGAATATGGGACTACATTCTCAAGGTAGGCGCTCTGTCAGCATCACACCTTTCTTCCAAGGAATTACACCGATGTCACCCAGCCTCTACGGACTGCAGGACTACATTCCCGAGGCAAATGCATTGTCACCATTACACCTTCTTTCCGACGAATTACACTAGTGTCACCTAGCGTCTATGGACTGCGGGACTACATTCTCGAGGTAGGCGCTCTGTCAGCATCACACCTTTCTTCCAAGGAATTACACCGATGTTACCCGGCCTCTACGGACTGCAGGACTACATTCCCGAGGCAAATGCATTATCACCATTACACCTTTTTTCCAATGAATTACACTAGTGTCACCTAGCGTCTATGGACTGCGGGACTACATTCTCAAGGCAAGCGCTCTGTCAGCATTACACCTTTCTTCCGAGGAATTACACCGATGTCACCCAGCCTCTACGGACTGCAAGACTACATTCTCGAGGCAAATGCACTATCACCATTACACCTTCTTTCCAAGGAATTACACCAGTGTCACCTAGCGCCTATGGACTGTGGGACTACATTCTCGAGGCAGGCGCCCTATCAGCATCACATCTTTCTTCCAAGGAATTACACCGATGTCACCCAGCCTCTACAGATTGCAGGACTACATTCTCGAGGTAGGGGCATTGTCACCATCACACTTTTCTTCCAAGGAATTATATAGGTGTCACCCGGCCTCTACAGAGTGTGGGACTACATTCTCGAGGCATGGGCATTGTCACCATCACACCTTCTCTCTAAGGAGTAACACTGGTGTTAGCTGTCCCCCATGGACTACAGGAGTGCATTGTAGAGGCAAGGGCATATCATCACACTTTTTTTGCAACGAGTTATACATGTGTAACCCGACTTTTAGAAAAGAGGGGACTCAACCCTAGAATCTGGATGGAAGTAGGGGCACACCATCACACCTTTCTTCTAAGGAATTACATCGGTATCACCTAGCCTCTATGGATTGTGGGACTACATTCCCGAGGTAGAGGCACTATCACCAGTACACCTTCCTTCCAAGGAATTACACCAGTGTCACCCAGGCTCTACGAATTACGGGACCACATTGTGCGGGGAAGGGCACACCATTACACAGGTGAAACTCCACGTAGGAATGCACTTAACCGTATTTCGCATTTTGTTTTCAATTGTAGGCCATGCTTCTAGTGTCTTGGTGCTTCCACCTTCACTTCAAATGTTCCTGGACCTTGTTTTTTCTTTGGTTGAAGTTTCAAATATACATGGATTAGAAAATGAACACGATGGTTGTCTAAAATATACGAGCATTGAATCAAAATGACTATAAGTGCAAGTTGAATCAATACATGTACACATTCAGAAAATAATATTTTGGTAAATCTAAAAAATAAAGACATTCATGTCGAAATAATATTTTGTAGAAACAATACATTTGTATAGTTGTAAATTCATTTCAAAACCACCTCACCTTTAAAATGTCTCATTTGTAGAACAAGAAATCATCCAATTCGGTTTGTCACCCACATGTAACATCCATATATACTCGTGTAATCCCTCTACAAACTCATGTCCTTCTTCGCTCGTGAAATCATTGTAATTGCAAATATTGCAAATCCAAGACTCACTACAGTATGGGTGTTGTGGTGGGCACGCAAGCACACCATTTTCCCTAAGAGTTACACCCCTATAACCAGGGTTGACAAATCCGAACGTCCGCCCCGAATTCACGTCCATCGTCCGTACGCACGAACTCTAGCGGACGTAGCGTCCCTAGCACTGTCTGCAGGCGGACGGGCGGGGCGGACGTTGAAAGGCGGACGAGCGCGGTGGTCGGTGGAGGGCGGACGGGCAAGGCGGACGGTGAAGAGCGGATGGGCACGGCGGACGGTGGAGGGCCGACGGGAGGGGCAGACGGTGAAGGGCGAACGGGCGTGGCGGACGGTGGAGGGCGGACGGGCAGAGCGGACAGTGGAGGGCGGATGGGGGGTTAAAGGATTAGGCCGTTTAGTAACGGGGTTCAATGTTTATTTATCAATGTTTTTACCAATTGCAGCATGTCATTTGAACTTAGATTTTTGTTTTTCATATATTTCAATTGTCATGTAATGTAGTAGTGTATGTTGCTTCATTCAAAAGATAAAACATATTGTGCATTTTTAATTTTTCTATGAAATTTCAATTTCATTTTGAAACAAAATCAAATTTAAAATTCTAATACATGAACGAGATGTATATCATCAATAAACAAACAATTTTTATAATGAAATGATTGAACAATACATTCTCAATATGTGCTCAATATATCATGAGCAACTAAGCAAAAAAATATTTAAGCTTCTAATTCCTCAATTCCTATGGACACGAATCTTCATCTCCTTTCACCTCAACTCCACTACTCTCTCCGTTAGCTCTCCGTTCAAAGTCTTCATTGTCCGAATCATCTTCCGTATCATCTGAATCAAGTATCGTGGTCTTCTTCAAGCCTTTCTTTAAAGTAGGTTTACTCCCTTCCTTCGAATTTAATTTCTTTTTATTTACTTTCATAGAACCATGACGGGCTTTTTGAATAGGAACTTTTCTTTTCCTTCTATTGAAGGAAGCATTGACATCCTCATCAAGAGGGGTCTTTTTCTTCACCGAAGAGATAGCAAAAGGTTGCATATCTTTTTTAATTTCCCCCTTATTGGATTCTCGAACCACCGCTTTCGATTTGGAGTCGGCCTGTCCGTGAACGGTTATCTCCACTTTGACTTTCTTTTGAAGTGGCAGAGTGTTGGTTGTTGCTTTGATGGGTTCTCCTACCATTCGTTTTTCTAAACGACGAGCATGCAACGTTACCAACAGTGGTTGATCACTATCCATATCAGTGAGGCATATATGTGATGGCACTACTTTTTGTACATTACCGCCTGTAGAAATTTCTTTCGAAATGTTCATTAGACGTTTTCCATACCCAAAGCTTTGAAAACCCTCTAATCTTGTGATAGCTGGCTTCAACGCTATTGGTGGAAGAGCGCTAGATCTCTATACCTCAGAAATTGACTTCATTGGCTCCTTTCCTTTATCATTGTCCACAATACTTGATTTTGTGAATGCCATCTTGGTTGAAGCACTCTTCTTCTGTACCTCAATATTTGATTCACCCTTGTCGCCACTGTTTTGGCCCACATCTTTTGGGACGTCCAACTCATTGACCTTGTGTCCTTTTCTATCATTTTCTTCGACATTCTCTTCCACCATATCTAGTGCCACAGATCAAGATTTCGAAATTTGAACATCTTCATCTGTTCTGGCATTGCCAAAAGCATCCCCATTCATTTCCACCTCCTCAACAATAACAACTCCCTTTTTCGATAGAACAGTTTCGCTACTCATGTATGCAGTTCCATCGCAATATGCTGCTATTGAAGGTAGATTCTCCTCTACCCCTACTTCATCCTCATCTTCTAAAAAATCATACAAATCGTTCGCATTGCCTTCAACATTCGCATAGCGGTCATTACGATTATGATACGTATCATCCACCAAATTGGGAATGTCTTCCATAGCGTCTTCATCTTCTGACGGTGTTGCACAACACAAGTCATCCTCGCCATTTACTACTTTAAAGGCCCTTTCCAAATCCTTGTCATCATCCTCGTCATCATCCTCATTATCATCTTCGATCATCGGCCTATCCGAATCCTCCGACTCCACTGTCTCCATGTTGTCGTCGTACCATTTCTTTTCATCTTTTTCTTTCGATGCGTTTAGGACTTTGGAATTAGTATACACATACACCAAATTCGTTGCTCTCTCTGGCTTCAATCTGTTTCGCGATTTGTTGTGAACAAAAGAATAGCTGCTCTAATTCCGTTCACATGAAGATGATGACACCGGTTGGGCCAATATCCTCTTTGCTAATGGAGCTATGAACTTGCCACAAGCACCTTCAAAATCCCACCAAGCATGTGCTGACAACATTTGTTCTCCCGGATTCAACATATTGTGGAATGGAGGTTCCTTATGTCGAAAAGCCACGAATTCTCGAACTACTGCTGCGTACTCATCCGGTTTACATATTTTCTCCAAAACACGCTTACATGCTGACATTGCATCTGCATCATTGGCTAGTTCTTTGTCGTGTAGAAGGTATGGATTCAAGAGAGTTGCGGCAGATTGGAGATCGTTAGCTACCATTTCCCTTCGTACATGAAAGGACTGTATCAATGGAATTGCCTTGCTCTCTTCCAAACAAAATGGCGGACTTTCTAATCCATACATATGCTTTTCTAATTTCCTCATAATATGCAACACCTTCCCCATACATGGTGATTTTGAATCCAAATCACGGAGTGCACATATAATTGGTTCAACCATCTCCACATAATTGATAGAATGGTTCCAAAAATGATCATCAAGAACAATTCTCCTCACTACTGCCGCGAGGTTTCTTGAGTTGAATTTGGCTCCACGTTTCCTCTTGAGCGTACGTACGTACTCTGCCCATTGTGGATCCACCACCGTTTGTTCCAATGGTCCTCTCAATTTTATCAAACGCTCCATCATGATAAATTGAGAGGCAAATCTTGTATCCCCCGGCATCAATAAACCAAGATTTGGCGAATACTTCCGTAATAGAGCAAGTGGCATATGTCTCCTTTTGATAAATTTGGCTACAAGTATTCCTTCATTCAATTTTTCAGCAATCCAATCCTTTGACCCCCAATCCTTGAGCAACAAATTCAACGCATGAACCACACACACTTGGTAAAAAATATGAGGATACTTTTCAGATATCATATTCCGTGCAGAAGAATTCACAGGGGCGTTATTTGTGGTTACTAACACAATGTTCTTGGGCCCCACTTGTTCAATGAATTTTTCCAACACTGCTGCCAAATACACCCCATTCTTTTCACAACCACTTGTATCTACTGATCCAAGAAATTCTTCACCTGCGGATGATACAAGCATGGCATTGATCAAAGGACGCGTGGTCACAGAGCTCCATCCATCAATAGACACAGTTGCTCCAAATTTTCGAATGTTGTCTTCAGTTCATGTGAGCAACTGTGTCTGAATGTTGGTCTTCGCCTCGTTCAACAATTTGTAACGAAGCTCGTGGTACGATGGAGGAGTGTATGGTCTACCGAACACAGCCGTTTGCTTCACTGCTTCTTTAAAAGCTGCATTTCGAGCCACGGAAAATGGTATATTTGCCGTATAAAAAAAATTCGCCCACACAGAATGCAATTTGCGTTTATAACCCTCTTCAAATCCACTCACTAAGCTGCTTTGTTTATGAGGCCTAGAACTTGATGCCTTCGGGGATTCACGATCATTAGAAGCTTCTGTGGTGAAAGTTTCTTTAGTTCCTGCAAATACTACTTCTCTTGATGCTGGAGACGAGTCTTCGTGGGTTGATTGCGATACACCCCTTCCGATCGACAATTCTTGGGGGTCCATAGGTGCAGGGTTGCCATCTACAATATCAGGTACAACACTTTTTGGAAAAATTCCTTCGCAACGAAGAAATGCAGCACGGACTACTGTCATCAATCGTGGACAATTCCTTACTCCTGTATCGCGTACACCATTTGGACCGGAATACCCTAAATGGCTCAACATACGGCAAGGCTTTTTGGTCATAACCACCTTGCAAAGCCTACATTGTACCTTATTGTCTGGTGTCACACTATACCAAGGAGAAAAATCCCCGGTCGGTTTAAGCACCATAGTGACAATCTTACTTTTTAGCTATATTTAAAAACCAAAAAATGTTTTTAATCATAAACCTACAATGTAACAATGTTCACAATATCAATAAAATCAGTCGTAAAAAGCCTTGCAAAACAAAGCCCTCCCATCCACTAAACTATGCATTACCAAGCAAGGGACACAATAAATTGCAGCTCCTAGCCCTTAGAAATCTTAGCGTTCAGTTTCTTGAGAGTGAATAGGAAGGCTTCTCTTCTAACTCTTATAGTCCTCCAATAGAAGCTGACTGTTCATTTAGGATTCACATTTAAAAAATTCAAATTAACGGTCCCACAAAGCGAGCGGACGGGGTGGACGGGGAGGACAGACGGGGCAGACGGGGCGGACGGGCGGGGCGGGGCGGACGGCAGACTTCACCCAAGGATCCACCCCTTTTCACATAATACTTTTTATTTTACTATTACAAATCAAAGAAGAACAAATGAATCATGAATGCATCCATATACAAATAAATTCAAATTCATACAGAAATCTATTTTTTTAAGCAAAGAAAAATATATTGTTTGTATACATAAATATATAGGTGATCGCAAAATACAAAAAACATAGCTTCACTACAATTACTTTATATTACTTGATCCTTTTAAGATCTAAACACTTCACACTTTTTTTTTTCCCTCAATGGAAGAACCATTGCTTTCAAAAAACACTATTCTATCCTCAAATCCTACTTTCCACTGGATGGACCACTACCTTCTCCCATATGATGAGTAGAACTTCTTGTAGTGAGGCGTTCAGTTGATTTTTGACGAGTCATGACCATCTCACTTGGATGAACTATTAGCCCTCCTGTTTGAAGTTTCTTATCCACCTTAGATATTTGTTTTTTCATTTCCGGAGAGAAGTCATCATCGTCTTCACGCTTCCTTTTTTGTTTTCTCCTCGGTGATAAATCAACTTCATCTGCCTTCAAGGCTCTCAAGTTACTCTCCACTCGATCCACCATCGCTTGAACTACCTCATCATCTCCCTTCCCTTGCCAGGCCATGAGGTGATTTCCATCCAATAAGAAGGCCTTCCAATGTCCTATAATATCAGCGATGCGCTTATCAAATGCCGCTGCAACGTCTACAGATGAATGTGGTGTACTCACTGGTCTATCCGTATTGTAAATAACACGGACCTTTGCAGCCTCTTCCAACTTCGACAACAAGAGGGCCCGACCTACGAGAGTGTGGTTATAGGCCGCATATTGCTCATCGAATTCATCTCCATGGTTCACCTCCACCCAACTGTCATTTGGTCCTCTCTCCACTTTCTTTTCTGGAAAACGAAAGAACTTTTTGTGTTGCAAACTCCAATGTCCTCCCATATTGCGACAAAACAATTCACGGGCCGCGTCATCTACGATACCTCGAGCCCGCAATTCCACCTCTCTATTGTGAGTCATCCACACGTCGGGATCCAGTGGTTGCTGAGATTCCTCGTACAATCCATGCATCCATTCATTTGAATTCCATGTGAGTGGCCTCCCCCAATGTAGATAATTTTGGAACTTGAATGGCCCTTGATCAAGTGGAAGGGTCCAACGATTGTATTCGTGGTTTGGAGGCATGGCTTCCAAGATACCAAACATTTTGTAGAACCTCGGACTCAATGGACAACGACACTCAGCACAGACGGAACAAACCAGCAATGCTTTCACGATGCAAGTAACATGGAAAGTGTGGCGACATTGGCCCATAGTTACAGCACCTTCCGGTCCAAAGGGGCCTTGGCAAAGGCTACAAGAACCTTTCAAGATTGGAGAGGCTAGATCACAAGCATGCACCACTTTCTTGTCTTCGTCTTTGATGTGTGCTGAAAGTGTATTGTAAGGGACCCATCCTTCCTCTACTTCTAAGGCCCAATTGATGTGTGTATCTTCGTCCTTCTTGGTGTGGTTTAACCACTCAAACATGGCATCCATGTCTCTCCAACATGTGATCTCCGTATATCCTTTAGAGGGATGTTGGTCAAATATAGTCTTGAACCGATTCAACGAGCTTTCAATGGCATTGCAATTTTCAATGGACTCCATTGCCAATGTCTGAAGACCTACCATCGCTCGGGATACTACAGAGGGTTTGTCTTGGAGTTTTTGTACCCATGCTAACCATCGAGACTCCAAGCCACTAGAAGGCATCAATTTCTCTAAATTCAAGCACAATTTCAATCGGTTCAACTCCAATTCAACAGAAACCTTTGCTTCAATTGCCTCCTCCAATTGATGCTTTAATTCTTCAAGTTCATGATCCTCAGTTTGTGTCTCCACATTCATGCAAACTGTTGAAAGCTTTTCCATTGACAGTTGAGGTGTTGCTTCTAATCTGCTCATCTCATGGCTTTCTTCGACATTTGTAATGTCAGGGTTGTCAGTTGCTTCAACCTTTTCAAGAGGAAGAGAGAGCTTGTCCTCGGACTCTTGAGTCTCTTCGTTGTCTTCGAGTACAATGATTGGTGAGATTGCAACATCGCTTGAAATCTTCGAGATAGCCTTCAATTCAACATTAACTTTACGCATCTTCGTTAACTCCTCCGTTAGCCTCAACAACTGTTGATTTAGATGCTCCACATCACCCTCCGAAATCTTCAAATTCTGCTCCAAGACTTTGCACGTTGCTTCAACTTCTTTAAGGCGAGCAATTTCCCT
>OY987265.1:151317-232408 GCA_963920665.1 Straminergon stramineum
ACTTGGAGCATTCGTTGAGTGTTAGTGAGATGTTTTAGGCTAAGAGGGTTCTAACCGTTTTTGCCTGTTAAGAATTTTGAAAAATTCTATATACTTATACTTCTTTTAGTACTAACATGGTGACTTCTAAGATTACGGCTCGCGACACAGTTAATCTCAGGGTACAACAAATTAAGCCATGACTACACAGTGATTTTTCGATATAGTGATTTTTTCGCGCTGAAGGTGTTAACTTTGTGTGCAACCAATCATTGTATTGCTACTAATCTCTGGCTACAAAGTAGTGATGATTGTAATTTTTAATGCATAGTTTCTTTAATCTTCATGTTTGTATAGAGTGATTTATTTGTGCTTGAGGAGTTTTAGAAGGGAGAGTTTCTTCTAATATTTAAGCACAACAAGTAAAACAATGATTGTATAGTGATTTTTTCGTGCTTCAGGTGTTAACTTCATATGCAGTTAATCACTGTACTATCATTCAATAATGTCCACAAAGTGATGATGACAATAATTTTCTATGCATAGTTTTTTTCTTTTCAAGCACCCTAAGGAGAACAATGACTGTATGGTGATTTTTTGGTGCTCGAAGTGTTAACTTCTAGCGCAACTAATCACAATATTGCCATTAGTCTCTATGAAATGATGGTAGCTTTAATTTTTTCATGGATATTGGTTTTTATATTTTATGCATATTTGTTTTATGTTTGGGCACAATAAATGAAACAACAATTGTATAGTGATTTATTTGAGCTTACAGTGTTTTTGAAAGGAGAGGTTTTGATGGGGAAAGGAGAGTTCTTTTGAATCCCCAATTATGACAACAAATAAAAAAGTGACTAAGTAGTGATTTTTTCGCACTTGAGGTGTTAATTTCATCTGAAGCTAATCACTACATTTTCATTATTATCATCAAAGTGATGGTGAGTGCAATTTTGATGCATGTTTTTTGCAATCTTTAGTTGCAACAGAGAAGGTAGTGTTTGACATGCCTTGGTTTTGGTTGGTTTTCTGGGTATTCTTTGTCTTCTTTTTTAAATTGTTTGATAAGGTAGTTTAATTAATGATATTGTTTATGGTGCCTTTACTATAACAACCTTGTGATAGGATTTTTGGACTTTTGAAATTTATATGTACGTGGAGAAGTAGAGGAAAAGATATCTTTTGTCCTAAAAGAAAAGTATAGATGAGAAGTTATCTTTTATCTTTTATTTCATTCCTACATTTCATGTCTTTATTTCGTCCTTATGACATGTTTCCTCTCCCATCCTTTTATGTTTATCGATATCATCTCTCTAATTTTCTTGTACATCTAGGTACCTAATTTCTAATGGTACATGTGTTATATATGCATACCATGTTTGTCCAGAAAGGCTTTGTATTAAAGTACATTTCTAGAAAATTAGGGAATTTCTGAAATTTTTATCGCACGCTCTCAAGTCAATATACTACAAGATCTTATGGTTACATGTCTCAAAACAACTTTTTTTCAAAAATTTGACACTTGTACTAAAAATGTCAATTTGGGAGCATTTTCAGTGAAAACATAGTCATAGAACTTTAGGGGTTAAGATACTACAACCATATTTATGTAAGCTTGCTTTCATGTACATGTAGAAGTCTAAAATGGTCACAAATGCTTAACCCTGAAAGGTCCACACATCCAAAAAATGTATGTGCATTGGTCAACCTTAATTATCCCTTTCAATATAACCATTTTTGGTATTTGATTTAAACTAAGAGAATGAAGCTTGACAAGATATCTTTGTAACTATGGCATCTTGAATTTTGAGAAGATCCAGAAATTGGAAGAATGATTGCTATTGCAAGCTCAATGTATTGGAATCCAAATAACATAGTATGATGTTTTTTATTTTTTATTTTTTTAAAATGGATTTCTATTTTAAATTAAAGATTAAAGATTTTCATTCTAACCTTTTAGTCTGGTAGAAATTCTACATCATTCTTATATATGCTGGAACTAATATTATTGAAATCCCACTTTCAACTTTACAAAATCACAATCATTTGATTTTTCCATCATTTTTTTTAAATACAACATACATAGAAAATGATGTTGTCTACTAGCAAAAAGTATGAGAATTTCATAAATCAATTAATGAAAAGGAATTTTTTTGGTTCGATACCCGATTTTGACTTGCAAGTTTCTATTATGTCTTTTTGTTTAGTGTAAGAAATAAGATAACCGATTGAGAAATTCTTGCACTACTCTCCATTTCTACTTGTATGATAGGAGGATGACAAACAACCCATTTACAAGCATTTTGGCTTAGGATGTCTTCTATGCTAATCAAAGTATTTTCCAACAATTTTTTAGAGAAAGAAGAGAGCCATGTTCCACTATTCTTTTTGTCTTCTTGCAAACAATGCTAAAAGCCCCTAAGCCCCAATTAAGCATAATTATAGCACAATTGAAAATACACTTGTGCTTTGAATCACAAACATGTTTCTACAACCACATATCATGAATTACTTAGCTCATATCTTCTGAAAATCCTAAAGAGGAGAACTACCTAGAAACACCCATTGGGTACATGATAGCCAAAAAAATCGCCATTGAAGATTTTACAAATACAATTCAAGGAGATTCCTAAAAATTTGATGGGCATAAATGTCATAGCACCAATGTGACAAAAAACCTTCAGAACCAATACGAATTCATACATTTCAGTCTTGACTAGTACACGATGGCAATGCTTGATGGAAAGCTTTCATCAATTTCAAAAGCACGTAGCTTCACTCTTCACTTTTCCTTCAACTTGGTACTAAAGAGGATGAGATCATGACATCAATCCAAAGGTTATCATTCAGTTCATTTTGAATTCAAAACTAGGTTTGAGCAAAGTGCATCTAGATTGGGGACTTCCGACTCTCGAGGAATTTAGCAAAAATGATCCATGGATAAAAAAAATTCATTGAGTTGAATTGGTGATTTGTAGCTTTGTAAAGTAACCTTCATAAGAATATTGAAGGAAAAATAGAAAAGAAAAAATATGATAAGAAAAAACAAAACTTAGCAATTATGCAAATAATATCTCATTGAAGATATGACATTCATATAAGGTAAGCTCAATTTGAGGGTTTATGCTCACCCACTGTGCAAAGAAACATCATTGGAATGGATGATGACTTTGTATTCATCTCCTACATCAATAGACACCTTTCATAGTCCCTAAAATACAGCAAACAATTCATTCAATTTTCGGTCATGCGATTCAAAAACAAACATAACCAAAATTTTGCATCAATCATAAGCCTTTAAAACATTTAAAATTTTTACATGGATTTTTTTCCTATATTTGCATACACATTGGATGTCTTATTTTCATAATCTGAAGTCTCTAAACTACCAAAAAACGGCAAATGGTTCATTTAGTTTGATTCATGTAGTAAATTATTTTAAAAATTGCAAGACTTCCATTTCCCATTTCCCATGCATCCTAAGTCTTTAAGAGATTTACAACATCTTATTTTTGGTCCATCAATTTGTATACAAATTTGATGTCTTTTAATAATTCATTTGGGGTCTCTAAACTAAAGTACATGGTTTGTTCAATTTGTGGTGCACTTAGATAATTATGACTAAAATTGCATGACTTCCATTTTTCTTTCATTGCAGATTTGACAAACATTGACAAATCCTTTTCAAAGTTTGCTGGGCATAATGTAGGAGCACCCTAAACCACCAATAACCAACCACACCCCAAAACCAACCTTTAGGGTGTGTTATTTTCAACCTTAGGGTGGAAATCAAGCTTGGAATTTGTTTTGTGTCTTCTTGTCCTTTCCAAGATTGAAACTAATAAAGTTATGATACATGTCGAGAAGAAGTGAGTGGGAATGTAGTTCTTGACTAATGGGAATTAGAAGACTTGAGACATTGGTGCTAAGTACTTTTTGACTCCCAAAATTCATAGTCATTTCAGTTTTGAGAGTAGAATTATGGAAAATTCTCTATTCCTATATTTTCTATCTTTCTACATGAAAAAATTGTCCATCAACTCTTATTCTTCACCATCTACTCTAAATTAGCTTATTTGATTGGTTATTGGTGCTTCTACTTTAAATCTACCATATTGAACAATTCTATGATTATGTAGTTTTTCATGAATCAATAGATCATCACTACATGAGATTCAAGAATATACTAGAAGTGAGCAATTCAATTTTCAAAAATTTTAAATATTACAAGTGTGCACACATTAATAAAAATTTAGAATTAGTGAGGGTTCACTTTCCAAAAACTATTGAGACTCCAATTTCAAAACTTTCTACTTTATAAATGAAATTTTTTGGATTGCCTCAAAATTTCTAAATGTTTGTCAACCCTAAATTCTTAACCTTCAATTTCAATGACTGTGAAACTAGAACCCTTTACCTACTATCAAGAAATTACTAGCACAACACTTCCACAAAACCAATTGGAAATTGGCTTGAAGACTATATGGTCATTTTCATAGACCTCAGTTTATAAAGAATTAGACATAGAAGTCATAGCAAAATGCATGGGAAGAATGGAACTCAATTCATGCAAATATGTCAAGTAGTTTAAAATCACAGAAACATTGAACCCCTGCTATTTTTTAATAATTCACAATGGCAATAATAAATACAAATAATGAACTCTTTGTTGTACTTTGAGAAATACATTGATGCTATAAAAAACATAGAATTTGTAGCAAAATGTAGGAAACTAAATAATTCCAATAAGTTGTAAATATTAAAAATCCGAAGGATTCATGGAAATATTGAAGTTGTGCTGTTTTTTATGAATTACATTGTCAATAAAAAAATGAAACCAAACAAATTTTGACAATTTTTTTTTCTATGCATATTCCTAATCTAAAAAAAATTGCACGAGTTTCATGCTTCTACAAATTTCTATTGAACATTATTTTCACATACAATACAAAAGATAGAACTTATTGTTGCCCCATTTTCCCACTAATATCTACTTCATTGAAGTGTTTGCCATGTTTTTGGATAATTCACTACAATTCTTTCATACTAATTTCAATGGCTATCAACACAAGATACTTCTCTTTGTACTTACAAAGGCATAATACTTACTACAATATAATACCAATTCATAGAACATGTAGAATTTATAGGGAGTAGATAGAAAAAGAAGACCCCCAAAGTAGTAAATATTAAGAATGTTTTAGATTAACAAGAACATTGAAGTTCAATTTATTTTTATAAATTATACAATGAAAAAAATAGCATTTGGAAATTGTAATAATTTATAAAACTCACTTTATACACTTATAGCAATATGTATGGAAAAGTAGAACCAACATTCATTTTGGGGAATTGATTAGTGCTTTGCCAAGCCAAGGGAAAAAAATGGAAAGGGACTTCATTTTCTCTTTCACCGAGACAAATAGTTCTAACTGACAATATGCCAATGTTTTGCTAACCCATGAAAAAAATTCGAGTGGTCATGTTGGCCTTCACTTCTACCAAAATCAAGAAAATTGGGAAGTGGCTAGTGTTTTGCTAAGGTTAGCTAAGAAAGAACATGGGGTCAGTGAAAGAAATATTTTCTTCCATTCAATAAAATTATACAAGGTCTTAGCTGGGACCCCAATAAGTTACCAAATTTTAAGCTCTTAAGTGATATTGTTATGTTTTCATTTCCCATGTGATCTCTAACAATCCTACTTTGAATTATTACAATTACAACTGAACACATTCTAAAATAAATCATAAAAATATTGTCTTCTAGTTCAATTTCCAACAAATTCATACTTCATTCAGAAAATAAAATTTCAATTGCTTCATCCAACTCTCTAATTCCTTTTTCCATGGACAATACTTAGAATTCTTTCAATAGGAATGAACTATGAGTAATATCCACCTTTACATGGCAAAAAATTGTATACAATAGGTTGAGTATCAATGTAAAGGAACTATTTTATCCAAATTCTTTAGAATTGTAAAGTATACAATTGCTTGGTAGGATTTGTAGTCATTAAATAAAGCACACAAAATAGGAGAAATCATTAATTAACTAATTATAAATTAATAATTTAAGGATTATTGCTAGTAAAAAATTTGAAAACTTTATTTTAAAATTACTCTACATAGTGCCCTCAATTGAAAGTTTAAGTATATTTTTATGCAAAAAGGAACCAACAATGTATTTGTAGATTTTGAACTACATAACCATAAATCACTATCTCCTGTGATTATAGGATAGAGAGATCTAGTTCCCCTCTCCCCTCGAGGAAAAATGAGGACCATTGATCAAGGGATGAACCCACTGCCCTTGCCGTTGATTTCAGTTTTGGATTTTTGATTCCCCTCACTATCCATTGGCTCCCCCCACCATTCCCCCCCCCCCCCCACCCCTCTTTTCTTGGCTATTGATTTAAAATAAAAATAAAATTGCCCCCCCTTAATGCCGTTGATTTAATAAAAAATACATATTGAATACATAAAATATACTATATATGATATACATATTAATCACTGAATATTAAATACGTACAATATACATAATGTATACTATATATATACTAATTAGTGAATATTGAATACGTATTGAATATGTTGACACAAACCATATCGTTTGCCAAATAAACTTCTCATAAAAAATACAAGTATGTGTGGGAGTGGGTATTTACAAAAAATTTGGTGAATGGGGTAATAAATTAAAAAAATCAATCCCACTATCTTTTGGGTGGATACCTCTATCTTACTATCCACCCAAAAGATAGACTATAAATCACTATAGTTAAAAGTATTCAATTCATGAAAGATGTCAAAGGTTCAAAAAAATGTATGAAGCAATATGACCGATGAAGTAGTAATGTTTAAAATATCAAGGATTCATTGAAACATTGGAGTTGTGCTATTTCTTTTAAAAATTGCATTTTTTTTAATAAACACCCTTATTGTAGTTTAGGATACCCAATTTTTATATAACATAGGAATAAAAACAAAACATGTGATAAAAAGGAATCCACAACTTATAAATATATTAAGTAAGAGATTCATTATAACACTGGATTTGTTATAGTTTTAAAAATCATTTACAACAATAGTAAAAAAATGAAATGAACTACTTGATATAGTTTAAAAAACAACATCTTGAGAGATATATTAGAATTCGTATGTAAATGAAAAAAAAATGGTATATATTTTCAATATTTGTGATTAACAAGAATAGGAAATTCATAGTATTCTTCTAAAAATCTCCAACTTGATTAAAAGATGAAATAAACAAATTATTATTCCTAGTGACATATATTATCTTTATTAACATCCTAGATTATGTACTTGTGAAAATAGTTTTATGCACTTGCAAGTACTAGAAGGTACAATTGCATTATATAATTACTAGTATTAATGGTTAATTTCAACAATAGGTAGACAATTCTCTTTCTCCTAAGTCTATAAGAAAATTGCTCACCTATTTTATTCTTTGCTTTCAATCCCTTCGTGTCCCTCTCCAATTAGGGACACCCAATTTGTTTTTGGACTACACTCAAATAAATTCTTGGGTGTGAGGGTTTGCTTTGCTAATCCAATATAAATAATGGGGAAGTGGGACAAGGTCTTGAGTCCATCCAAATAAAATTTTGGGAGTACAAGAATGCTTTGGTAAGCTAACAAAAAAAATCATAAGGGTTAATATCTTAATCCCTAAACCCTAAAATCATGTATGGGTTAATATCCCACAACCAAGTACTGAAAAGTAGTTTTCTTACTGGTTTAGGGATACTAATTAACCCATAAATGCCTAAGGTACCAACTTTTGGTATAAAAAATTCTTCAAAGTTAAATTAAACCTTACTAAATTACCATTTTTAGTAGCTTATATTTATGTATAAATCTTTTTGAAGTCTAATTTAAGCATTAAAAAAAATTTGGAAAATGAATGATGTTTTTTTTTCCATTCAAGAATTTGTGCAAGTGTGCCTGGGACAAATCTTGATTTTTTTTTGTGTTTAGGGGTCTTAGAAATGAACATATAGTAAACTGGATTACCCTTTACATTTTTCTTAAAAGGTCAAAATTGAAAGTTAACCAAATGTTGGAAGCTTTCATTCTATTTATTGGAAAAGGTAAATATTTGACTTTACAAAGGTCTTCAAAGGCAGGTATATATATATCATCAATGGAAGAATAAAGCTTTTGAATTTCAATTGTTTCCTTGGCTTTGTGCAAAGCTTATCAATTCTACTAGGTTTCAATTTGAAAAATTTGTACCTCTCCATAAAATGCTTTTAAAATGGCCCCAATCAAAAGCATATTTAGTTTTCATGATTTTTGCCATTGAGAAATAATACATGCAAGTACAAATGTGAAGTTATTTGTGATTTCTACTCGTAAGAGAAAAATGCATTTTGACAATATTATGGTTTTTTTGAAGTACATTTCAGCATGCTAGCACAATGTCTACTTGTTCATGTCACCTCTAATTCTAAAAATTCTCATATGCAAATTTCTCAAGTATTACAAAGAAGAAAAACATGCTAAAAATCGAATGTGGTTTTATTCTTATTATAATCTTACAACTCATGTGCAAATCTACACTCAAAATAGGTATGTTCACTAATAAAGAAGCTTTGCAAACACTTGAAAGGTTTAGATAGTTTAAACCCTTCAACTTGCATCACTAGGGATAACTATACATATATGTTGTTTCTTTAAAATCACATGTTTGCTAAAGTTGTTGTGCAATTCCGCAAATAAAAAATGAACAAAGCATAGTTATAGGCCCAAAATGCATATTGCTAGGAAACATTGAAATTTAAGATTTTATTTAAAATTTCTATTTGGAGTAGAAAGTGCTAATAAGAATAATTTATAGTTCAATCTTAGGTTCACTTGTATATACCAATTTAAAAATCATGGAAGAAAATCAATTTATAAAAAACAATTTGATTCCATCTTTGAACTTTCAATTGAATTCTTCAGCAATTCAAAAACAAATGCATCATGTGTAGAACAAAATGGAGAAGATAAGAAGATTCAAAGCCTTACATTCTATAGTAGGTAGGTAAGGTGCTAAACAAAAAAGTAATCCATACTTGAATCCCAAATATCTTGCAATCCATACAATCATTGTTTCTAAAATTCGTTACTTACATTTTTTCACCAATCTTGTACAATATTGTATGTTCATTTATAGATGGGTAGGAAAATAAATTCAAAACTTGTTTGCACTTTGCAATGCAAATGCTAGTTCCTAGTGGAATTTCCTGAAGAAAGGCCTGAAAAAGGCAATTTTAACAGCAAGCCCCTAATAGTCTGGATATCAATTCCTGTGGTATCAACTGCTGTGGGTATCATTTGCTTGGGTTTAGGACTTGGATTTGGTTCAGGTTTTCGGGTTTAGGACCTAGGTTTAGTTCGGGTTTTTAGGTTGAGGACTTGGGTTTAGTTCGGGTTGAGGGTTGAGGGTTGCTGGAGTGAATTCCATTGGAGTGGCAATTTCGAATCGTCTTCGAAGAACTTATGTCGTTTGTTGGTGCGAGGGCGAGGGATCATTGGTTTTTGGGATTCAGGTGTTACAATCCATCAATTGCGCGGTGGAGTGCGATGGCTCTGGAGAGGTTTGGTGCAGCTTTTTCGGAAATTGTTCTGCCTGGAGTTTAGGGTGCAGATGCGGCAAGTGCATCGGAGAGGGCGACTTTCTTCCCCGTCGTATACGAGCTGGTGAGGAAGGGAAGTGGGTTGCGTCAGGTGTACATCTTGCTTCGGATGAACGGTAATTCCCTAACCATTTTCTGGATTTCCTGAAGCAACCAATTGAGTAGAAGCTTGGGCTGGATCGTACTCGGCGACATTGATGCCACCAGCAATGTGGCTGGAGAAACGCGACTCGAGCAAAGCAACTGGCCAGCCTTGGGATCCATGCCTGTGGGCGAGGATTGAAGCTCATCTCACCCTAATCTGACCTTGTGGTTTTTCAATGCGGGGAAAATGCAGGAAGTGACATTACTGGAGCTTCGAATCAATCAACGGCGTGTTGCTCTGCCCTCACCGACCGTGAATCGAGTGTCTCGATTGGTGTGGTACCCTAATTGTGCACTCTTGAATGTTTGCTCGTTGTTTGCCGATGGATTGTTCTTCTTGCAAGAAATTTGCTCTTTGAACTCAATCTTGATTTTGTGCGGGCAATCTGATTCTCCCTAAACCCTAAACGCAGGAAGTTACGGTCCTCCCACCGATCAAGATTTCAGTTCGATCAATGTCTAAATTTCAGGGCACCATCGCCAATACTCGCTGATTGCAAACCCATGTAGGTGGTTATGCATAGGCTGATATAAAATTGCCATACTACATGGGAGCGCGAGGGTATTCTCCAGATTTCAGGTAACAGACATTGAATCAATTTTTCCCAACCCTAGAACCCATGTGTTGATCAACTCCGCTGATCAACGTTCTCTACCCTTGCCCTCTCTATGTCCTCATTGCATCTGTTTGTTGATCACATTGGTCGCAAACTGAGCTTAAATCAAAAATGGATGGTTGGTACACACTTGCCAGAGAAGGGTAGACTGCTCGTAACAAGATTTTTCTCCAAAACATCTAAGGATATGTTAAGAATAGCATGCCCCTCATATGCCGCCTTTGTTTGCTTTGGCCCTTACCACAGATGCCAATTCCAAATCCATAGGTTCAAATCTGCTTGTCAATTTTGAGATTTGAGCATTGTCAATTAAGAAAAGACGCTAACGTAGAGAGCAATGGAACTGGTAAAAAATTTTGGCGTGCAGATGACGTTCATTCAAAGTTTAGGGTTCGGTGATGATGAGCTGATTCAGGCAGTTCAATGATACGTTATCAAACTGGAACTTTCATTCCTGGCAACCAGACAACATTGCCGTGGCTACATTGTGTCACTCAGAAAACTGGAGCTTTGTATCAATCGACAGCGGGCTGCTCTGCCTCCATCGACCCTAAATCAAGTGTCTGGATCTATCAAGTAAGTTAACTCTCCAATCTCTCTATTTAGGATTCTATTACTATTTTCTGGATTTCCAGTTGTAGCATGCTTGTCCCTGAACCGCATCTCCAGACACTTCTAAATCCCTAATCAACTAATCATCTTTGTTTCAATGTGTAGCGGGAATCAGCTCGGTGATCAATTTGTTGTGGAAAAAAATTCCTCATCATCTAATCATGTTTGTTTCAATCTCAGGGAGCGTGTGGGAGCGTCTGGATTTGTAGCGTGAATCAGCTCGGTGAGCTCGTCGCCGTTTTGCTGCGAGAGAGATAGGTAAGTGGCCCTACCCTGACTTTATTATTTTGTCTATCAACGTCGTTGTTTTCGACTTCCTATCTGCCGCCATCTCGAAATTGGCAATCTGTTGTGGAAAAAAATACCTCATCAACTAATCATGTTTGTTTCAATCTCAGGGAGCGTTTGGGAGCCTTTGGATTTGTAGCGTGAATCAGCTCGGTGTGGGAGTGTCTGGATTTGTAGCGTGAATCAGCTCGGTCTGGGAGCCTTTGGATTTGTAGCGTGAATCAACTCGGTGTGGGAGCGTCTGGATTTGTAGCATGAATCAGCTCAATCTAGGAGCATCTAGATTTGTAGCGTGAATCAACTCGGTGTGGGAGCATCTAGATTTGTAGCGTGAATCAACTCGGTGAGCTTGTCGCCACTTCGCTGCGAGAGAGATAGGTAAGTGGTCCTCCCCTAACTCTATTATTTTGTCTATCAACGTCGTTGTTTTGACTTCCTATTTGCCGCCATCTCGAAATTGGCAATCTGTTGTGGAAAAAAATACCTCATCGACTTATCATGTTTGTTTCAATCTCAGGGAGCGTCTGGGAGCGTTTGGATTTACAGTGGGAATCAGCTCGGTGAGCTTGTCGCCGCCTCGCTATGAGAGAGACAGGTGAGTGGCCGTACCCTAACTCTATTTTTTTTTCTTTCAACATCGTTGTTTTCTACCTCCTATCTCTCGCCATCTCAAAATTGGCAGTTTGTTGTGGAGAAAGTTTTTTTGAGCCCTGATGAACTCGTTAACTCACTGAGCTTGTTGTGGTGACAGGCAGAGTTTTTTAATCCTGGAAGATCAGTGAAGGATTGAGCAGCTTGGTCTGCCTTCATCAAAATACCTTGTTGACAAGTCTGTCGAAGTGTGAACTCTAAATCGCAATGTGGGAGTGAGGCTAAATTGCAGCGCAGTAGGGTGAGACTACCTTTCTCCGTCTTCACAACTAGGTGCGTGCATTTCTTCCTCTCTATTGCTGAAATTGAATGCTTGTTTTTCTAGAATTCAATCTTGATTTTGTGCGGCAATCTGACTCTCCCTAGTGGGATTAATTTTGCTGTTGTATACGTTTTGTGTAGAGAAGGAGCTAAGTTTTAGGGTTGTCTGACGCTCTGGATTCTTGAAGCGATCATCTCAAATTTGGAGGACCATACGGGTTTGGGTGTCGATTTTTGTTCTTGGTAGTGTAAACATCTTGGGGTCGAGTTTCGAAGTCAAGCATTTTGAAGTTGAGCCTCACTCGCAACGGATTAGTAGCGTCAGCCACGTTTTCTGCACACAAAGAACTGTGAGTTTTGATGAGTTTGATGAAGGCTGCTTAAGTGCTATGTGTTGTTAAAATTTTGAAATTCACAACGTTTTTTCATGACTATCGAGTATTTCAAGGATGGAGTTCTCAGCAAGTGGTGTAGCGTTGGTGTTTCCAGGGGCTACAATTGTGTCAATTAGGTTTTTGAGCTCCTTCCACCATACTTTGCGTCTTTGATTCTTTGTCCTTCGTAAATATCGTCAGTCACAGATGAATTGAATTGCGGCTTCAGTATCTAGTGCCTAAACCCTACCTGTTCTAGCAATTCGTGATGTATTTTCTGAGCCCGTATATGTAGGGTTTGAAGTACTAGCGGGATTCTGAAGTCATATTGATCCCTGGAGCTTTCATATCAGTCTATGCATTTTTATCAAGCTTTTTAGACCGGGTCTTTACGTTTTTCATAATCGAGCTCTCTTGAATCTTAAGCTCGACCTTGAGATCAAGAATCAAGGTCACATTTTTGTTCTGAGGTTGACAATCTAATGGCTTCTAGGGGAAGTATTCACGATAAATATGTACTTCTTTGGAACCAGCAAATGGAAAGGTTTAGCTTTTGTTTCTCTTTGGTTTTAGTTATATTTCTTCCTTCAGAAGTTTGATATATGGGACGGGGTTTGGGTGTATTTGGATGTGCAGATCAGCAGTTAATGAGCTTTTTTTAGATCTCCAGAGAGCATTGTTGAAGAGTATTTCAATTTTTTGATTCATGACTGGACCGGTTGTGTACACTTTGTGAGCTCGACGTAGAGGAAAATGTAATTCCCATTCTTTTCTTGCTTTATTTATTGTTCATGTATTTTACTTTTGGAAAAAAATTGCATTTCTCCAACCATTACTACCTTGATTGTATTCTATTTACCGATGTTGATGTTTTAGGTAGATGTTGTTAGGAGAATTTAAACAAAGAGAACAAGTGATTTTTATCCCTTTCGTTTCATTGAGAAATTGAGTTGCTTAATAATTTTTCCGAGCCAACAATTGGTGCAAGTAAAGGTTCTAAATTTAATTCGTTGAATTAGAACTGGATATTGCGCCCTTGTCGGTGGATAAAGGTGGCACACTTAGTCCACTGAGTTGCCACTGGATGCCACCAAGTTGTTGGTACTTCGAAATTTTTTTTTGCAATTCAATTTCTTTTTCAAACGTTTTGGATTTTTAGATGAAGAGTCATTCACTTAAGATTACGGGTTTGCAAGAGCGAAGTAAAGAAATAAAGTTTCTTTTCAATTGGAATGTTTTGTTTATTCGTTTTTCGAGTCCACTGCTGGGGCGCTCTTGAAAAGTCGATTCAAAGGCCCTCTCTACAATATGAATATTTTTTTGCATTGGTATAAATTTTCATGTAAATGAAAAAAAATATTAGATTCAGAGTTGGAAAAATTCAATTTCCTTAACTGCCGAACTGCGGCAGTTTTCGAGAGTTGGGCTAAAATTTTATCTTAAGAGCAATCATAAAAACCCCATTGAAATGTTGAGAGTAGAAAAAGAAGCAATTATTCATTTAAAATTTCCTTTGTTGGTCGGAAATCTCAGAATTAATTTATTTTAAAATTGGTTAAATATTGGTGGTTTTAGAATTTTAAGGTTTTCATTCTTATTATTGAAGGTAAGAATTTTGAATTTTTCTAGGGAGAAGAAAGCTTAGAAAATGGAGGGGCCGAGCGGTTGAACTTTTGTCTTTGTTATCTTCAAATTTTTTCAATGAATCAATTTTTCAATGAATATTAGAACATGCAGGGATTCAAACATGGACTCATACATCGTTCTACTCCGTCCATTGCACAAAAAGCAAAAAACGAGGCGCTACTATTGCAAAGCTTGCGATTGCGACTTGGTCAATGTTGGAGAACATGTCGGAGGGGGCCCACATGGACGCTTGGCTGCCATTCACAATGTTCTCTAAGAATTGCGGCGCTCGAGTATTGGTAAGAATATTCTTGAATGCATTGATTGGTTGATTTCAATTTTTTACCTTTTATTGATGGATGGAAAATATTTGCACAATCATTGAAAAAAGAACATTAAACAAATAGATGACAATAGTTATGAACTTGTTCTTAACCACCAAAGGACCACTCTCCCCTGGGGGGACAAAATGAATTTCGAGCAAGTTTCTATGACCTGAATTTTTAATCAAACTTTTTGAAAATTTGTCATAAGATAGAAAAACTGATTAGCTTTGTGGGAGTGTGATTTTTATTTCAATCGTTGCCCGGGAGCAAAAGTTGTGTCATCTGAAACATAATTTTCATATTAGCGGGCAGAAAAATAAATCCACAAAAAATTGAAATTTCTTTTTTAATTTTTTTTCTTACAGATTATTTTTTTGTCCTCATGTGAAGCTTTGATTCATTCCATTTGGATCGGTAATGTGAAAGTTTAGAACAATATTTTTTTTCGGGCAGTATGAGCATCTTCTTGAAAAAATAACTTATAGGATTCATTTTTGAATGCAATTTCCACAATTTTTCCAAACAAATTGTTTATCAAAGCTGAGTTTGTTTGCTAGAACAATCTCACCATTGGGATTATTGAGTTTCAATCCCATCTTAGAGCTATTGACGATTTAGTTTTTTATGTAATCTTGGACCTACTTCTACTTAACAATTTTTTAGAGAATGAAAATCAAGTGTTTATCTTTTGAAATTTTTTTTCTAGAATATGAACTCAATTCTTCAACACAAAAAAATGTAAATTCACAGTCCATGATGCAAAAAATTTCAACAAAAGGTGGTCGAAGTCATCTAAAATTGCAGGCCAGTGTTCTAAAAAACTTCTTTTTCTGACTTCGAATGCTAACATCTCTCAATCCTTGTGGACAAAATTCATGAAATTTTTACCACATGTTTTGAGACAAGTCAAGTACAAGATCCAATGGTTAGATTTTTTTAAAGTTTTTTTTTTGGATTTTTTGGGTGAACGCAGCAGAAATGGCAGTTTTGAGTGGTTTTTGATAGAGAAATGGCCTTGGTCCTTTTAGGGGTTAAAACCTAATCCAGAATTAGAGAAATCCTAAATAGTTTTTTTTATTTTTAATGAGAATGAATTCTTAATGCATATGAAGTATTGTTTAATTTTTTACTAATGTTTTTTTTCTTTGAACAGATTGGTTGGACCAAAACAAGAAGAAATTCTATTGCTCAAAATGCTCTAAAGAATTACCAGTTTGCAAAAATGATCTAGTGAACCATGTTGCGAAGCATGTGATTTAGATTGAAGATCATTTTCTTCCTCTATCTTCACCTTACGTGGGCCCTAAAGAGAGTTCCGTGTACAAAGTGGCGAAGATTTCAAGGACTAAAGAATTCTGGAAAAATCATATTCCAGAAAATGAAGATCTTCATCAAATACGGAGTCCATCATCACTGCAAGATCCCTCTGGAGAATTGGTTCATCTTGTGAATGGAATTTTTACTTCGGAAGAAGTAAAAATTTTGACACAAGAAGCGGAGTGGTTAGAAAAGACTTCTTCCATGACAAAAAGAGGAGAACAAAAAGAAGGGACTCGAATGGTGACATTTGGTGTTCGTTTCAAGTATGGAAGATTGGCTTGGTAAGTTTTTATTTCTTTTTACAAAATATATTTTATTTTTATTTTATTAATATACATTGTTTTATTTAATGTTATTTGAATGTGTTTTTAATGTGTTGTAATCTATATAGGTATAAACATCCCAATTCGGAATGTTACATCCGATCAAAAAGGGTTGCAAAACTCATGGCAGAGGGTTTGAGAAGACATTTTCCTTCTGTATTTAAGCATTTGGATGATGTACGGGTCACAGAAGGCATACCGCCTGGCCAAGGGTGTATAGGAGGCTCTCCGTTTTCCTCCTTTGCCGTGACTAAAGATTACAATGTGAAGATTCATGTTGATGAGAATGACTACTCCTATAGTTTTTTTCTCTGGCTCGGTAATAGAGGTAAGTTTCAAGAACGTTGTATTTATATATTTTTTATTTGATTTTTATGAAATGAATGATTCAAAATAATATTAATTTTAAAATTATATGTTTGGATTTTTGAAAGGTACTTCAAAGGATGGAAGCGGTGTTTGATTTTACCTTCCAGAGTTGGGCCATTTTTTTGAGCCACAGATTGGAGACGTTGTGCTTATCAAAGCAAGCGAAATCTATCACTGTACAAGAACGATTGGACGACGTGGCCAACTTGGTATTGCATTTTTTCTACAAGCATCACTTCTTCATTGGTGGAAGGTCATTGAGAGTGATGTTGACAAAATTCACCATGGCATCAAACTTGGTGATCAAGAAATAGCTAGAGCTATTCATTGGTTGAACAACAATCGGATGTACCAAGCGAACATTAGTTCATTCCATAATTAGTTTACTTTTAGAGGATTTTAGAGGATTTGTGCATGTAAAACCTTTTTTTCGTAAAAAAAATCCTTTCAAATTGTACTTTGTTGTGCACACCAAGGACTTGAAATGGTTAAGAAACTTTCCCATTTATACTATTTTTTTTTTCATCTAAAAATAAGTGAAAATTTTCTAATTGTTCATCCGACTATTTACACCCAAAACAACCACCAAAAGTACCTTGAAGTGGAATTTAGATATCAAACAAAATTCCTTTTTTGGTTAAAAGAACATATAACATTTTGAAACGTTTTCCACTAGAAAATATATTTTGTGTTTCTATTTTTTGTTTTAAAATTTTAACAGAGAAATTAAAATTTACCTCTAATAGAACAATGTCCCCTTAAAATACCAAATGGATTGTAAGCCTCAATTTCTACATATGACCTCAATTTTTTGTGAAACTTTTTGAAACTTTTTCATAAGATTGAAAAACTAATTAGGTATGTAGGAATATACCTTCTATGTTAATTAGTAGTTGATAGCAAAAGTTATACCATAAAAAGTGTAGAATTGAATACGGTAGATAGCACAAATAAATTGCTAAAAGCCAAAAAATAAATTTAATTTTTTTCTTATTTCCTAACGGACCAAAGTGATTTTCCTATCAAAAAATACTTAAAACTATCATTTCTATTGCAAACTTTAAAGATTAATAAATTTTTTTTTCGGCATATCCAATTGTAAGATTTCATACTTGACTAGTATATGAATACATTGAATAAATTTCAGAAACTTTGACCTTGAAGATTGCAAGATATATGCATTTAAAGTGCCCTAAACCATTTTTTTTGCACCTTGCTTGACTAGAGTTTTTGGCTTTGAATCTTTTTAGTTCAAATTTCTTGCACTATGGATTTTGATTGTCTACTTACTTATGTTAAGTAGTTGAGTTGAGAATCTACAAAAAAGATTTGAAAAAAGAAGCACCTAATTTTCACTCATTAAAAAATCGTGAAGAAGAGGTGGGTTCAAGATTGAAGAAAAAAACGAAATTGTTAATAATTTATAGATGGAATTGAATCACAATAATTCCAATAGTGAGATTATTCTAGAAAGGGAATCTAGCCTTGCCTAGCATTTTTTTTTTAAATTCTAAAAATTGCATTCCAAAATGAATTCCCAAAGTTTTTTTTTCAAGATTATGCTTAGATTGCTCGAAAAACTAAGATTGTCCATAACTTTCTCATTATTAGTCCAAATTGAATGAAACAAAGCTTCACATGTAGACAAAAATATAATCTTTGAGAAAATAATTTTTTTTTTAAATTATTTTGAATTTCTGGTTTTTTTTGGTGTTGCCCACCGAACTCCATTTTTGGTTATCATGCCATAACTTTTGTTCCCGAACATCGATTCAAATAAAAAATATATTTTAAAAAAGCTCTAGTGAAAATAGACAACCTCAAATAATTACTAAAAATATTACTAAAAATTGAAATAGTAGGAACCTGTCTAGAACACCGAATTAGGCATTTTTGCACTTGGCTAAGTGCAATGACATTACGTACTACTATTCACTAAAACAAGGTTTTCTCAAAAATTGCCCCCCCCCACCCACTATTTCAAAAACAACTCTCTCCCATTGTATTGTGTTTTACTTCAATTATGCATACAATTTTTACAAAGGGATGCACTTTTTATTACTTCTATGTAAAACAAGTAAGAATTTGACCTTTATTCATTTCCATTACTCTTGTTGTTTCTTTATTTTATTCAGCAAGCCCTATATACTGCAATTCTATTGATATCATACTCTTTTTATGCCAATATCATTAAAAAAGCAAAAAATCACTATAGTCATTGAAAAATTTATTTATAAAATCAAAATGAATTCGAAGGAATGTCCACTACCTTCTCATTTCTAATTTACAATCCACACAACACAAAAAAAAACACTCAAACATCTACAAACTTTTTGCAAAGAACTAAGAACTTTCGTACTTCCACACACAGTATACTACCACCCCATGTATCACTATTAAATGTTTAAGGACTACATTGTTGCATCTAGTGTCTCCAACACTGGTGCGGATGACTGTGTCAAGTCTTTTGCCTCCCCTCCACCAACTGCCTCAATTTCTTCCAATATACTTGATCTACCAATAGGACTTAGTGGGGGTGGAGAGTCGTACTCCAATGCCATGTCCACCATAATGCTCACAATGGGCATTGACATCCCCTCTGAAAAAATCGGTGATTGGGTAAGTTCTCCCAAAATAGAAAAAGCCTACTCATAAACATAATGCCCTTCATTTCCCATCCAAACATGACGTACATTTTTCCTATTGTAAAAATATCCATCAAACCCTATTACACATTTTAATATACAACATAGTTTACATTGTGTTCCCTTGTGTAATTCAACAATGAAATCAAAAGTAGGCATTCCATTTACAACCACAACAAACATTGTCCATCAGTTTTCCTTTCATTCTTGATATTTTGTAATGCTTCCACTCTAATCTTTTGAAATCACTCCCACCACATTCCCCATAACTTTATTGCAACATCATATGCTTTTATATGTTTCCATGATAGAAATAGACAAGTATATCCCCCAATAATTCAAATGACGAATTTTGATGTTCCTTCCTGAAAAATAGACTAGAACAAGTACACATTGAATTTATATTTTGAACAATACAATTTTGTCTTCAAAAATTGCCAATTAAAGAAACGATGTGGTTGAAGTACCTGATGTGCAAATTCCAGTAGCTCCAAATGCAAGTAGTTGCCATGCTACAGAAGTAATCATATGTGTACCTCACTTTGATTTTATACTTCACCTCATTCACTCGTACTTTGCAAAGAAAAATTGTAGGCTCATTCAATATAAGCATCTCCAACATTACTTCCCATGTAAGCAATGAATTCAAGATCCAAAGCACATCATGTACTAAGTCCTAAGTCTTTCCTATTGAAGAATTATCTTCAAGGAATAGCTACCATCTCCAATTTCCAAACCATCAATGGCAACATACATAATTTGTAGAGTTCAATAAAAATTTAAAGTAATTATATTGCAAACAAGTTAGAAAAAAAAATACAAGAAATAATTTACAAAAGGGACTATCTCCATAAATCTTCTTTGACCCTCTCATGGGATGCACATCTAAACAAATGCCTCATGCTATCAATATAAGATTCAATCATGGATGTTGAGGCATAATAAAATTAAATCAACTAAGTTCAAAGATACACTAAATTATTATGTAATGGTTTTGACATTCTGACAGTAAAAGGTATGCGTGCCAGTTTGATAGTTGCTAGCTACAATTTCATTACAATCAATGAAATGAACTTCTCTTCTTTACTATGAAAATGCATAGGTTTTGTTCAAACACACTTCTATGCTTCAAAATTAAAATACTAAAGAAATAAAAGTAAAGAAAAAAAATGAAAAGAAAATTTATAGGCAATAATCATTGAACACAATATAATAAACTAAACTAAACTAAAATGAAATAGCAATAATGAAACCTATTTTTTTTTAATTATTCAGATTACATTGTAAGCAAATTATTAAAAAAAAAATAGGTGAATTAAAATGAAATTATATTCAAGAAGAAAAGACTTTAATAAATTTAAATTAATATAATATTAAAGTAGTATCCGATTAATTACATCTATAATAAAAGAAGAATGGATGGAATTAGAATAAATAAAAATACAATATAACTACAATAATAGATAACAAATTTCAATGCTAATATAATACAAAACATTCAAACAATTACAAGACATTACTATGACATTAGGAGAATCTATTGATTCATACTAAGGCCGATTGGAAGATCTAGTTCTAAGGCTTCCTACCGGTCATGGTTATAATGATCAAATGCAAATGCGCTTTTTCATAAGAGGATTGGTTCCCCGTAGATTAAAAATGTATGTGAAGGAAATTGTGCCTGAGACTTTAAATGATGCTTATAGAAGAGCAAAATTATGGGAGGAGGTAAATTTTGAAGATAATTATGGAGTAGCCATGCAAGCTCAACCACAATTGAGGCCAACTTGAAATGATAGGTTGATGCCAATTGTTCCTCAACAAAGTCCATATGCACCTCTTCCTTATATCCCTCCAAATCCAATCGTACAGGTGCCTATTCCATCAACATTATCTATAAATACGGGACTGGTACGTCCTTTGCCGGTTAACCCAATAGTGCCTGAGCAATCCAAGCTTGAGGTCCAATTGTTAGATTTGACACATAAATTTGAGGATTTAGCCGTCCATTTAAATAACGCTACGGAAAAGAAGGGACAACCCCCTAATGATAGGGCAAACATATGGTGCACAAATTGCAAAGGTCAAGGCCATATGTTACCCGATTGCCCATCACCACCAAATCTACCTCCAAAGTGTAGATTTTGTGGGGGAAAACATGGAACTAAATCTTGCCACAATTTACAAAAGAGCCTAATAGCAGATGCAAACCAACGTGCCCAACTCGGTCAAGTCTATTTAATGGATAATAATAATAACAATTATGACAATGGAAATAATTCCAACAGATTCATAGGACGGTCCAATTATAAGGGAAACAATTTTAATCCCAATTATGTACCAAAAAATTGCAATTTTAACCCAAATTTTAATTCAAGAAATTTTAATAATGATGGGTATAATGCAAATTCCAAAAGATATATACCGCATAATCCTACTAATCAAAATAAGGGATGGAACCAATTGCCCTATGGAAATCCCACTCATGGTAATCCTACCTATGGAGGGAACAATCCCAGTTGGCAAGACAATGCAAATATAATGTATTATAATTGTAAGCAGATGGGACGTTATTCGAGGAATTGTCCCAATCCCAGGGCAAGTGTTCCTTATGTCCCATTGTGCGGAAATTGTAATCAGGCTGGCCATACATTAGAACAATGTAATGGACCAAAACAAGAAAATCCTCGAAACAACAATGGATTAGTAAGAAATAAAGATACAAGTGCCAAATTAGTACTCCTTCTAGATGATAGAGAAGTGCACCATGTCACTTTAAGTCAAAATAGTATGCAAACCAATTGTGATAATTCTATTTTAATGGAGCCGTGTAATTCCCATGAAGATGTGAAAAATGTTGAAAGAGTGATAACTAGAGCCAAGGCTACAAAACAAATACCAATTGGTAGTCAACCCATTGTTAATGCTGAGGTGACATTACCAATGGGGCTTGATAATACCAATAGGACTGTAGTAAACCAAGTGCCAGTGGCGACACCAGTACACCACTGATTCAATCAGGGTCCACTACAATCCCAATTGGTAATATTCCCAAGCCAATCGGTAATAATGACACTGGTTTATTAAAAGATAAATCTCAAGATTCTCAATTGGTGCCTCCTGTAATACCAGGGATAAATTCAACTCCATTGGTGGGTTCCGAACAGTCAAAATTAAAAACTTTGAATCCAGTCTCCAATGGGGAATTTCAAGAGTATCAACCAGCTCTTGAAATTTTTAGACATTCTTCAAAATTTCCAACACAATTAAATAATAATAATTTAAATTTGCAAAATCCAATTGGTGATAGACTGGAATTATTGGCAAAAGCAAACAGTACCAATTGGAGGTCAACAATTACCGATTAAGTCTAATCTGCAGTTTAAAAATAAAAAGCATAAACCAATTGGTATAATGCATGGAGTACCTGCGTATGATATTTTAGAGGATTTAGGAAATTTAAAAGTTGATATAACCATTAAACAATTGTTAGGGGTAGCACCACATTGTAGGTCTACCTTACAATCTAATCTTGTACGGAAAAGAGGGAGAAATATGGTAAATGAAGTTGCTATTAGCCTAGATCCAGGTCCTCCCATGATTGATGTATCCATTGATGGAGTTTTAATTTCTGGAGTGTAAGTAGATGGGGGGTCGAGTGTAAATTTAATGAATTGGGAAACCATGATTAGCCTCCAATTGGATGGGTTACAAGATACTAAATTAGTCCTACGTGTGGCTGACCAAAGCTAAGTAATACCAAAAGGTATTTTACCTAAAATAAAAACAATGATATCGGGTATTATTTATTATATAGATTATATAGTATTTCAACAATTATCACCTAATACATCCTATCCAATTTCATTGGGACGGCCTTGGCTATACCAGGCTAGGGCTAAGGATGATTGGGGCAAGGGGTTATTAACAATTGGATCTGGGGCATCTAAAGTAAAATTACAAATGTATTCAAAAAAATATTACGGTGAGACACAATGGGAATCGCTTGAGCATACAAGTGATTTCGATTATGACTCTGATAATGAAGATCATATAAATGCCAATTGTGTTCACTTACATGGACCATTAAAAGTAAATAAAACACTAATAGGAAAAACCAGAGTTTTCAAGGAAATAGGACCAGGGGAATATTTATTGCCCTGGAAAGATGATGAAAATTCCGATCGGGTGATTGAATCCTGGATGACAGATAGAACTGTCTATGGGGGTTACAGATGTCCAATCGGAATTGGAACCTTCTTGGGAAACAGATGAATTATTGGATTATCCCTCTGATCCTACTCCAATTGAAAAACACGTGCCTAAGGATTTATGTCAAGATTTAAATATAGGTAACATAGAAGATCCAATAATAATTCAAATAAGTCGAGAATTAACAGTAGAAGAAATTAATCAATGGTTAAAATTCTTTAAAATTCATTTGGATACCTTCGCCTTTTCCTGTAAGGATTTAAAGGGGTGCCACCAGAATTGTGTGAACATCACATAACCTTCGAAGAAAATGCTAAACCAGTGCACCAAAGGCAACATCACCTTAACCCAAAATATTCCCTATTGGTGAAGGAGGAGATTGATAAATTACTTGATATAGGATTTATTTATCCTGTCCCATTTAGTGAATGGGTTAGCCCAATTGTTATTGTACCTAAAAAGAATGGCAAAATTCGTATATGTCAAGATTACAAGAAATTGAATGCATCTACTAAAAAAGATTATTTCCCACTACCTTTTTCGAATAGTGTTTTAGATTTTGTAGCTAGTCATGAGTTGTCTTCATTTTTAGATGGTTTCTCGGGGTATAATCAAATTACTATTGCTTTAAAAGATCAATTGTTAACCACATTTACAACTGATTGGGGTACCTATGCCCATCGGAGAATGCCCTTTGGAGTGCGCAATGGACCGGCCACTTTCCAACGCATTGTTACAGTAGCTTTCCATGAATTTCTTCGGAAGTTCATGGAAATCTTTCTGGACGATTTCTGTGTGTTTGGGACTAAAGAAGACCATCCTTTCCATTTGGCACTTTGTTTTGATCAATGTAAAAAAATTTGGTATTTCTCTTAATGCGGCTAAATGTCAATTCGTTGTTCCTTATGGTAAACTATTGGGTCATATTGTTAGTAAAGAGGGTATTAGCACCGATCCGGATAAAATTAATTTAATTGTTAATACTCCTCAACCAAAGACAATAAATGGAGGTACGAAGTTTTGTGAGTCTTGGTAGTTATTATCGGAGAGCCGTTAAGGATTTTGCAACTCATGTTGCACCTTTAACAAATTTATTAAAAAAATTGGAGAAAGGGGCAAGCCCTATGTGGACCCCGGAATGCACTAAAGCATTTATCACTTTAAAAGAACTTTAAAGTACCACTCCGGTATTAATACCACCCAATTGAGCAGAACCTTTCCACGTTTATGTGGATGCTTCCAATATAGCGTTGGGCTGTGTTTTAACCCCTAAAGGTTTTTGACTATGTTTTCACTAAAAACGCTCCAAAACTGTCATCTCCAATACAAGTACCAAATTTTAGAAAAAAATACATTTTTGGACAAATGTAACCGTAGGATCTTGTATTAATCTCGTTTAGGAAGATGTGGAAAAAATTTCAGAGATTTCCACCGTTTGGATTGCAAGATATTAGCATTGGAAGTGACAAAAAAACATTTTTTGGCCCTGCAGAAATCCGGGCAGATGCACTCCACAAGGTCAAATCATTATGAAAAAATGTCCAAAATGGTTGTAACTCTTTGGATTCATTCTTCAAGTCATGTTGGCTACATGCTTGAAAACTTTTAGATCATTTGGAATTGTACAACATATAGGAAAAAAATAGTAAGTTGAAAGAGGTAGAGAATGATTCGAAATACTAAAGTGTTAATAATTTATTTATGGAATTGAAAAATGACAATCCCAATGGTGAAATTGTTGTAATAAACAATCTACACCTCAAGTTTTTGTTTTTTTTCCAAAAATATTAAAAATTGAGTGAAATAAAGGTCTTCAAAGTTTATTTTAGAGTAGAGATTCCATTACTACCCACAAACTATCCTAAACCCTAAACTCTTCATAACTTTCATCTCACAAATCAAAATGGAATGATTCAAAGCTTTTCATGTATATAAAAATGTAGAAAACCAATTTCAAATTTTTATTTTAAAAAAAAGTGATTTTTCAAGAAGTTTTTTTTGCTGCCCGGGCTGCCCGCCGAGCAATGAAAACAACATATTATACAATAACTTTTTAACCATGTATTCAAAAGTTATGAAATTTGTTGGGTCTTAAAGCTACTCCTTGGGAAAATTTTGTGTGAAAATTTCAAAGAAAAAAAATCAAAATTCCATCCGTAGTGAGCTGCCCGAAATTGCTATGTTGCCAAAAAACACCATTTGTTGCTTTAGGGGTTAAGTCAAAAAGACTCACAAAATATGGACCACCCAATCTATTTTGCAAGTAGGCAATTGATAGCTGCAGAGAAAAATTATACTACCACTGAACGTGAGGCATTAGGTATGATTTTTGCAGTTAAAAAGTTTCGTCATTTCCTATTGGGTTATCCTTTTACATTCTATGCGGATCATGACGCATTAAAGTATTTGATAAATAAACCAGATTTTAGTGGTCGATTAGCCCGATGGGTATTACTTTTACAGGAATTTGATTTCTCAATTGTGGTTCGTCCTGGTAAAACTCATGCCAATGTGGACCATTTATCCCGATTGGAACCTACTGAACTATCTAATACTGTGCCAATTGATGATGAACTACCAGATGGCCAATTGTTTGTAGTTGAAGCAATCCAATCAGAATATAAGGAAATACTAGATTATTTGAGAACTAATCAAGTACCTAATCATTTCAGTGAAAAACAAATTAAATATTTATTGCATAAATGTGCTCCATATACTTTAATTCATGATGTCTTATATAAGAAAGGTAGTCATGGGCTATTACGTCGTTGTATATTTTCTAATGAAATTCCTTTAATTTTAGAGGGGTGTCATACCAATGGGTGTGGGGGTCATTTTGCGGGTGATAGTACCGCACGTAAAGTTTTAACGTCCGGCTATTGGTGGCCAACCCTTTTTAAGGATGCCCATCAATATGGACGATCTTGTGATCCGTGCCAAAGAGTGGGTCGTCCTACCCCTACTAAGGCAATGCCATTACATCCTTTGTTGGCATTGGCCCCATTTGAAAAATGGGGGATTAACTTCGTTGGACTGATTGCCCCTCCCTCTAAATGTGGTCGAAAACGTTATATCCTCGTAGCCACGGATTATGCCACGAAATGGGCCAAGGCCCTGGCCACTAGGAATAATGATGCACAATCGGTAGCTCGATTTTTATATGAAAATAGAATTTCTAGATTTGGTTGTCCAATTGAATTAATAAGCGATAGGGGTACTCATTTTTTAAATGAAACAATTGAAACCTTAACCACAAAATTTCTTATTAAACATCGCAAAACTAGCCCTTACCATCCTAGAGCCAATGGGCAGCCAAAAGAAACTAATGGTTTATTATGTAATATTTTAACTAAGACAATTGCAGGGTTTGCCACCGATTGGGATGATAAACTTTGTGGAGCTCTTTGGGCTTACCGTACCGCATATAAAGTTACTACTAAGTTTACACCATTCCAATTGGTCTATGGGCAGGAAGCTATTCTTCCAATTGAATTTGAGATACCTTCTTTAAGGATAGCTATTGCAAATAGGTTAGGTGATATTCCTAGTTTAGAGGCTAGACTTTGTCAATTAGAACACTTGGATGAAAATAGACGAGAGGCTATGTACAATACTTTTGTAGCCCAACAAAAACGAAAATCCTTTTATGATAGCAAACTACATCCTAAGCAATTTAAAGAAGGAGATTTAGTGTTACTTTATGATAGTAGATTTCTTAAATTCCCTGGCAAACTTCAAATCCATTGGTTAGGACCTTATATAATTACAAATATGAATCCTAATGGTTCCGCACAATTGCAAGATTTTGAGGGCAAGCTTATTCCCACTCGTATCAATGGCTATTGGTTGCGACTTTTTCATAGTTCAACCGGGGTCGGTTTGAAGGATGAAGAAAGGGCGGGGTGATTATAATGGGTGAAAAAAAAAAAAAAAAAAACAAAACAAAAAAAAACAAAAAAAAACCATTATTAAAAAATTAATAAATAAAACATTAAGAAAAAAAAATGGAAAAAAATAAAAAAATAAAAAAATAATGCCAAAACATGATAAATCATAATAATAAAATAAAATCATAATAGTAGTAATATAGGATGAGAAAATAGGAAAACATGATAATAAGATAAAAAGGGATAAAGAGAATCAAATTAGAGTATAAAGAAGGAGTGTTTTTGCCATTAGTGTGTAGTAATTACAAAAATAAGGACATAAGTGAGAATAATGGAATGGAATAATTGTAGAATGAGGAATGATAGTTAATAAATAGGGAGTGATAATAATTGTCTAAATTAATATATGAATGGTAATATTAAGTGAGAAATCAATAGGAAGGAAACATTTTGGAATAAGCATTAGTATAGGAATTTGAGAAGGTGTTCTCCAATTGATATTAAAAACATAAAAAAAAATTAATAATAATAATAATAAATAATTAAAAAAAAATATAATAATAATGATAATAATGCAATAAACAAACAAACAAACAAACAAACAAATTATAATTACCATAAATATACGGAAAGTATATTTATATAACCATAATGCAAACATTTTCAACGAATTCAAAACACATTTTATGCCAATTGTGAGTGGATGGCGTCATAATTACTAATTGGAATGATGCAAAATCATGACGAAGAACCAATTGGGAAAGGAGCCGCCATTGTATTTGAAACCGATAGGTGGGGTTGTTGAAGAAGGCGGCGGGGCAGACCAGATCGAACGGATATTTCACCATTTCAATTGGAAGAGGATCCGATGAAGGGAATTTGCAGTTCCAATTGGAGATTGTGCAGAGTGTAGAGCACCAGTTGATGCGTTTTGAGCGTGGGCAGATTTCAGTGCAATTGGTGCAAGATTTGGTGAACTTGTGCGTGGAGCAAGTGCGAGTGCGACGGGTGAAGAACCAATTGGAGCAATGTCACAAGTGGGGGAGGATTTTGATGATGAAGTGATGTTCGTAAAGGAGGTTCCAACTGCAGGGGACCGATTGATGGCAGAATTTTTCAGATTGTTGAAGAAACCGAAAATTGAGGGCGGTGTGGCTGTGGCGACGGAGGGAGAATCAAGCGCAGCAGTCGGCACCAACTTGATCCGATCGGTACCTTGGCCAGCGGTGAGCGCACAATTGGAATTTTATCTCAAACCGGAGGTGGTGAAAAATACGGAAGCGAGCAAAATGTTGGGCTTTCTCTCAGCGAGTTTGGTCCAACTGGAAATTCAAGAGCAAGATGTGGCGGAGTTCGTCAAGAAGTACCAATCGGTTGCACGAGTTGGCATAGTGCGGGGGAAACAATTGGAATTGACAGCGGATGTGGTGAGTAAGGCATTGAAATTACCCAATTTGGGGATTTCTTATGTGAATTTGAAGGAGGAAGATTATCCGATTGGTGGGTGTCTCTCAACACCAGTACAACTGACACCCATCGGACAGCAGACAGAGACCTCGTCTAGGGTTTCCAAGTCGCAATTGATGGGCGAGTGGAGAGAAATGGTGGAGTTTGTGCACCGTTGGTTGTTCTTGGACCTTAATCCCGATTGGGTGGAGTTGGGAGTTGTCGTGGCCGCCGTAGCTTTGTTCCAGCGCGGAGTAATTATCAATTGGGCGAAGTTGGTGGCGAGGAGGCTTCATCAATCGGTGGAAAATGTAAAGAGCAATCTAGTTGATTCCGAGAAGACATTTTGCGTAGGTTATTATCTCACAAAGATTTTCAACGCGGCAGAACCAATTGTAGCGATCGTGAAGGCCGAAATAGGAGAGATGGGGGCACAATTGGAGAACTTACCAGTGCCTGTGGCATTGCAAGGGCCAGAATACTATCGGAAATTGGCAACGGAAGCAAGCCAATTGGGAAGGTTAGCGGCACATCCAACCATCTTTGAGGACTTTAACACCCTCAAGGAGCAACACCGATTGTTGGAAATTTAGGCGGCGCGATTGCAAGAAGCGGTTGTCAAATCAGTGGCGCAACAGATGAGATCAGGGCAGACCTCACATGGCGAAATGGGTGAGCTACGTAACCAATTAGGTGACCTTAGCGTCCAATTGGAGATTTCCAAGGCAGAGGAGCAGAAGCAGAAGGAGAAATTTGCAAACGTTAATACGAAGCTCCTTCGATTGCGGTTGGACAAGGTAGCTCAATGACAGAAATATGAAGAATTAACCAATTGCTACACAGCGTTGCAGCATGAGCATGAGTTACTTACATGGCAGTTGACCAATCCAAAGGGTAAGGCGGTAGTGAGCATGGAGGAGCCAATTGCACAGGGATTGGATCAATCGGAAGGGGGGATCACCATCGATGGCCTATTGGCTTTGTCATCTTTTCTTCCTGCATCACGGAGTTTGGAGTGAGCGTATTTATATGATCAACAGGTTTTCTTTTTAATTGGAGAATTGACGTTAAAACAATGCCTATCGGATACAGCATTCCAACAAGTGTGGGATGTAGCTGGATCTGTCGATCAGGGGGATCTATTGGTAGAAATCATTGTGTGTGGAGACTTGCTTCTGGACGATTATGTGGCAGCCTATTGGGTGATCGGTGATTTGGGCGTGAGGTTGCTGCGATATCATCGCCAATTGGAGGAGGCCCAAGCGGATTGTCACCAATTGGAGGCATTGTGTGTCGAGAACGTGTAACAACCCAAATGCCTTGATTGGGGCGAAAAGGTGGTGAAGCAACTGGCAACCAATTGGGAGCATTGTCCAATCGAAGAATGGCAGTTTACCTTACAGAGATTTTTAGCTGAGTACCAATCGGAGGGGTGGCTGTTGCAAATGATCGCTGAGAATCAAAGCCGATTGGCTAAAACGAGGTTCACAAATTTGCACCCCAGTGAGTATTTCTATACCTATCGGGACACTAAAATTCGATTGGAACAGATGGTAAAGGCGAAGACATTTTCCCAATTGCTACCGTTTGAATTACACACCCATGCGGTGTTCAAGAACAAGTACAATTGGAAAATTGCACCCGAGGCGGTGGTGGGGATGCCGATGAATCTCGATACTTGGAGCTTTGAATCATTCACTAGTGTGCTGGATGAGCAATTTTTGGGCAAATGGGAGAACTTGTTTGGAACTATGAGTGACCGATCGGATGTGTTATTGTGGGAAGCACTCCTGTGGATTGGCAAGGACTATAACCATGAGCAATCGGCATTGAGCAAACCGATTGAGGCGTTGATTGGGGCGGAGTTGAATCTCCGATTGGATATTGGTGAAGAACCGTACATGGTGGCGAAGAATCCCAATCGGTGTCCTAGTGCAGAACGTAGGTATAAGTGGCGTGCAGATGCTCAATTGGATACGGTTTAGTATAATTGGCCGATTATTCCAGGATGGTGGGACGATTGGTTGGCGTGTGTGACTTCTTACACGGAGTTTTGGTAGGAGCATAGAACCCATCGGGATCCAGTCTATTTCCGGGCGGCAATCTTTTGCAAAGCCTTGGCTGATTGGTGTCAATTTTTCAAGATTATCATTGATCCTTGATTGGGCGGCAGAATGTTGCAGGATGGAGAGCTTTATGCACGGCTCAATTATGATTACTGTCGGAAGATGCGTCTTTTAGAGTTGATGTTTATGATGCAGTTTTTGCAGGGAGCACACCACAACCTAATTGAAGACAAGAAGGCCAATCAGAAGGGAGCGCTCAATTCTTTTCTCATTCGAGACCGAGATGGCAGTTTGAAGAGAGAGCGTGCCAATTGGAGAGCGCTATCTTTGGAGTGCGACAAAGCCAATCGGGAGGCATTTCAGAAAGGGGCATCCCGGCCAGTGTTCCAGATGCTACTCCAGTGGACGCCCGGGTGTGAAATTTTGCGGATTCCTTATGGGGTTTCTTCTAAAAGCACGCGACCCGTAGAAGTGGTGGTGGGACACCCGATTGCACAGAATTCTCAATCGGTGGTGAAGAAGTAGTGTTTGTGGGGACACAAACAGATGAGAAGGGGGCCATGTAGTCCAAATTCTATTTTTAGTTTGGCCGATTGGTTGTTTTTCATGTTTACTTAGAGCTTTTACCAATCAGGAGAGTAGTTATGTGGGTTATATTTAGTATTTACCGATTGGGTAGGGAATTGTGATGTTGAACGGTTTGCAGCCAATTGGGTGTTACAACTTCTTCTGGTGGTTTAGTTGGGGTGGTTTTTTAAGGGGTCGTTTTCCAATGGTTTTTTTAAGTTTTTCCTAGCGAGTGAAGCAGGAGCTCCTTCCAATTGCCGAAAGTAAAAAAACGACAACAATTGTGTGATTTTTCTGTGTTTGCTTCGGTGTGATTCATAGATTGAATGTTTGCAATTGAGAGTTTGTGTAATGAGAAATTGTGTGGTTGCAATTGTGTGTCGTTTCTGATTGACTGAATCTGTATATTGTGTGATGGATTTAATGAATACTGGTGATTGGAAATTAGTTGTGTGTTTGAGAATATGTTGTATGATGAGTTACTGTATGTGGGAATGAAATTGGAAATTTATGAATGGTGTAAAATAATGGACTATGAGGGATTTGCTAAGAGAAAATCAATTGGGAAGAATGACCATGAATTTTCAATAGGAAGTTTGACTGGACTCAATTGTGTATTGAGTTACTGAGTGAAATGGTTGTTATGGATTAAATTGGAAATTAAAGTGTGACAATTGGAGATGTGTTAGGAGAGGCTGTGAGATTGAAATAATCTGGAGATTATGATGAAAACAATTGGGAGTTTAATATGAGCAAAATGAAGTCGCAATATATTAATTGTAGCAATTAGTCCAATTGGGATAAATTCAGAATTGTGAAGAATATATATTGCTGGAGAAATCAATTGTAAAAGGATTGCATATAGTTTGTTGTTGTGGCTGAGAAGAGAAAATCAATTGGGATAAAAGTGGAGTTGATGATCAATCGGGAGCAAAATACAATTGGAGTAAAGCTGCAAGACTACCGGCAATTGAATCTTTGATAAGTGGTTCTATACCATGGCCTATTGGTATGATGGAATAAATTTATGCCTTTTTAAAATACTACAATTAGAACCATATGGGTTATTTATGGATTTCGATATGGAATAGTTTGCCTCCTAGAGTTTGAACTCAACCTATGGGTAATTATTTTAAAGAATGAAATAAAAACCCTACTTACAGACCCTTAACCCCTAAAGGAGCAAGGTGTGTTTTTTGGCAGAATAACTTTTTTAGGCAAGTACATGTGACTAGAGATTTTCATTTTTTGGGCCCAAAATTTGATAGAAGTTGTGGACAAGGAATATCTCTCATGTGCACTAAAATTCATGGCCTTTGAAATATATGAGTCAAAAGTTGTGGCCAAATATGTAGTTTGTTTCTCAACTTGGGCAGTCCGGGCAGATATGAAAAATCACTTTTTCCAAACATAAAAATTTGAAATAGGTTTTCTAGATTTATATATAGATAGAAAGCTTTGAATCATTCCATTTTGATCATTGAGTCAATAGTTATGAGATGTTTTAGTTTGCGGGCAAGTATGGATTCTCTTTTCTAAAATAAACTTTGAAGCCCTTTATTTAACTCAATTTTCAATATTTTGGGGAAAAAAAATGAAAATTAGGTGTAGACTGTTTATTACAACATTACCACCATTGGGATTTGCACTTTTTCAATTCCATTAATAAATTGTTAACAATTTAGTATTTTGAATCATTCTCTACATCTTTCTATTTACTATTTTTTCCCTATATGTTGCACCCTTCCAAATGATTTGAAAATTTTCAAGCATGTAGCTGACTTGCCTTGAAGAATGAATCTAAAAAAGCACTACCATTTTGGACATTTTTTCATACAAATGTGAACTTGTGAAGTACAGCTACCCATTTTTTCACTAGGCCCCCAAAAGGATTTTTGTCACTTTAAGAAGCTAATATCTTGCAATCTACATGGTGGAAATTTCTGAAATTTGTTCCACATCATCTCAATGTAGTGTACTATACATCAAGATCCCATGGTTTCATGTGTCTAGAAGTGATATTTTTCAAAAAACTGGTACTAGTATTGGAAATGGCAGTTTTTGAGATTTTTTAGTGATAACATAGTCGAAGAACTTTAGGGGTCAATTCTCTCAGAATCACTTAACCCCTAAAGGACAATTGTCCATTGAACGGACAATTGAAATCCGGGAAGGTTCCAATGAAGTCAATTTTGGTTGGATGTTCACAAATTTTTGACACAAGGTGTAAACATGTACCCCCAAAGTGGGAATTTAATTTTTTTTTCGATCGAATGCCCGGATCAAAAGTTATGCTGCCCCAAACTGTTTTTTTAATTAGGCAGCTTTTGCAAAAATCCTCCTTTACTTCTGAAATTTTACAGGTGTGTTATTTACATGATTCTAGATAAAAATGTAAAAAAAATAACCATGTATAGTGTAAAAATCTCACTTTTACAGGAGTTAAAGTCTGCTGGCCCTATCAGGTAGGGTGAACCCTGAACTTTTTCTTCTAACTTTGAATGTTATAATCTTTCAATCCGTGCGGTCAAAGGTTTTGAAATTCTTTCCACATATTCCCATAGTATTCTAGATTTCTAGTACAAATTTGTACGGTTGAATTTTGAAAAAAAACATGTTTTTTTCATTTTTTTCTTACTGTTCTAAGAAGTGGCAGTTTTCCACAGTTTGTGTCCAAAATGTGCCTCGTCCTTTAGGGGTTCAATGACCTCTTAGACTCTCAAGTAGGCACTAGAAGTAGGAAATTGGAGTATTTTAGATACTATGTACTTCCAGGATGACCCCTCACTACATTGATAGGGACTTCTACCAAATACCACTCAAACACTCTTTTTATGTCTTTTTGTACATAAATACCGTAAAACCTAATAAGAAATAAAAATAAAAAAATTATGAGTTCCAAGTGCCAACTTGAGTATTCACATGTGGTTTCCAACTCGACATTTCAAAACTTATAGGCACACATTTCCCGCAACATTGGATTGAATTCGAAGTACTATGCCCACTAATTGCCAAATGTATTGACATCTCACAAAACAAGACATGTTTTTTGCTAATGACATCAAAAACACGGCTTTCTTATAGTGATGGTATTTGAAGAATGAAGTGGGTCTTCAGCTTTGGCCTAGATTTAGGCAAGGGAATTACAGTAGCACAAATATCTAGGTGTTGTTGTAAGCATTTTCAGAAACGACACTTCTAATTGGAGCATAGGGATTGTGGTTTGTGAAAATGCCCACTAGCTCTTGGATATTATTGTTTCTACAATTTTCTCACCCACATCTAGGCCAAATGAATGTTGAGGATCCACTTCATTCTTGAAACACCATCCCCTTATCTCCTCAAGCAATCTACTTGTAGTATCCAACATTGCAGTAGAGATGAGGTACTTTGCTGCCAGGAGTGTAATGGTAGGCAACTCTTGTACAAATATTCATTCATAGTGAATCCATATATTACATGGTTATTTGATGATTATCTTTTATTAACTGTGTTACACTTTGCATTTATTGCATGGTATTTTCGAATTCCTTGCTTGTTTATGTAATTTGTATGTGAATGTCTTGCTTTTTGTGTTTTCGGACAAGTAAAACTTCTTGTGTTTTCCTTTTAGAATATTGCTAGAACTCCTATTTGAGTGGAAAACTGTCATTTTAATGAATATGATGTTTTACTGGTGAATTAGAAGCAACTTAGTAGCAACCTAGTGGCGACTTAGTGGCCTCTTAATGGAAACTTAGAGGCAATTTAATGTTAACTTATTGGCAACTTAGTTGTGACTTGGAGGCAATTTTGTGGCAGATTAGTGGCAACCTTGTGCCAACTTAATGGAGAGTTAGTGGTAGTTTAGTGGCAACTTAGTGGCCACTTAGAGGCCATAAGTTCAAACCAATTTTTGTCTTTCAAAACTCATAGAAATTTGAATTTTTTAAATAAGGAAGAAGAATTAGCAATCTCTAAAATTTCTATCTTCCTTCATGGCAAAATCTTTACATTGCCCTCTATTGCTCCAAACATGGATAGAATCATCTATGGTTGATTCCACCCTAACGGATACATATAAAAAGTCAAAGTCATCATCACTTCATGACCACAAGTTGAAACACTACCATACATAGAAAAGGAAAAAAAATTCATTTTAAATCCAACGATTTTTGCCATCAATGATTGTCATTGACTAATAGATTGAGCTAACAGGTTGAAGGTGGGAAGAAAATGATATCAATTATAATATATATTGGAATAATTTGTAATTTTGAAAGTTACAATTGAGGTTGACCAAGGCGCATCTATTTTGGGGATGCTTGGACCTTTAGGGGTTAAAGCTTAAAATAAACCACTTATCAATTGTTTCTATATCATTTTTCATAAAAGGGTTCAAGAAGCATATCAATATACCTAGATGTCTTTGACTGTGATCCCCATTTTTCTTCAAAATTTGATACTATTCTAAGCATTTTGGTAATGACTATCATATTTATAGAAAATATAAATTTATATGGGTACATAGCATAAACTTTAATGTTTTCAATTCAGCGATAGAAATATCAAATTGCTAGAATGTGTGTTTCATCATATAAAACCCTAATGAAGTTATACCAAGAGCAAGCATGAAACTTCAAGGATTGAGAAAAAATGATCTCAATGAAGTATCAAATCTAGCGATTGAAGCTTAAGTGTTTATTGAACCCTATATAATCATTTTGAAAATAGTTTTAACGACATTGACTAAGCGTTCACTCATTACAAAAATTACGTAGAGTTTAATGAGAATGACTGCATGCGCTGCGATAATCTCAATGAAACTATGATAGTACTCAAGTATGATTCGATTGCGAACGATCTGATGTATGAGCGTTCGCTTGGGAGGGAAGGTAGTTTTCTCTTTTCCACACGCGAAATCCTGAAAACGAATGTTGATATCATCCAACATTTGGCCCTCATACCATCTTCCTCCAAACGTGCACTCTTAGTTTCCATCGATCAGTGGGTGAACTTACTACTAGATCTATATACCAATATGCTATGCATTGCTAACCAAGGTAGTTCCTTCTTCAATCTTTCTCACAAGTCATCCATGGTTTTTTGTACTTAATTATTTTTTGAATTTGGAGTTCTTGCTTCTGACTCCAGCTACTGAACTAAGAAGTGTGATGGTGTGTGTACAGGCCGAATTGCATTGGTGTAACTCCTAGGCACTGGAAAGTGTAATGGTGTATTTGAAGGTTGTGCTGCATCGTTGTACCTCCTTGGAAAGGGAAGTGTGATGGTGTACTTGGAGGCCGAGCTACACTAGTGTAACTCCTTAAACTAAGAAGTGTAATGGTGTGCCCTGATGCTAGACTACACTGGTGTATCCCCTAAATCGGGTGCGGAAGAAAGTGTGATGGTGTACCTTGAGCATGGGCTACACTAATGTAACTCCTCAGTGTTAAGGTCATTCTCTATATCTTTTGCTATAACCAAAAGAAGTGGGCCCTCCAACCCCCGAGTTGTTGTTCTCTGCCCTAAACCCTAGACTCCTGAAATCATAATAACTTTGGATGGTCAAGGAATTAAAAGGCGTGGTTTACAGCGTTAGAAAGAAGACTCAAAATTAGTAAAGCAGCTGCTCGGCGCACCCTCCGGACAACTCTCGTGACACTAGCGTCGAGGAGGATACCTTCCTAAATACAATAGGTTTCACTACCCTAAACACATGTGAGATTCATTCATTGAAAACAAGGAAGTTGTCTATCAAAATCAATAGATCCAAACAATGCAAATGTGTTGGGGTTGAGCAAGGCAGTGCCTACCAAAAATATATTTTGACTTGAATGGTGACATGATCCCATGAGTTAAACTTTGTCATTCCAGAATTGCCAAGTCCCCTAAATCCTACCCTAAACCCTACACAATTAGGTAAAAGGATTTTTTTGTAAATAAGACTAGAAGCAAAATCATTCGTACAATTATGTCATTATTAGGATTTTCTTTGGAATAGAATCACTAGCTGGACCCGCTTGAGTTAAACTTCTGCATACCGACATTGCATTGAAAACCCTAAACCCTAAGTCCTTGCATACTTCCTACAAAGGCAAAACTTCTCTCAACTTCCACTCTTGTGATTTAAAAGACTTCTTCAGTGTGAAGTTCAAGATCCAACTTTAGCGATAATGAGATTTGCACCATTTTCTCTCTTACCAAGATCTTGCTTTGAAACTTCTCAGCTTAATAATTTTGCACTACCAATGTTGATTTCAAAATTATTTACATTGATTAATGGAGTAGAAAGTCTAAGGAAAAAAATTCAGAAAAGATCCACTTGATTTTCATTCTTTCAAAAAATTGTTAAATGAAGAAAAGATAACTCCAAAATTGAACAAAAAATTGAAATTGTTAATAGCTCAAGTTAAAACGATGTAACACAATGTGTGTATGTGTGTGTGCAATGTAATGCTACTTCTAGGTAGGATTACACCAGTGTAATTGAATTGAGGGGGGCAACAATGTCATACTAGTTAACGTGGATTGATTCCTTCATGCCCCTTCTCTTATTCTTGGAGAAAATACTTGAATTTTTTTATTTTCCAAATTCTACTACAAAATTAGCTATCGTAATAGAAGTGAAGAGATACAATATGTATGTGACACAAAATAGGAACAAATTTTTACATTTATCCTTGGATGGAGCAATAAAGGGGTCAATCCTCTAGTAGAGGCTATAGGGTGACTTACACTAGTGTAAACAAATGGCCATGATGGTGTAATCCTATCCTTGGGCTACATTACACCAATGTAATCTAAGGTAATGATAGTGAAATGTTGACTTAGTCTGGGTTACACTGGCCTAAGCCACGGACAATGGTGATGGTGTAACATTGGTTCAAAATTGGATTACACCGGGCAACCCAAGGGTGGTGATGGTGTAACAATACCTTAGGCTAAGTTACACTAGTGTAATCTAAGGGCAAAAATGGTATAACCCTATTCTTAAGCCAAGTTACACTGGTGTAACTGAAGGGCAACGATGGTGTAATCTAAAGATGACAATGGTGTAACAATGCCCCTAAGCCAACTTACACTAGTATAAATGAGGGGCAGTGGTAGCCTAATCTAAGGGCGTCAAGGGTGTGATAGTGCCCCTAAGCTAGGTTACAATGGCAATAGTGTAATACTACCCCTAAACTAGGTGACACCTATATAATCGAGGGGCAAGGATGGTGTAATCCAAGGGTGGGAATGGTGTAACATTACCCTTAAGCCAACTTACACTTGCATAATTGAGGGGAAAGGATGTTGTAATCCGAGGGCAAGGATGGTATACAATTGCCTCTAAGCCAAGTTACACTAGTGTAATCCAAGGGCAACAATGGTGTAAGGTAAACTAGCCTATTACCACCCTCATTTGCAATCTGCCTGTCTTGGAGTCAATTCCAAGAGGGTCACATGTTTTTCAAAGGTGTGTGCTTGTTTTATGAATCAAATCCAAATGGAATTATAATTTTCTAATCAAAATTATAATTTCTATGAATTTTTGAAGTGGTCAACCTTGAAATTACAAAACCGCCTTTACGCTAGAGTCATAAACACCCCACAAACAACCTATAACCACCTAATGAAGTACTACATATTCTCTACTAATGGAGTGACACGTTACCCCATCTTGTCATAAAAACTCTAATTCTGTCATAGTAAACCCTGATTTTGTCATAGAATGAAAGGAATTGGAGGGGATTTTAGGTGGAATTGGGGCCAGGAATAGGTGACAAAATTGGGTTGCTGAAGGATTATGGGCAGGTTTATCCTAATACTATTCCTAAGCTAGGTTATAGTGGTGTAATCTGAGGGCGGCAATGGTGTAACCCTATTTCTAAGCCACCTTACCCATGTGTAACCAAGGGGCAAGGATGGTGTAATCCGAAGTGGCAATGGTGTACAATTGTTCCTTAGCCAGGTTGGAGCATCGTCACCCATTCTCGCCAAAGCCGGCCGGGCTGGTTTTGGGTGGGCCCGAAGAGAAAAAAGAAGTCCACCGGGACCCGGGGAGGGAGAGTGGGAGCCGGGTCACTCCAAAAGTGTCTCGCCAAACACTAGGACACCGTCCCCGCCACTTGTTGACTATTTTCTTTTCTATCAACATGTTTTTGTCAACTCACTTAACTATAACTTGATTGTGTTGCTTTAATTAAGTGCATAGTAACTCAAGGTGGTTGGGGTGGATTGACCCCCTTGCTTGACCGTGGGCCTAAACCCTGAAATTTTTTATTTGCAACACATGATAAAATTTGCAAATTTCGAATTCATATTTGCAATTAAAGGCCCCAAATTAGCTTGGGAGTTCTAGAAGATAAATTAGTGAAGCACAAAATAGGGGATCATTTTATTTTCATGCACCTTTGGATTAACCCTTGAACGACGTGGCAAACGATTATTGTCCGCTCAATGACAAGGAATTTTCTTGTGTAGGATAGAATTGCAACTATTCATCTTCGGAATTGGGGGTGGAAAGGGAAGATCTTCAACAATAGTTTGACTCCCAATGAGTATTTCTGGTTTTTCTAAAGTGGATAATGTCACACGATTCCCAAATGGCTGATTTCCATGGTCACCAGCCCGGCATTCAAAGGTTAACTAAGGGAGACGAGCAAGGGGGGGCAATCCACCCCGACCCTCAAGGTTACAAACCCATCTTCAATGTAAAAACACAAAAAAAGCTTGAGGCGTGCTTGAGGTCTACCTCAAGCACACATCAACACTATTTTTTAATTTTTTAATTTTTTTGATTCATCTTCAATGTAAAAACACAAAAAGTACTTGAGGTGTGCTTGAGGTCTACCTCAAGCACACCTCAAGCACACTTCAATATCCTTTTTGTGTTTAATAATTTATTTTTATTCAAATATTATGTAAAAAGTAAAAAAAAAACCTCAACAAATTCTTTTATTTTAACCTATGCTTACCTTAAGACATAGTTTTGCTTTAATCCAAGCCTACTTAAATACATTCTTTTACTTTTTAGATTGATCTAGTGTGTATATAAAGAATAATTTTTTATTTAGTCTTATTATTCTTGTAAGTACATACTTTAAATATAAAATTCTTTCCAAGACAAAGTTTTTCTTCTCCTTCGTGAATACCAATGCCCTGACAACCCACTAATGAAGCACCTAAACTTTGCAAGTCATTAAAACTACTTCATTGACTTTTTTTCCAGTGTCATAGAAGTCGAGAATGACTGGGGGTCCTCCCCGGCCAAGAGGAGACTGAGAGGAGCACGGCCCAGGCCACCCCATTCCCCCAGCCACCTTTGGCGAGAATGGGTGGCGATGCTCTTACACTGGTGTAACCGAGGGGCAACAATGGTGTACAACTCTTCCTTAGCCAGGTTACACTGGTGTTACCGAGGGGCAACAATGGTGTAACCTTATCCCTTAGGCAGGTAACACTGGTGTTACCAAGGGGCAACAATGGTGTATAATTGTTCCTTAGCCAGGATACACTGGTGTAACTGAGGGGCAACAATAGTGTAACCTTATCCCTTAGGCAGGTTACACTGGTGTAACCAAGGGGCAACAATGGTGTACAACTCTTCCTTAGCCAGGTTATACTGGTGTTACCGAGGGGCAACAATGGTGTAACCTTATCCCTTAGGCAGGTAACATTGGTGTTACTAAGGGGCAACAATGGTGTACAATTGTTCCTTAGCTAGGATACACTGGTGTTATTGAGGGGCAACAATGGTGTACAACTATCCCTTAGCTAGGTTACACTGGTGTTACCAAGGGGCAACAATGGTGTAACCTTATCCCTTAGGCAGGTTACACTGGTGTAATTGAGGGGCAAAAATGGTATAACCTTGTCTCTTAGGCATGTTATACTGGTGTAACCGAGGGGCAACAATGGTGTACAACTGTTCCTTAGCTAGGTGACACTAGTGTAACCGAGGGGCAACAATGGTGTACAACTGTTCCTTAGGCAAGTTACACTGGTGTTACCGAGGGGCAACAGTGGTGTACAATTGTTCCTTAGCCATGATACATTGGTGTTACTGAGGGGCAACAATGGTGTAACCTTATCCCTTAGGCAGGTTACAGTGGTGTAATCGAGGGGCAACAATGGTGTAACCTTGTCCCTTAGCCAGATTACACTTGTGTAACCGAGGGGCAACAATGGTATAACCCTACTCCTATGCTAGGTTATAGTGCTGTAATCCAAAGGCAATAATGGTACAGTAGTACCCCTAAGCTAGCTTACACCAGTGTGATCCAAGGGTAACAATGGTATAACCTTACCCCTAAACCAATAAATACCAGTATTACTGAGTGGTAGGGATGGTGTAATCTGAAGGCAGCAATGGTGTAAGTAACACTACCCTTCACCCTAAAACATTGACATAACTGAGCAGCAAGGATGGTGTAACCCTAAACCCTCACATAAGTTACACTGGTGTAATCCAAAGGCAACACATATATATTGGAAGAATTTGTAATTTTGAAAGTTACAGTTGAGGTTGACCAAGGCGCATCTATTTTAGGGATGCTTGGACTTTTAGGGGTTAAAGCTTAAAATAAACCACTTATCAATTGTTTCTATATCATTTTTCACAAAAGGGTTCAAGAAGCATATCAATATACCTAGATGTCTTTGACTATAATCCCCATTTTTCTTTGAAATTTGATACGATTCTAAGCATTTTGGTAATGACTACCATATTTATAGAAAATGTAAATTTATATGGGTACATAGCATAAACTTTAATGTTTTCAATTCAGCGATAGAAATATCAAATTGCTAGAATGTGTGTTTCATCATATAAAATCCTAATGAAGTTATACCAAGAGCAAGCATGAATCAAATTTTAAGGATTAAGAAAAAAATGATCTCAATGAAGTATCAAATCTAGTGATTCAAGCTTAAGTGTTTATTGAACCCTATATAATCATTTTGAAAATAGTTTTAAGGACATTGACCAAGTATTCACTCATTACAAAAATTACGTAGAGTTTAATGAGAATGACTGCATGCGCTGCGGTCCTAAGATCTTCTGATGAAAATTCTCACTTTAGACATTATTTGTAGTTTTATCATGTGTACTGGGGTATTTTCCAATGACCAAACCATTCTTGTTATTGACCATTTTTTATTTCTTAGAAAAGTCTGATGGCATACTTAGAGACCACGCTACACGATGTAACTCCTTGGACTGGGAAGTGTGATGGTGTATGTGGAGGTTGGATTACCCTCGTGTAACTTTTTGGAACTAAGAAGTGTGATGGTGTATGTACAGGCCAAACTGCATTGGTGTAACTCCTAGGCACTGGAAAGTGTGATGGTGTATTTGAAGGTTGTACTACATTGTTGTACCTCCTTGGAAAGGGAAGTGTGATGGTGTACCTTGAGCATGGGCTACACTGGTGTAACTCCTTGGTGTTAAGGTCATTTTCTATATCTTTTGCTATAACTAGAAGAAGTGGGCCTTTCAACCCCCGAGTTGTTGTTCTTTGCCCTAAACCCTAGACCCCTGAAATCACAAAAACTTTGGATGGTCAAGGAATTAAAAGGCATGGTTTACAACGTTAGGAAAAAGACTCAAAATTAGTGAAGTTGCACCCAAAAATTGTTCAAATTAGGGAAGAATGGCTTGTCAAATCGCTTGTCAAAGTCTTTGTACCCCACGAAAATGGCACCCTAAACCCTCCATTAATTCTTGATAGGTAAGGAATTAGAGCTTGGGACTACTACCGTTGTAAAGAAGACGAGACACCGATCTAAATGCACACAGAAATTAGTTAAATTGGGCCAAAATGGATTAAGATGTCCGTCGCCAAATTGTCTACTAGCAGTGAAAACTGCGGCCTATAAGGGGCCATAGCTTTTGATTGACAAAGAATTTGAAGTTGAGACCAGTTCCATTGGAAAGAGGGCAACAAATTATTTAGGATTGGCTCTAAACCGCACAAATTATCAGAAGTTGACACAAATTAACAAAGAGAAAGTTATACGGCTAATACCCCTTTGTTAATTGGTGTCCTCATTTATGCCGTCTGTGCCACATTACCGAACCTTCTTACTATAGGGTTCATAATTAAAGTACAACAAATGCTATATTTATTTTTGATTGACATTTAAAAGTGTGGGGAATGCTTGTATGGGATTCATGTGAACTTGAAATATAAGTAGTAACCATATTTACAACTTGTTGAATATTTTTTCTCATTTGTGTATGTACCAAATCTATGGCTTTTTATGAATTGGGTTCATAATTAAAGTACAACAAATGTTGTATTTTGTTTTTGATTGACATTGAAAAGTGGCAGTTAATGCTTGCATGGGATTCACGTGAACATGAAATATAAGTAGTAACCATATTTACAACTTCTTGAATATTTTTCTCATTTGTCTACATACCAAATCTATGACTTTTTATGAATTGGGTTCATAATTAAAGTATAGAAAAAGATGCATTTTATTTTTGATTGATGTTTAAAATTAGGTCAACGCTTATATGTGTTTTATGTTCACATGAATGTTAGGTATTAAAATTAATGTCTCTAAACTTATTGAAATCCTCTCTTCATTTAGTCACACACCAATTCTATGACCATCAATGAATCGAGTTCATAGTCAAAGAACAACAAAAGGGATTACATGATCTCTCGTGTTTTGGTTACAATTCATATCTATTTTTGGCCTAAGATGAATGCACCGATTTGTAGATGCTTGAAATGACTTTCAAAATATGTCTCTCATTTCTTAAATTGATATTTTAAGTGGTGGCAATAGATGGACGAATTACCCTAAAACCAAATTTCATCCATTCATGATGCATGCATAAGGCATCCTATCTCAAAGTAGCACATCATTTTGGAATTTGAAAGAGAAAACTACATCATTGCACAGTTAGAATTTAATCGCCCTTCTTTGTATAAACTAAGTGTAAGTGGGACCCCCTTTATGTTTGGATGACGGTAAATTTTTGTTTTTGGATTTAGGATTTTGCACCACCTTGAAGATGCTTGTAAACGCCTTCCAAACAGATCCACCTCTTCAACATTTGACTCTTTCAATAGCGACAATGGATGGATGAAGTTTGAAGAAACCAAACTTCATCCATTATTATCTTGTGCATACGACATCCAATCTATAAGTGCTACATCATCCTAGAATTCCATGAACAAGACCTATCATGTCATGCCCTCTAAATTCAATCGCCTTTTTTTATGCAAAAGCGTCAATGGGCCCCCCTTGTATTTTGACCCCAGTAAATTTCTATTTTTGGACTAAAATAAACACACCAACTTGAAGATGCTTGCAACTGCTATCCAGAAAGGTCCTCGCTTCATCATCCGACTCTTTCAATAGCAACAACAGATGGATAAAGTTTGAAGAACCCAAACTTCATCTGACCATATCTTGTTCATACAACATCCAATCCACAATTGCCAGATCATTCTAGAATCCCATGGAGAAGGCCTATCATGTCATGCCCTTCAAATTCAATTGCCCTTCTACATGCAATAGCATCAATGGACCCCCTTGGTATTTAGACCCTTGTAAATTTCTATTTTTGGACTAAAATAAATGCACCACATCCAAGACGCTTCCAACCACATTCTAAAAATGTCTTTTTTTTTTCATCCGACTATTTCATAAGCGGTAACGGGTGATTGAAGTTTGAAGAATCCAAACTTCATCCGTCCATATCTTGTACATACGACGTCCAATCCACAAGTGCCACATCATTCTAGAATCCCATGGAGAAGACCTATCACATCATGCCCTCCAAATTCAATCGCCCTTCTCCATACAAAAGCGTCAATGGACCCTACTTGCATTTTGACCCCAGTATATTTCTACTTTTGGACTAAAATAAATGCACCACATCCAAGACACTTCCAACTACATTCTAAAAATGTCTTTTTATTTTTCATCCAACTCTCTCATTAGCGGCTATAGATGGATGAAGTTTGAAAAATCAAACTTCAACCGTCCATATCATGTGCATACGACGTCCAATCCGCAAGTGCCACATCATTCTAGAATTCCGTGGAGAAGCCCTATCACTTCATGCCCTCCTAATTCAACCACCCCTCTCTATGCAAAAGCCTTTTAGTAGCAACTCATGTTTTGACCCTAGTAAATATCTACTTTGGCACAAGATAAGTGTACCACCTTGTAGATGCTTTCAGGCGCTTTCCAAAAACATATTCCACTTTATCATCCGATTTGTAGAATAGCGACCATGAGCGGATGAAGTTTGGAAAATGAAACTTCATCTGCTAATATCTCATTCATAAAAAGTCCAATGGTCAAATGCCACATCAACAAGTCATCCTAGGGAGAACACTTGCAAGAATATCCACTCCCATATGCACCCCTACACCAAATACAAACATCCAAATCCATCCAAATCCAATTTTGGGTCAAAAATAGAAGTTACTATTTTTAGAAAAATAAGGTATTTCTGGATAGCTCTTGTAGAGCCCTCCCCTGAAACGTAACTTACAAGGGTCAATTCCTCATAATGAATAAGCAATAGCCAAGTCAAACCTCCGGACCCTAAAGTCAAAGTTGCTATATCTCGCAAATGGTGCAAATCATTTGGGTTATTATTGCATTTTTGGATTCGCAAGGTCCGCTAATGGGGGGGGGGGGGTAGGTGAAATAAAAAACGTACCCTAAAAACGAAGACCCCTAGAAATAGTGAATTACTCTTGTAACCCTTAAACCCTAAACCCTAAATATAGTGAATATTGTCATTGTGTTACTTTCATTTGTATCATTTCTATCATGAGATCCCTTGATGACCAGAGTGTGCTGGTTAGTCTCATTTTCTATTCTTCTATTGGAAGATCTCTCAATGAACATTCTCACCACATTTCTCTGATTTTTATCATTTTTATTGGGGGACCTTGCAATGAACATTACCTTGATTTTTATCATTTCTATGGGGGGATCTTTTGATAACCGTACTGTGCTTGTTATTAAAAATTTCTTATTTTTGTCAGGAGATCTTCCCACGAAAATTCTGGCTAAATTATTCTCAATTTTATCATTTCTATCCAGGGATCTTCCGATGACTGGGCCATAGTTGGTATTGAATTTCTTCAATTTCTATCCCTGGAGATCTCCCAATGAACATTCTTGCAATGTTACTATCCCTTTGATGATTTCATGTTGGAAGACCTTTCGATGACTGGCCCCTATATGGTACTAAATTTCTCGTGTTTCTATTGGGAGATCTCACGATGAATAGAATGGCTGCGTTATTTTGATTTTTATGATTTCTATTGGGAGATCTCTTGATGATCTGACCGTCCTAGTTAGTCTCATTCTCTATCCTTCTATCAAGAGATCTCCCGATGAACATTATCATTGCATTTTTCTATTTTCTATTAGTTTTATTCAAGATCTTCCAATGATTGGACCATGCTTGTTACTAAACATTGTCTATTCTTCTATTCAGAAATTTCCCGATGAACATTGTGGCTGTGTTATTTTCGATTTTATCATTTCTATTGGGGGATTTTCCGATGACCAGACCATGGTGGTTATTGAATTTCTTCAATTTCTATCTTCAAAGATCTCCCGATGAACATTCTCGCTATGTTACTCTCATTTTTGACATTTCTATCGGGGGGTCTTTTGTTGGTCAGATTGTGCTTGTTACTGAAAATTTTGTATTTTCATCAAGACATCTCCCGGTGAACATTCTTGCTATATTACTCTCAGTGTATCTTTGTATTGAGAGATTTTTTGATGACTGGCCTCTACTTGTCACGAGGCATTTTCCATTTCTTAGAAAAATGTAATGGTGTACCTAGCTAGAGGCCTAGATACGCTGGTGTAACTCCTTGGGATTGAGAAGTCTTATAGTGTATCTTGAGGCCGATCTACACCGGTGTACATCCTTGGGATTGAGAAGTGTAATGGTGTATCTAGCTAGAAGTTGGGCTACAATTGCGTAATTTCTTGCCTCAAAAGGTGTAATGGTAAACCTTGAGGCCAGACTACAATAGTGTAACCCCTTGGGTCCAAAGAGTGTAATGGTGTACCCAACTAGAAGTTGGACTACAGTTTCATAATTTCTTGTTCAAAAAGGTGTAATGGTGTATGTCAAGGTTAGACTACATCAGTGTAACTTCTAGGAAAAAGAATCATAACGGTGTACCTCAAGGCTAGTCTATACTAGTGTAACTTCTTACAAGGAAAGGTGTAATGGTATATCTCGAGGTCGAGCTGCACTAGTGTAAGTCCTTGCAAAGAAAGGTGTAATGATGTACCTAGCTACGGGCCGGGCTACAATAGTGTAATCCCTTCGGACTAAAAAGTGTAATGGTGTACCTGTAGACCAAGCTACACTATGTGTTACCGAGCTTCTACTATTTCCATTGGGAGATCTCCAGATGACTATTCGTGCTACTTTACTCTCCTATTCATGATTTCTATCGGGGGACCTTAAACTAATGACCAAACCATGGTTGTTACTAAATTTCGTCTCTTTCTATCTCTAGAGATCTCTCGATGAACATTCTTGCTACATTACTCTCATTTTAGTGTGTTTGGTACTAAATATTTTCTATTTTTATGAAGAGATGAACATTCTCACTATGTCACTCAATTTTACCATTTCTATTGCAAGATTTTTTTATGACCAAACCTTGCTTGTTACAAAATATTTTCTATTTTTTAGGAAAGTGTAATGGTACACACACCTAACCTTGAGGCCAATCTACACTAGTGTAAGCCCTTGGGACTAAGAAGTGTGTTGGTGTACCTCAGGGCCAATCTATAGTGGTGTAAACCTTTGGGACCCAAAAGTGTAATGGTGTACCCAACTAGAAGCCGCGCTACAGTTGTGTAGTTCTTTGCCCAGAGAGGTGTAATGGTGTTTGTCCACGCGAGGCTACACTTGTGTAACTCTTGGAGAAAGAGAAGTGTAATGGTGTACTTTGAGGCTTGACTATAGTGGTGTAACTCGAAATTGAGAAGTTTGCTGGTGTACCTAGCTATAGGCCAGGGTGCACTGGTGTCAACCCTTGAGAAGGTGAGAAGTGTAATGGTGTACATGAGGGCCAGACTACACTACTTGTTATTGACCCTCTTGTATTTCCATTGGGAGATCTCCCAATGAACACCCTCGCTACATTACTCTCATTTCTATCATTTCTATCGTGAAATGTCTCAATGAACATTCTCTTTGTATTACTTTCAATTTTATCATTTCTATTGAGAGATCCCTTGACGACTAGATCGTGCTAGTTTGTCTCATTTCTTCAACTTCTATCCCTGGAGATCTCCCGATGAACATTCTTGCTACATTACTTTCATTCTTAACATTTCTATGGGAGAATCTTCCATTGAGTAGACCATGCCTAATACCGAAAATTTTGTATTTTCATCTAACCCTATACCAATGAACATTTTTGCTATGTTACTTTCAATTTTATCATTTCTATGGGGAGATTTTTTGATGACTAGACCTTCTATGTTACTAAACATTTTTTATTTTTTAGGAAAGTAAAGTCGTATACCTAGCTAGAGGCTGAGCTACATTGGTGTAAGTCCTTGGAGAGAGAACTGTAATGTTGTACCTAGCTACAATAGTGCAAATCCTAGGGACCAAGAATAGTAATGGTATCCACGGAGGCTAGGTTTTAGTGTTCTAAAGCACCAGAGAGGGTGTAATGGTGTATGTCTCTTCTTCCAATGCATTCTTGTACACCCGAATACACCCTTCCATCAGTGTAGTTCTTTGGTCCAAGGTGTAACGGTGTACTGCTGCCCACCTCTACACTTCAGTGCTTGAATTCGTGTAACACCCTTTCTCTGGTGTTGGTCCCTGCCCCAAGGTGTAATGGTGTATTGGTACTCCCTATGTTCCTTGTTTTCTTTGCCTTTTGCTAAAACCCAAAGAAATGGGCCCTCAACCCCCTCAAACTCGAGTTGCTGGCTGCCGTGAACTCCCTAAACCCTTAACCGCCTTAACTTTTGACACTCTAGGAATTAGGAAGTGTGCTTTACACCGTTGGAAAGACGGGGAGAAATCAAGCCGGATGCGCCCAAAAATTGTTCAAATCGGGCAAGAATTGACTAAGACCTAAAACCGCCAAAGCCACTCTATCCCATAAAAATGGCAATTCCGCCTTTAACTTTTGATACGCAAGGAATTAGACCTTGAGACTGGATCCGTTGGAAAGAGGGGGAGAAATCAGGCAAGATGTGCCCAAACATTTCTAGAATCGGGCAAGAATTGCTTGAGATATTGGTCACCGAAGTTCGAGCCAGCAAAGAAAACTGCGGCCTAAAATGGGCCATAACTTCTAATTGGCAAGGAATTAGAGCTTGAGACTGGTACCAATGGAAAGAGGGGGAGAAATTAGGCAAGATGCGCCCAAAAATTTCTCGAATTGGGCAAGAATTGCTTGAGATATTGGTCGCCGAAGTCCCGTCCCGCACCCTAAACCGCGGCCTAAAATGGGCCATAAATTTCAATTGGCAAGGAATCAGACCTTGAGAGTGGTACCGACGGAAAGAGGAGAAAAAATCAGTCAAGATAGGCTCCAAAAAACACAGATTCGAGAAAGTTGACGCAGATTAACAAAGGAAAAATACACGGTGTGATACCCCTTTGTAAATTGGTGTGCTGATTTACACCGAATGCGCCACATATTGGTCACTTCTTACTATAGAAGTTACTATTTTTAGAAAAACAAGATAATTCTCGATAGCTCTTGTCGAGCCCTCCCCAAAAACGTAACTCACATGGGTCAATTCCTTGTAATGAATACGCAATAGCCAAGTTAAACCTACTGACCCTAAAGTCAAAGTTGCTATATCTCGCAAACGGTGCAAATCATTTGGGTTATTATTGCATTTTTGGATTTGCAAAATCCACTAATGGGAGGTGGGGGTGGAGGTAGGTGAAATAAAAATCGCACCCTAAAAATGAAGACCCCTAGGAGTACTCTTGTAACCCTAAGGCCCGAAAAGAAAAGCTAATTCTGAAGAGTAGGTTAGGAGAAATTAATGGATGAAATTTGAATAAGGCTTGGATGAAAATTCAGTAGAAATCTCCAATCAAAGCCCAACTACAAATCTGGGTAAGCACAAATCTTTTGACCCATTCCTCAAAATTTCGAATCTTTCTGAATTGGGGAGCTAGGTGTAACTGATGGATGAAGTTTGAGGAACCGAGTAGTAGTCAAACTTCATCCACCCATAACTTTGACTAGGAAGGTCGGATAGGGTCGAGTCTTACGTTTTCAGAAATGACACGAGATAAACTAAAGGGTTCCTAGGATAGTTCTACTCTGGTGTAGGCTCCATCCAAATCATCCAAGAGGCCTTCCCATCTGATCAGCCCAAAACATTGGAAGTAGTTTAAGTGAATCTTGCAATTTGGGGTCACTTAGGCACTTAGTAAAAAGATACATTGTTTAGAAGGCATAGTGGACCATGCTTAGACATCCAAAGGTAGGAGTTACTTAGCCGAAATCCAAAGCTTGGTTGTGTTTGCGAATTGCCAAGGGTGGGTAATGTGGTGCTCAGAGACGGCAACGAAGAACCCCCCTATGTGCATTCACACTCAATTAAGTGCATTTGTGACTAAAAAGTTTAAACGGTATAACCCTTTGTATAAAAGGTGTATGGTGTAAAGTTGAATGAAGTGCATTTGGGCAACTTCTTGCAATTGGGGTTAAAACAAAGCATTGCGATGGTCCCTTCAAATGTTGATAGAATGTAATTTGACTAATGTCTGCCCAATGCTCTAAATATCATAGTGAAGAAATTCCATTAAGCGTGGGTAAACGGCTAGAGTAACTATGAGTCTCTTAAGATAGCCAAATGTCTTGTCATCTTATTAGTGATGTGTTTAAGTGGATTATCAAGATTTCCACTATCCCTATCTACTATCTAGCGAAACCACATCCAAGGGAACGGGCTTGGAAAAATCAACGAGGAAGGCCCTTGTTGAGCTTGATTGTAGTCCGACTTTGTGAAAGGATAGAAGAGGTGTAGGATAAGTGGGAGCCCTCGAAGCGCAAGCGAAATATCAGAGGTTCGGATATAAATAGCTTCTAGAAACAAGATTCTCTCCTTTCTAGAAACTTATCAAATCCTAAGAAAGTATCATCAGCAACTTGAATAAGACATATCTTACGTGATACTTGGCATTAACACTTGATCTTTGGTTCATTAGAAGCACCTTGCCGAAATCTATGAGATGCATATCTCACTTGCTAGATTGACCAATGTTTGAGGGCATTGTAGAGAATGTAATTTTTTAAGCCAATTGAACTTTGGAAGCTCATACCTCCTTTAAAAATAGTTGTTATGTGTTGATTGTAGTTTGGAGTAGCAAATGCTCTTTTGGTGAAGAAGGTTGAGTGCATGTCTAACGTGAAGGCCATTGTGTATGTGCTTAGAAGGCAAGGGTCGTTTTAACCCCGAACTTCCAAGATTTGGTCACTTTCTTGCTCCTTGTTTGAGTTAGATCTCTCGGTTTGAAACCAGTTTACTAAAAGAGTTGCAATTATCTGCTGAACTACTGGTCCTACATCAGAGACTGTCAACAGAACCTTGTTGGATTTTAATTAAAATGAATGTCCCCACCACTCTATTGCATACCCCCAAATCTCTCCCAAGCTGATATTCACATGCATAGATGCTGACATTCAAGAACTCATATTGAAAGAGTTGCAAGAGTAATAGAGAAGATAACACCCTGCACATGCACCTTCACAACGAGACGTGTATTGGAACTTTTGTTGAACGCATGTTAAAGGCAACTGCTCTAATCTACGGTAAAAATTTACCACTTGTGACAATTGTTGCTGCACGATAGTTTATCAATTATCATCAATTGTACAAAGTCGGTAAGCTAGTATACAAGAAAGGACACAGTATTGCTTATTCTACGCAGAAACTTTCACCTAGATTTGAATCCAATGTTCCTTGGTAACGAATACAGTTGTAACGTGGTAATTATTATGTGCGGAGTGATGATTCAGAAAGGCGTGAGCTCGTGGCACTTTTAGCACCTTAAGGAGCAACTTCGTGTTCCTCAGGCTCAAATGATTCCATTTTGAATTTCGGAAGGGCCACTATCTTCACCCTATTTCTTGGCCTAGGCACGTTCATTTTTTCGTAGATAGGCACCAACATGGAATGCCCATCATGATCGGTACCATAATTAAATATACAAATGAATTACGACAAAGCTCTGCTAGAGGGACTATAGACATAAGTTAAGCAGTCTCAAATGTAACGCAACCCATGTATGCCAATTATCTAAGACTAGAGAGTCGGCCACAACCTCTTGCAGATGATATCTGCGCTCTTTGGGAGAAAATATGAAATCCACAACAGTGCAGCAGCTACAGTGTAGAGCTAGTTAAATTAGCTTGAAGATATTCTCTGATATTTTCAGCCGCAGCCATCTTGTATTCCATCTCTCGGTCTTTGATTGCACTATCAACCCCAGCACAAGCGACCATTCAGAATTCATTCTACTTTCAAACTCATGTAAACAATTCACTACTGAAAACAATGTCCTGGAGCACCAGGGGAGACCATCGAACTCTGGTCAAAGTGAATAAAAGGTAACGTGAGAAACAACAGTAAAACCCAGGAATACCTGTGGCTTAAGCTCGAAAATCTGTACATGCTTGCGAACACCAACATGTGGAGGCCAATGGAGTAGAAGAAAATAAAAGTCCGGGCATACCTGTACAAAGGTCCACAGTTCCATGAGTCTTTTCAGCCTAGCAATGCTAAACTTCCGCAGAAAAGCTCAAAGTTAGAAGAATTCAAACATTTGCAGGGACCATAGCAACAAGCAGATTCATCACTTATTCCCGAGAAGGAAGCGGCCACTTGTCAAAGTGATTTTGTCACGAATTCCAAGCTCCTTGTATCTCCGCTCTTTCTCCTGTGAGATCATGTATAAGCGCACGTATGAGAACTTAACATTTGGCACTAAACATTAGTCATTCAGAGCACTTGAACAATATGGACTCCTGGTTTATCACGATGCAGTTGGTGAATTCCAATGGCTCACGATCAGGTGAACTAAAGATTAAATTGCTAGATTCAGGAGAGAACACCTCAAATAGCAGCTCCCTAATAGCATCAGTAGTTTCCTGAGAAGAATAGAAGAGCAAGTGCAAGTCCTATACATGGTGATTTTTCTGCTCATAACATCCAAAGAAAATTAAAGACGAACCTTTTTGGAGAATGCTGTGAAGGGATTTATGTCATCTTCATACATTTTCTTGTATTTGCTCTCCACGTCTCCATTCGTGCCTGACTCCAGATCCTCCCCTCGCTGTAAATCACAGTCGAGGAATATTAGCTAGGTGTGCTACAAAATTTGTAAAGCTACAAACACTTTCATGGAGTACTAAACCGTCATCAACGTTTAGACTCTGCCTGAGCCACATATATACCCTGGAGATATCATTGACAATAAAAACTGCATCCAGGAGTACCTTCTTTCCTGATCGTCCTTTACTGGGTCGGTCTTGAGAGTAGTCCTGTACGAAACGCATCTTCTCATAGAGTTTCACGTTATCAGCTTTACTTCGCTCAAGGTCTGCCGTCAATGTTTGACACCGATCCCTTGCCACCCTTAGCTCCTACACACCCTCAAAAGAGTATGTACTGTTAATACAGAAAATTTGTGGACCTATGAGCACACCTCTTTACATCTATGTAATTTCAATGCCACAATTTGCTTCAGGTAAAAGAACCGTATTAAGATAGAAAGTATACTTCCTCCGTCTCCCGTAAACGCTGCCTAAAGCGATCACGTTGACTACAAATAACTGTCAACATTGAGTTCTGCTCTTCATCATCTACTGACTTTCCGCCCACATTATTCTGCATCCAGCAATCAAAACACTAGCACATGAGAAATGCTGAGAAACCATGCCTGTTGAAGATCTATAAGTAAAGCAGAGGACAATAGAATATAGACAATATCTCCATGGCCAGTAATCTGATGGCACTGTTATGAAATACTGTAGGTCAAGTAATATTCCTCCCACGTGCACATGCACAAAAATGGCAGCACATAATTCACTTCAAAATTTCCCACTAAGAGGATCAAGCACCTCCCGTAAGTCTGTTACTCCAGAATCAGGCAGATCCCAGTCATCCGAGTGCTTAGCATGCCGGTGGTCATGTGAAGGTCCGTAGCCCTGTACACGGAATACACAATATGATGATAAGAGAAGCTCACGTGCCGTGGCAAAAAATACAGAACTCCCGGCAATAGGAAAGGACACTAGTAAAGAATGAAAGAATTTAAATACAGTATTTATATAAATAATTTAAAAACTAGCAATACCAGAAATTCTTAATTTCATTCAGGAAGAGCTCTGCCATCTAAGACTTGAAAAGAAAACTTAAAACAAAACAGTGAAATGATAAGCGCATAGAAAGAACCTTTAGGATATCCTCTTCGAGCTTCACAATCAGCGTCTTCTGCTCTGCTACCTTGGCCTCGAGATCATTAACCTTCTGTTCCGCAGCGAATGCTGTCTGGGTCTTCTCCAACAATTGTACCTGTCCCATATATGAATTAAACTGTTAAAACTGTTAAAACTATAATTCGTAACTAAATCCTAGATCACCTAATATTGGGAATAAACTAAGCACCTTGACTTGCGTAAGTTCATGCTCCATCTTGCGATTCTTGTCAAGCAACAGTGTCTCCAATTTCCCAATGTCCTCACCACGGGTGGCTATCTCCCAATCTTCTGCCTCCACAGAATTGTAACCCACCGCCTGCACCCACATATTCTACTTCAGCATCCAGTGTCGAACTGAAAAGATTTCCCGGAGACGTTCAGTTCGAAGACAGTACAGTGCGTTCAGTGTATTTTCCTTTTAACCCCTAAGTGCCAAAACTAAAACTAAAAAGTCCACTTTGGAAAGCTAACATTCGGTTACAGTGACATCCAAAACATAATTATTGTCGTTCAAAAATGTAGTAATTATTTCTCCTTTCTACTGATACGGGTGCAAACATTGAAAAAAAAGTGGCCAAATACAGTGACAAGCACTGAACCAATGATTATATGAACCGAATCAACAGCTCGAGTGAATAACCTGTATATTTGTACGAATACTTATCGTAATACTTATACCTGAACACTTAGAACCGACCAACCAAATGAAAATCAGAAACTTGGTTTTCCAACTCAAATGTGAGAGCTCTTGAACGCATATGAAATAAGAAGTGAAATTTCAGATGAAATTAGGTGAACCCTGACCTGCAAAATTTTGACTTGCTTTCTCAAGTCCTCCACTTGCTTGGTAGTCGGTCTTTCAGTGATTTCCCGCTGGAGCTCTTTCAGGATGGCATCCTGCATCATGTTCAGATCTAGATGAATGCAAATGTGTCAACCACTTGATTAATTCTCTGCTGTAGGACTGTAGGCTGAAAATACGGTAGCAACTGCTCAAAAACGATTTCTGTACCTTCTCACTCAGAAGTGCTTTCAGTTTCTTCACTTCAGCAGCATGCTGCTCACGTTCGCTTGCCAAAGTGGTTTCCATAAGGTGCAATTCATGGTGGAGCTCAGAGATGATCTTCTCCTTCGCAGTCAGCGATGCTTCCAGATTGCTGCTAGTCTCCTCGTCTAGCCTACACTTGCCAAGAATAAGTTAAGTTCATTTAGCAGCATTTGATGATCGAATAGTATTTTAGAAATTAACAATAAATGCATGACTCGCTGCTTCTAATTACATTTATAAAATGACTTACTCTTTGCTCCCAATGTTACTTAAAATGCAATCTATAAAATGCTGGCATAAATTGCAATAAAAATGTTCATCTCCTCCAGTTTCGGATGCAACGATACCAAGTACTGTAACTGAAGTCTTCAAAGCTATATATTTGCAAAATAAAGTGAGTGGATATCAAGACTAAAGTTTACAACTAGACTGGAGAACCCCCAAATTGCAAAGTCCTATACTTTCAGGATATCAGGTCAGTAAAAAATGCTATTGGACAAGCAGCCACAGAGAAATGCACTAACCGCTCTTGCAACTGTGTATCTTGATTGTGCACTGCCTGTAATTGCTGCCGCAATTGCTCCTGCAATCACAACCAGATAACAGTCAAAACTGTTCAAAAGGGAAGTGTCGACGATAGGTGAGGGAAGCATGGCGACAGACTACAACAATTCTAGAGCTTGGTGAGGTAAGTACTCAGCCCTGTGTCCAATGAAGACAGAAACCAAATCCAGTATATAGAATAGAAAACTCCCACGGTTGCCTGAAACTCTGTTGTTCGATTCAGATACCGAATTCGAGAAAGTAAGCAACCTACTCTTTCGTAATAGAATTATAAGAACCAGAAAAAAGAGGAGAGATGATCAATTGCTTCAGATATTAACAACTGCTATTAAGGGTATTCTACAACTCCGCAGAAAAATTGTACAGACCTTCTCTCTTTCGAGACTCAAAAGCCGGGCCTGTGCTCGCTCCACTTCATCTGTCAACAGGTTCAACTCTGACTGCTTGTTTGCACTAAGCTCCTCTGCACAAAACAAATATTGGATATTGGCTTAGTCTCTTTTAGTTCACGAACAAATTGTATTGTAGGTATAAATAAGGAAGTTATATCTGCTCAATAAGGGGACAAGCATCACACCAGATTGAGTACGCAAATCAAAAAGTTGGCTCTGCCCAAATTCATGAAGCCTTTGCATATTTTGTACACTATCCTTCGCTGCTCGCAACTGATCTTGCAAAAATTCCTCCCTGCGCAACCCCAAGATGGAACGATACTTTTCAATAGAGGTGGTACTGAAGTTTCTGAAATCACCAGGAATTTTCATACAAAACGTTGATAGACAGACAGATTTCGTCAGTCATTGCAGTCGCTAATCACTGGTCGCACCTGTCCCTTAATATTTCGAGGCTTTTCTGATTCTCCTCAGCCAAGCTGCGCTGTTTCATCTCAACAATTTCCTTGATTTTCTCTTCCATCTGCTCATCATAATTCGCAAACCTTGTTAAAATACTTCAAGTGACTTGCCTCAGTAGCTAAAACAGTTGGACACTTGGTTCAAAGTCAACTAATGGAAGTAAGGGTTCATGCTGCACATCAAAATAGATCCCAGCCTGTGATTAGATTCCACATATATACGGAATAAAAGAAGCAAACAGAAAAGAAGAACCTGTAAATGCAATCGACTACAAGAAGCCAAAAATGAGTCTCCATGCAATCATTAGATAAATTAGGGAATGAAACCAGACCTGCTGTTCAAGAGAACGATTTCTTTCTTCTAAACGCCGCAATGTGGCTTGCTGATTCTTCAGATGAGCCGCCTCTGAGCGGAACTCCTCCAATTCTTGCTTCATCTTCCGATTCTCCAAATCCAATTCAGCCACTTTTGATGCTGACTCCTGCACATCACTATTGAATTCGCATCAAAGTATCTCTTGAGGACATGACTGCAATTATTGAAGCCTTAACATGTAAAGAGAACAACACCAGATGACCTCTAGAAAAATTGCAGACAGACTCCATGGTTAAAAATCTATGCTGACCCAGCAGTCTATTATAACAATATAGTTTTGGAGTTTCCATACTGTTGCAGACAACACATGTTGACAGAAGCCAACGGTAAATGATTCAACATTCAAAGAGGTAAACGAACTTACTGAGCCAGCAGTGAGAGCATGAACGGGATCGGCAGCCTCATAAAGCTTTTGATAAATGTTGAGAAACGCATTCTCTCCAAATTTTGCTCTCTTTGTAAGGTTGTCGACTTCCTCTTGATATCCCTTTAAGAGTGGTGGAGCTGCTTTAATCTTTTCCTCAACAGAAGCCTTTTTATAGTCTGCATTTCATCAAAAGCAACCTTCAGTAAACAAGAAAAGTAGAGATTCTTCACTGCTATCACTAAATGATTGTCTACATACAAGCACCCACAGAATTCTTAACAAAGATGGTAGAAAAAGAACGCAAAAAGAACAGATGCACTCACCACGTGTGGTCTCAGCAAGCTTCCGACGGTTCTTAAGACTGTTCTCTTGATTTTTATCAATCTCCAAAGCTTGTTTGTCCAACTGCGTCCTCCAATTCTCCAGATCAAACTCTGGTTGCCAAGCAAAAATCAGTTAAACTTGAAAAAACCCATCCTAAACTCCTAACCTGACCTTTGCGGCAGAGTCCAATTTCCATGACACCAACTCTAAAAGGGCTAGATCCCATTAATGCTAAGCAAAAGGCACCTGATCATCATATACAGCAACACCTGATAACATACTTCAGCTGCAAATCCTAAAACCTTAATTCTCAAGATAAAATTGCGAGGCAACCAAGCACTAAACCCTAATTCCAGATCCATCGAAGTGAGTAGCAGCATTTGGTACCTTTCCAGAACGACAAAACCTGCGCAATAGGCGAAGCTGAATTGAAAGCCTGCTGCTGCCTTCCTGCCGCCATCCCGCCATCGCTGCCAGCTACTCCATCCACCTCCATCTTCGCAACACCACGACGCTGCCGAAGAAAAACACGAACACAATGGTAACCCCCGTTGGACTACTTCATCGGAAGGAGATGCTACTCTGGCAACCCGTAGAAACAGAACTACCCAAATTCTCCCCAGATTTACAGCCACGATCGATCGCCACTTACGCAGTTCACATGATGCTGCGCAGGGCTCCGAATGTCGAAACTCTTTCGAAACACAATGGAGAACGAGGCAAACAATGCGAACTTTCATTCATCCGTGAGACGAACGTTCGTCCAAGTCGGCCTACTAGTAGTATTCGTTCTTCGCAACTAACAACTCTGTAATGTAACTGGAGCTGCAGTGGCAATTTCAAACGAGGATTCTGTGAATGTACATCGCGGGAGTCTAGTAAGAAAGAAAGAAAGAAAGAAAGAATCTCGGGGACAAGAAAACCAGTGAAAACTGTTCTTCTGTCCTGATGCCTGCATACAATATCGTGATCTGGGTTGCCGAAAAAAATTGGGAAAAAAATCGCTGGTCAGACGTCAATTGGATAGGCCAATCTATCACCACAGAATAAGTTGATACCCGAGACCGAGATTTCACCTAGGTATCAACTGGCTCAACCATATTGAATTAGGGTTTAGGATTTAGTCTTCTTCTACTTCTTCACCAGAGCAGCTCGCGCGTTGCGTGTTTCCCGTGCTCCTTTGCTTCTTGACCATGGCGGTTCGTGGCGTTTGGCAGCTGCAGAAGCTCGTTGTCTGCTTCTGTGACCACTCCGGCAGCAGTGCCGGCGCCCGCGACTTCGTTGCTCGTCTCTTCCCCTCCGTCCAGAAGCAGAACCCCCAATTCGAGGTCTCGACTCACCTAGTTCGCGGTCACCATCCCCATCTGCGCGGCCTCTACTGTACGCCTTCCTTCCTTCTCCTCTCCCAATTCTGTCCTCCTTCCATTTCAATTTCAGGTCCAGACTTTATTTCCTTGCTCAGGTTGTTTGTAGGTCTATTGGATCACCGCCCGAAGATGATTACCTAAGGCTGATTCTGTGGTGGATGAATGCCAGTGAATAAGAATGAGAGGGTGGTGGATGTGAAGAACCAGAATGCTGAAGATATTATGACTCAAGTTATGAGATTACGGAACTCCACAGGCAGGAAAGTGGTGAAGCTCAAAACGCGTCATGTGACGTTTAACCCTAGCATTCAGGGCTCTTGGACTCCAGAGTTGAAAGTTTGAACCTTCTTTTCCTGCAGAATGGGTACGAGATCTCTGTTGCGATTTGGGCATGCCCCGGGCTTAGTAAGCACTATTTTGCAGCAATTCAGAATAGGTTTAGAATAGACGTCTAGGAAAGTACACTCATCTGGAATCAAATCCATTTGTTCTGCGTGGTTTAGGGTATTAACGTGGATCGTCATATTCTGACTGAATGGTCCGCCAGTGAAGAATTCAGTGCTCTCATCATCTTGTTCATACTTATCACAACAGGGGTGAGTTTCATTAGTGATAAGATCTGACTAAGGACATGAAAACCCTAGTGAAATTCACTGCTGAAGCTCAACTGTGATCTGCACTGAGTTATGCACAGAGGAAGTACGTTCGCTGTTGAGAATATCGTGTTGTGTACACACATGGAAAGATGGAAAGATATTACTCCCAGACCTCTCGATGTTTACAGCCAAGTGTCCAAAATGCACGCTTTATATATGGAGCTCTGTAATTTGGACAACATACTGTAGTTTTGCATTTAAAAGTCACATGATGGTACTTGGGATTGTCGGAGTGAGGATTTAGAATCATTGCAAATTTGTCGAAACTCTGTCATCTAGTTTTTAGTTGTATCAGAATGTATTGTGCCGTTGCTACAACCATGAGTATGCCATCTGTAATTGCCACAAAAAGTGATAGCTAAGCCTTTCCGAGGTCTCCTTTCATACCCATTTTTCAATCCTTTAAATATGACAAATCATTTGTAGCATTGATGTTTAACCCCTGTGCATAAAGAGTCTCCTCTGGAATTGATGATTTGAGAAAAATAATGATAAAATGCTGCTTAGAAGAGTATTCTCGAATTGATATACAAACAAAAGTTGTAGATTGTAAGTTTTAGATTCCATCCATGTAATTAAATCCACCAATGTCATCACCAATATTTTTTTTATAAATTTTGAAAGGAAAATTTCAAAATTACTTCAAAATTAGATTACAAGTAACTCTAACTATCATTTTTTGAGTTAAATTTGTTGGAATGGATTTGGAATGAGTTCTCTTGGCATGGTGGATTTTTGAAATTTTTGTGTTTTTTAAATCTAAGACCTCATTTTTCCAAATTTGGATGACTTTCATCCAAACAATAATTAGAAGAAATGTGAGTTTCAATTTGTTTGTCATCTAGAATTTGGACATTGGAGCACTAAGAGATTAATATCATGTAAGCTATCAATTTTTGTATTGTATATTTTTATTAAATTAATTTGCCACACAAAAATAGCAAAAGTCTTGGCAAACAAATTTTAAAATGTAAAAGTAAAAGTAAATAGTTGGCATGATGTTATGGCAATTGACATGTCTTGGGAACTTGATGATTTTTTAAAACCAATTTTCTAGCTTTTGTCCAATCTTCAAAATTCCAATGCAATTACAACTTGGAAAATCAATATTTTTTGCTCAATCAATTAAAACACCTTAAACTTTGTTTTTCAGGTCTCACCATAATACAAGACATCTAACATTGTATGTAGTATAAAACAAGTGAAAAATTTAAATGACATCAAAGTCACGTAAGGAAATTTCTTTACCCCACAATAAATGGATTTATCATATATGGTTAGCTTTCAAGAGTGATATAGAAAGCCCAAATTGATGAATTGAAGTGTATATGCAAATGGCTAAAAGGTGCCTAGGGGTGCATATACATGAGTGAAGGTTGAGTATGGGTGGGGGTTCATGTAGGTGGCTAAAAAGTCAATTGCTATGGAGGTGCATGTAAGTGAAGAGGGAAAAAGAGGTGAATCTAGGTAGGGCAAAAGGGCAACCATAAATGAGTGGGGACAATTGTGGGAAGAAAAAAATCCAATCTTTTTCAAATCTAATTTCCTTCCAAAAAGCAAAAAATAGATAAGAACATGATTTATGTAAGATAAATCTATGGAAATTATAAATAATATGAAAGAAAGTACTTACTAAAATCTTTGTCCTTTATTTACTTATTTTAAATAATAATATCATTAAGATAAACAATACATAATTACAAAGAGTCTTTGAGAATTGCAAAATATAGAAGATAAAGTCCTTATTTAAATCTTTATTTTTTATTTTTTACTTTTACAATCAACAACGAAAAATTAATCATAATTAAACCCTAAAGTCCCAAAGTCCTTATAGAGGACTTTTGGGATTTTGGATAGGTTTGTGTAATCAATTTTTGACATAATTTTTTGAAACTTTATTTGAAGATGGGTATTCAAATTAGCTTGGGGGGAATATAATTTTTATTTCAATCAGTGCTCAGGAACAAAAGTTATGCCACCCTAAGTCCAAAAAGTAGCTCAAGGGGCAACCAAAAAAAGTACAGAAAATTGAATTTTAAAAAATTTTAATTTTTTTTCTCAAAGATTATTTCTTTGTTTAAATCTGAAGCTTTGAATCATTCTTCTTAGACTAGTGATGAGAAAGTTATTTACAATCTTATACTTCGGTCAATTTTAACATATTTTTTAAAGCAATTTTCACAATTTTTCAAAGAACTTATTAAACAAGGTTAAGGTTGCTTGCTAGAGCAATCTCACCATTGGGATTATTTTGTTTCAATTCCACCTTAGACTTATTAACTAGTTTTAGTTTTCCCTTCAATCTTGAACCTACTTCTACTGAACAATTTTTTAACGAATGAAAATTAAATGTCTTTTATTGAATTTTTTTCCTAGATTCTCAACTACATTCTTCAAGATAAAAATTATAAAATCAAAATCAATAGTAAAAAAAATTTAAGTTAAAAAGATTTAAAGCCAAAAAATCTAGTTAAACAAGGTGCAAAAAAGCTTGTTTTCTTCACTTTAACCCCTCATCACCTAAGGCTTGAACAGGTTCAAAAACAATATTCATTTGATGTATTATAGAAATAATTTTCACTCAAATATAGAGATCTCAACTATACAATCTTGTAGTGCACTTGTTGTAGATGACGTGCATCAAATTTGGTGTCATTTGACCGCATAGATTGCAAGATTATAATGTTTTAGTGTTGGAAAAGGATGCTGAAATTTCCCTAAAAACACATTTGGAGGCAAAATTCAATTTCTAAATCTACTCAAATGAAGAAACTTTAAACTACAAAGTGATTCAAAATCAGCATAAGAACACATTGATAAAAAAATCATTCAATGGACTCATTGTGTCTACAAAATGGCTTTGAAATATCAAAAAATAACAAGAAAAGTTGCCCTAAATACATCAAAAAGTTAACCTCTTTCTACCAAAATGCTTCTCAATCACTTATAACTTTTGGATTGATATGAAATTTTAAACACAAAAACTAGACTAGTATGTGCAACTTTTCCAAAAAAAATTATTGGAAACGAATATTGTATGAAGAAGAAACAAGTTGTTGAAGTTCATTGTAATCCAAAAATGTTGGGATTTTGAACTTCGAATTGGCTCCCAAACATTCAAAACATCTTGGATTGACATGAAAATTTTATGCCAGTAACTAGACTTGAAGGGGGAAGATAACCCAATATATCTTATTGAAAACAAATATTGGATGAAGGAAGTACAAGCCCCCAAAGTTGCAACAGTTTGATGAACTCAAATTGAATTTGTGAACTTTGATTGGCTTCCAAAAATTCAGTACATTTAGGATTTATTTGAAAATTTTACCACACAAACTAGAAAAAAGGGCGCAAATTTTCTAACAAGTTTCATTGAATTTAGACATTGGATGCAAAAGTTAAATCACTTTGAATTTGACTTGAAGACACTTTTCGTCCCCTTCAACTGTGAGGAGTTAAATGCAAATATCTTGCAATCTATGCGGTCAAAGTTTCTGAAATTTCTTCCACACATTCTTATACCAATTTTGTACAATATCTTGTGGTTAGATGGGAAAAAATAATAATTTAAAAAAAATTTTGCACTTTGCAATAGAAAAGGCAATTCTTAGTGGTCTGTGATGGAAAAAAAAGCCTTGGAACTTTAGGGATAAAGAGGAGTCTTGAAAAATTGAAAAAATTAAAAGTTAAGGTTTTTACTTAATTCTACGTACTTTCATCTTAGTTTCAAAGTCAATGGGAAAAATAATAATTGAGTAGAATGAATCATTGAAAAATTGCAAAAGAAAATGAGTGAAGAAGTTCTAAATTAGATCTCCACTTATTAGTTTTTATTTACAAAATTAAATTGATAAATACTTCATGATTAGAAGGAGTCTAAACATTTGAGAAAAATAAATAGAAAAGTCTTATTGAAATATCCACCTTTTTTTTAAAAATTTATCCTTATCTATAGGACCAAGGCCATTTTTGTCAAAAACCACTCAAAATCACCACTTTTGTTGTATTCATCCAATAAAATGTTTTAAAAAATGTGTTTTTTGGATCTAACCATAGGATCTTACACTTCACTTTCTTGAGATAATGTGGTAAAGATTTCATTAAATTTGATAGTATAGATTGAAAAATATTAGCATTCCAAGTTGGACAAAAAGTGTTTTTTTAAGGAAATGCTTAAATTGCTTGAAAGACAAGATTGTCTATACCTCTCTCATCACTAGTCCAAATAGAATGAATCAAAGCTTCACATATAGACAACCCTAAATTCTATCTTAGGAAAAAATATTTAAAATTATTATGACTTTTTGTGATTTTAATTTGATGCCCATTGATTTCTATTTTTAGTTTATTGTGCCATAACTTTTGTTTCCAAGCACCAATTGAAATAAAAAAATATATTTCCATGAAGCTCTTGAAAATCCCCACATCCTCAAAAAGTTTCAAATACATTCACTACAAATTGAAATAATAAGAACCTACCTAAACCCAAATTGTCTTCCAAGGGAACAAATGGTCATTTAGAAATTAAAGTAAACGTGACAATTAATAATTATATCAATAAGATGATTCTTTATGAATTGCAAAATATAAATTGAATCAGTTCTTACTTCAATCTCCCCTATGTACATTTTATTTTTAAATCAAAGTGACAAATAATACATAAGTAGGATTATTCATTGAAAATTGCAAATAAAAATGAAAATGAAAGTTCTTATTGAAATCTCTGCATTTTATTTCTTATTTTTTTAATCAACATGATAAATTATTCAAAATTAAAAAGACTCTTTAAAAATTGTGAAAATTACATAGAGAAGTTCTTAATTAATTTTCCACTTTTATTTTTATTTTTTAATCAACTTGGCCAATAATATATGAATAGAATGATTCTTTGAAGATTTAAAAAAATAAATGGAGGAGATCTTATTTAAAACTTCCACTCATCATTTTTTATTTATAAAATCAAAATGACAAATAATTCATTACTAGGAAGAATTGTGGATAATTTTAAAGAAAAAATCAAGATGTCTTACTTAAATCTCCACCTTTTATTTTTATTATTAGATCAATGTAAATCAATACATGAATAGGATGATTCTTTGAACATTACAAAAAATAAATGAATACATTCGTACTTCTATCTCCGCCCTTCATTTTTTACAACAAAGCTAGTATGCGAGTGTAGAGAGGGAGCGTGGAGCGTAGAGCGGGGGAAATTGAGCGTGGAAGCGAAAATTATGTAAAGTTTCTTTTCAGGGTTAAGAAAAAAATGACAATTGTTTATGTTTGATTTTGAAAATATTATGGAATTTTTAAGATACATAATTGGTTCCTATAACCGTGGACATGGACCTACAACCGTGGATTGAAAATTTTGGTGGTTGGTCATAGAATGACCAATCAAAGACCTATAAGTGTATAAATATACCCTGAACCTATAACTGTAGATGTTAAACTTTGTAAAAGAAGGTAATTCATGAACATGGACAAATGCACTCTAGAAACATGGAACTAGTCTCATGGTGTTGTATTCTACTCTATATTTTATAACTCATGAATTTTATAGAAATGACATGACACACGTTTTGGCCAAGATTCTCAAATGTTGATGTGGACTGAAATAACTTTAAACTTGGTAATCTTTAGAGTCTACGGAATAGAGAGGATTCTGCGGGTTTAAATTTGTCAACCAAAACTTTGACACAATGAATATGTACATCATATCATTTTTGGGCATACAAACATTATGGTCTATCGGGAAGTAAATCAACCAAGATTAAAGAACAAGTGTGTTGGAAGTTTAAGCTACAACAAGCATATAACCAATGATAGCTTGAACAAAGTAGTGGCCCTTGTAGTCTCACTACATATAGAAAAAAGAATCAAAATACAACAAGTTCCTTCATGTGAACTTCTTCACTAAATTAGCACATAGAGTCGCTAATTAGTCTAACCTACAAATTTGTTGTAGGCTTTAAGATGCCACTCTCTAGAATCTGTTTCACTTCATCAAAGCTGAAGCTTGGAGCATGCATGAAAACATCTACTTGTGCATTCAAGCGGCATATGACAATGAAAAGGAAATACAAATGCTTGCAGTTTGCCCATGCCCTCTCTTCCCTAATGCCTTTGTTGACATTTCTTTAAAATTAGGACAAGTGCATTCCGGATATGAACCTACAGTAATTGTATACTATTCAATGTTAGGCATTGTACCTGAGTCAAGATGTAAGATGCAACCAAACCCAGGATGTAGTATCAAAGTCACTTGACAAATAAGTGCCTTCAAGGTAAGTGCTGAACCACAATTGTTGGCTTGCTTAGTTGTTGGGGAGCTAGGATTCTTCCTGATTTTTTTGCTAGACCTTGTACTAGGATGCTCTCCATGATTCGGTGGAACTTGCATTCTTGATACATCAACTGGTAGATCATGGTTACCAAACAATCAACGGGGGGAGATTTCAAGACGCTGGGGAAGATGGAAACTGGCATTCTGAAGATCTACTATCTCTTTAGGGGTGAGATGAGTTCCGAATTTCACGAGCCAAATGCTTGGCACATCAGGTCTAGATAAAATCCATTTCCTCTTCGAACCTTCAACGCAGCACTCAATGTCGTCGTTGCAAAAGAAGAACTGCATTGTTTCAATCCTATTTTTCCTATAATTATCCATTTTGCTTGTGTATGTGGGTGCTGCGGTTCCCTTGTTGTTTTGTACAATCCTTGCCACACATTTTCTCCATGTAAGGGCTTGCAAGGCAAAGCAAGCTTTAGCCGACGTCTTGGGCAATCGAGCAATATGCCATTGTGATTCATCACAAGCACTCTCTCCGACACTTGTCACTCGAGTGGCCTCTAAGGTTGGATAGGCATTCAATGGATTCATAGGCATCTGCACCTTTGTTTCTACATCGGGTGCAAAAAGTAATGCTTCTTCAAAAATCGTATCCAAACGAATAACAGATGCACTTGCTCGGGTCGATCTTGTTCCTCCACGTGATCTAGAAAAATTCACTTTTTCGGAGCGGTGGGAATCTTCTTAAGACCCTGGAGGCAAATTAGGCATTCGTGATTGAGATCTGAAAACTTCTTCACCCTCTAAATGTGGATCCCTAATGCAACATTCTCTAGCACATGGGAGAGTTGCCATGACATCATTAAGTCCTTTAGGGTTTCCTATGCGCACCGCATACCTCTATGCTACTCGAAGCTGAAGTTCTTTTTTTCTTGGACTGATACCAGGGTTTTCACCTTTCAAAAACTGATAGTATCGAACCATCTGCATGAATGCCCTGACATATTCGTCAACAGTTGCCACATATAAACCATTCCCCCTATTTCCAAACTGTTGTAACCATTTATTATATACCGTCTCGGCCAAGTTGCATGAAGGCATTTCTGCAAGTTCATTTGGCGACAAATCCTGTACAATCGAGCAATAGTTACAAAATGAGAAAATAACAAATTGGAGGCTTACAGTGAAGATGTGATCTAATCAACTGATACAAAAAATGCAATAGATGTCAATTGGGGCAATGTCTCCATATGTGAAGCAAGAATCTGAACTCCATACAAATGAATACAACATTCCATATAGCTTATGGAAACTGCACATAATAAACGAATGCAAGATGTTAAGATATTGACAATTTGCATGAATCCTCCCCATTGTCTGTATCGGAAGTGCCAGAATGCTAACCACAATTCCAACCTTCGAAGCCCATCTTTAGTCGTTGCACCAACAGTATGCCACCATACTCGAATGGCATGAAATCGGATGTCAGACTCTGTCAGCGATGTTGCATCTTTGTATTGTTTGCATAACTTTCGATGTTGATCTCGAAGGTCGGCGCGAATGTCAGCTATTGTATGCTTTTCCATTGATTGAGTCCATTGGAAGAGACATGTGCGCTCTTAATCCACCATCGACTTGCTCAGGTCACTACTACCATAAACAATTCTTACTGCATTCTAGTTTGTTTATGCACAATCAGCCATGAAGCCCTTGAAATAGGATAGGGGAATACCATGCCTTCCCATCACTGCATTCAAATTATTCCAAAAATGGCTTTGGGCAATCAAATCCTCAGACTGCATGTTGCAAACTGCAATGGTCATTACACGACAGTAATTAGAGTCATAAACATGACAAGCAATTGTCGTCCAATGCTTCACTCATTTGACATGATCAAACATGATCTAAGCATCTTCAAGGTCACCACCAGGTTGCATTCGTGTGACCAAATCAACACCACTACCTGGACCTATCTCGGACATCTAGAAGACAAATACTTTACCTGAATCCAATCCTTGACCAAGAAACTTGTTCTCTTGAATGTAAGCCCAATTGCTGCATCCTCGAAGCTTCGTGATGTTGTCCATGACCCCAAACCTTCGGAAATACTTGAAAGTAGTGACTTCATTCCTAATATTCAATGAACTCATGAATTTGCACTTCTCGAGGACTAGCATGAGTTTGTCTACTCCGAGTTTGGCTGCAGAAGTCTCTTTAGGCCAAAGAAGCAACTTATGAGACTTTTTCACCGCAAGGCAAAGAAACCCCCTAGAGTTGGCCGGTGGGGAGTGTATGGGACACCTACCTAGATTGCCTTCCAAGCAATGGACTCCTAAATACTTTTTTATCAATTTTTTAACATTAAACTACTCTAAGTGAAATGAGGGCAGCACCCTTACACCATCCTAATATGCACCCTAAAATCCTCCAATGACCCTAGTATGTACTTTGGAAGATTAAGGCAACCTACTAGGCCTAATTTTGCCTAAAATTAGCCCTTGGGGCCCCAATTGGGTCAAATTGGTGTCCTGAAATTAAATTCCAGCACACCACAACCACCCCAATTCCTAACTAACTTCCTAAATTTATGCTCAAGACTTCCCTAATTCCATAGATCCCATCCCTAACATATTCACCCATTCTTTTTAGGCCAATTAGTTTCTTCCTTCAATTTCCTAATCCATATCCTAACCCTAATTTTACCCCCAATTTGGGTAGTACTTCCGCGCTTGCCCTAAAACCCTAAAAAATTCGCATATACCCTCTACACCCTCACACCCCACAAGAACATTGCATGCAAGTCATAGAACTATTGCTTCAAGATTGATAAGCAAAGGTTGTATTTTAATTAACATTACATTTGGATTCAGCTGAATCACAAGGGAAAAAAAGATGAAATACCCAAAATCAACTGCCGCTACATGGGCAGCAGACCTTGTCCCACTAAAATGATCGCCCCGGCCTCGTCCGTCCTCCAAATCAGGCGAGACTGGTCTTGTTGGAAAGCTGACTTCCCCATCTTTCTCCTCCCCAAAATTCACGTTGATCCGCTTCGCCGAACTCCCACAGTTTCTCGCCAAAGTCGTCGGTCTTCCGTGGCGGTAGCGGCTTGACCTCCTCGCACTAAATCGGTTGCTCCATCCTCTTCCTTGCTTGGAATTGGTCGAGACTGGTCTTGTTGGAAAGCTGACTTTTCCCTCTCCATCTTACCAAAAATTCAGCGCATTCCGCTCTTTCAGTCTCCCGCAATCAGTCACCAAAGTTGGCAGTTCCCTCTCAATTCCACAAAAACCTTATTCTCTCCACTCCACTTCCCATCTGACCTCACTCCCATCATTCCTTCACCACTTTTTCTCACAAAATGGTGACCTACTCGACAAATTGTCCTACTTTGTGCCCTCATCTTAATCTCTAGCTTCTCATGCTTTCAAAACGCCCTTCATCACTAAGAATGCTCTCCAACACACATGCACACAAAGTTGGGGAAATTGAGAGAGAGTTGAGAGAGAGAGCTCCAAACCCTAATTTTGCTTACATCTAACTTTCTAATGGATTAATTTTCTAAACTACTTTCATCCTACACTAATTCACTGTTAATCCACTAATTTGGTGCAAAATGTGCCAAATTAGTGCAAATTGCACTAGGTTACTGTAAATCCGCTAATTTAGTGTAAATTGCGCTATTTTAGTGTTCCACCCCCTAAATTACTGTAAAACCCTCTAACTTACTGTAAAATCCTATTTTAGTGTTTTATCCACTATGCTAGTGTTTTAGTCATAGTTTTAGTTTAACTAACCTCTTTTGTGTTTTTTCTTATTTCTTATTTTTGTGGTTTTTAATTTACTTTTAGTATCATTTCCTACTTCTAGTCTTTTGTTTTCATTTTCATATTTCATTTTTTGTTTTCATTTTCTCATCATTTTACCATTAGCCTAATTTGGTTATTCTACCAAATCTTGCTTAACTTCTTTTTAGTTTTAACTTCCCATTTTTCCCTAGAATTTCCCCTAATTTCCTCCTAATTGCCTTTTCTAGCATCTTGCCCTAACCTCATGAAGTTTCCATTGCTATCTAGCGGAAAACTCCTTAATTGATGGTTATGGCTTAATCCGGAGTACTAACACTTTCGGATTGTAAATTCATGCCTAATGTTTATATTTTCGGATTTTTAAATAGTGAACCAATATGATGGTTCACACAACTCCCCAAAAACTCTTTGTTTGCTTCTAGGACAATAGAAGAATTGGTTCTAGTTGGATTCTTCTCGACTTGATCTGCAATTAATGACCGAGTTCTCTCCTTGGAATCACGGTAGGCTCCAACTTTCACAGGGTGGTCGTGATTTCCAAAATGAGCACAAGCAAGCCTCATGTCTTCTTTCCCAACAATATAGTATATTTTTGCTTAGCAACTTGCAATACATGAAGGAACAGAAGAGCAAATCTTGCATGTGATAGTTGATCCAGAAGGAGGGTGAGGTCCAATCTCAAATACGACGAGAGAACAATCGTCCCATTCAGTCTCGTTGACTAGCGCTACACGATGCTTTCAAGTAACAAAGTCACACATAGTGTTGTCACAACGAAGATGACCCACACATGAAGATAGACGGAATGTCAACCCATCTTCGTTTTTTATGTTTGTAGTATGAGTGTTTGACCAAATATGCCCGTCATAGCGTTTTTCCATTCCACTCAAAAGCTTTGCCTAACCAAGGGACGTAGAGCACCGTACTGGAGGCAACTCAAAAATAACATCACCATTAAATAAAGGTGGAATGAAATTAACCTGATGAATTGGAATTGTAGCATAGTCAACCTTCTTGAATGGGTTCCTCAAACCTTTCGTATGAACGAGCTTCCGTAGGTAAGGGACAATGGATCGTCCATTATCACACTCCAATGTTGGTACTAATAATGGAACTCTCATAGATGACGTCCCTTCCACCGTCAGAGGTGGATCGTGAGATTGCTTGGAGAGCTTGTGTGGTGGTGATGATTCATTTGAATCGTCGCTGTCAAGTTCTACAACCTCTACTCCTGTCTCAAGCTTAACAATGGTTGGCAAAGGCTTCTCGGGAGCAAAAGAAGTTGACGACCTAGGAGTTGCTTTTGTAGAGGGAACCTCCGACATCGATACAGGTAAACCATATGCTAAATACCTTCTTGGTGTTAGGTGCCATTGCTTACAAGGGCTTTCATGAGTAGGCTCTTGACCGAGTGTATATGCCAATTCTCCACTTGTAATATCGAAGACTTCTTTATCAATATGAAGTGAACTCTCAGATAGACGAAATCGAATACTCAAACGAAACGTAGTAACAACAGCATATCCCATGTCCCCAACTGGAAAAGAGACAGGTATTGTCTCTCCGGGAGCCCTTACAATAGCCATTGAATCAGAAGACACAGTTAACCGGATTCCATTGTGTCACCAACAAACCTAATCGTTTTGCTAATGAATACAACTAGTAAAGAAAATGGAGAGAGAATGCTAATTTTTAGAAAGGCTGAAGCCGGAACTCACCCATGTTTTGATGAATATCAAATTAGCATTAAAGGAAAGAGTCATAGTCATTAGGGTATACGTCGCTAGTTATGTATATTATAATGAAACTAAACTAAGCAATGACGGTTGAGGGAAGTACGACATTCATCGACAAGGGAGAACACCCCAAATGGAAAGCCTTAAAAGAAAAATTGGACAGTAGAGTTCAAGGCCATTAAGGTGAATCAGCCCATGGCAAGCAAACTACCTAATGCAGTGATCCATAAAAGCACCCATTAGAGTTTTATATCAACCCATGCGAGTTTTTTTCAGAAAAATGAAATTCAGACTATAGTAGGGTGATTTTTGGCCATAATCTTGTCTTCGGAGATGATGATAGAGTTATTAGTGACTGTAATAGGTTAATTACAACCTTCATGTCTCAATTGGAAATAAAGGATTTACTTTTTCATCTCTTCATATCATGGGCATGGTAGAAATTTTTCTGACTGTATAAAGTGGTGAACTCACTGTGATGGAAATCTTTTATGGTGATTTGGGTTGTCTACAAATTGTGTTGTAGTTATTGGGCTATACACTTAAAGAATTCAGAAACAAATCTTACGTAGTCCGAAGAAAATAAAATTTCAATTTAATCCATTATTTCTTACCTTTGTCTATGTAAGGAACAAAATCGAAATCGTTTTTCCAATGGCAACAATAAAGACCTCTTATTCTTCCTAGCATAGGCTGCCTTACCTTAGATGAAGTTTCGGTTCGATGCTATTGAATTGATTTCATCATTTTGATCAGCTGGACATTTTTCACCTTCCTCTAAATAACTAAGAACCAATAATACAGCCCTAGAGAATATTGGATTCAAATTCAACACCTGCCTGAATATTAGTAAACTAATTTTTTTTACATTTACTTTCCATTTCAACTATGTAAGATTAGAAGTTCCATTCATAGTCCACTAAGTTCAGTAGGAAAATAGAAACAATATCTACATTTAAGATGGAGACTCGGATTTTTCTAATTGTTTATAGGAATCAAACAATAGAGTTTCAATTTCATCGGTTGAGATCCTTCATTTCCTAATGGAATTAGGCTTGTATCCATCATTGTGTTTACTTCAATTTTATGCATTTATAAATGTTATAAATCGAGTTGGTTATGCATTTTTATGATGGATTTTTATTCACTCCCCATTTTTAGGGTTACTTCAAATTAATCTTCTTAGAGTACCCTCAACACGAACGAAACTTGCTCAAGCCCCTACTAACTTAGGGTCAAGCATGCAAAGATTTGAATATACCATAATGCCTACACTATTCAAACTTGTTGTATAAACTATGCAAGTATAAGATCAATATTAGAAAGATGAGTCCACTTGTTTAAGGAGACCAATAGAATGACATTAAGGTAACAAATTGAAGGGATCATAATTTGAATAAAATTGGCTCAACAAGAATGTAATGACCTAGTTCAAATTATCTGAAAGATATACAATCATACCCTGCCGTCATAACCTGGAGTCATCGAGTTTGTAATATAACTTAATGACTATAAACATTAAATTTATAAAACACAAAATCAAGATTTCAATATTCTACATTCCAAATGGATCTGATGCACCCGGAGCGGCAAGCTCGACATGCCCATCCCCATAACCGTACACAAGTTATCCCATCTTCAGAGAACCCTTTCCAGAACCGGCTTGCGAACAAGCGATGCGCAGTAGGGGTCGGAAGCTACACCCCGTCAGGGATTTGATGACCAACTCCCCAGCTCAACAGGACAAAATTGATGTGAATACAACTCCACCAACTCAGAGCCTAAGAGCCAAGCTCTCCATTTGAACGTTGGGGGACCCACAAAACCGCTCTGTCATTCTCATTCTGGCGCCGGTTCGTGGAGTCCCAGTGTCGCATCCTCTATCATGAGATAGAGCTCGAAACAAGTCTGGTCTCTCATCATGAAATGCATGCTATCTCGGTTGATCAACTACATATTGAGACCATTCATTAAAATTTCAAGCTTTAAGGTCATGGAGAGGAACTTACGTTCAAGGCGAGTTGTGGGGGCGGAAAGTGGAGTGGAGCTACCCCAACAAGCTCCAGATAATGCGAATCCTCAGGTAATGTTCAACATCTCTAAGACTGAGATTTTTTGACGGCTCTGCCATTGTGTTTGAATGATCTGAGTATGGGGTTGAGTCCTCTCACAGTGAGAGGGGTCCCTCGTTTTTTCTTTCCTGTCGATGTGGTTTTCTTGGTGGATCGGCAGCACTGCTTCGTCTGGGAGATGTAAGAGTTGGACCCCTCAAGTATGTGTCTCGGTCCCGAGAGGGTACTGGGACAGGGACAGGTCTTACGATTTTTTTTATAAAATTTGATTCAAGACTTTATAGGGCTTTGCCTTGTGTTTGAATGATCTGAGCATGGGGTTGGGTCCTCTCACAGTGAGAGGGGTCCCTCGTTTTTTCTTTCCTGTCGATGTGGTTTTCATGGTGGATCGGCAACGCTGCTCCGTTTGGGAGACGTAAGAGCTGGACCCCTCAGGTATGCGTCTTGGTCCCCAGAAGGTACTCGAACAGGGTTAGGTCTTCCGATTTTTTTTATAAAATTTGATTCACGACTTTTTAGGCTCTGCCTTTGTGTTTGAATGATCTGAGCATGGGGTTGGGTCCTCTACTAGTGAGAGGGGTCCCCCGTTTTTTCTTTCTTGTCGATGTGGTTTTCATGGTGGATCGGCAGCGCTGCTTTGTCTGGGAGACGTAAGAGTTGGACCCCTCAGGTATGTGTCTCGGGCCCGAGAGGGTACTAGGACAAGGCCAGGTCTTACAATTTTTTTTATAAAATTTGATTCAAGACTTTATAGGGCTTTGCCTTATGTTTGAATGATCTGAGCATGGGGTTGGGTCCTCTACCAGTGAGAGGGGTCCCCCGTTTTTTTTCCTGTCGATGTGGTTTTCTTGGTGGATCGGCAGCGCTGCTCCGACTGGTCGACGTAAGAGCAGGACCCCTCAGGTATCCATCTCGGTGCCGAGAGGGTGCTGGGACAAGGACACCTCTTACGATTTTTTTTATAAAATTTGATTCAAGACTTTGTAAGGCTTTGTATTGTGTTTGAATGATCTAAGCATGGGGTTGGGCCTCTCGGACTGTGAGGATTCCCTTATTCTTTCTTTCCTGTTGATGTCGCTCTCTTGCTAATTCAGCAGCGAGGCTTCGACTGGTTGACGTAAGAGTTGGACCCCTTAGGTGCACGTCTCGGTCCCAAGAGGGTGTTAAGACAAGGACAGCTCTTACAATTTGTGTTATTAAATTTCATTCATGACTTTGAATGTTTGTCTTTGTGTTTGAATGATTAGGGCATCCGGTTCGGGCCTCCCGCATTGAGAGGTGTCTCTTGGTTTTTCTTTCCTGTTGATGTCGTTGTCTTGCTGGTTTGGCAGTGCTGCTCCGTGTGGGCGGCGTATGAGCTGGTCCTGTCAGGTATCCGTCTCGGTCCCAAGAGGGTGATGGGACAAGGACTGGTCTTACGATTGTTTTCCAAAAAGTTTATTAATGTATCCTCTTTCACTAACGTACTCCATATATTTGAATTATGTAGGATCATGAGGTTTTGATATTACTCCCGTTTTCCAGATAATCATCTAGGCTCTAGAAGAGATGGCGGCAAGTGATGATATCATTCCATGTCCACTAGTTCAAGATTCTCCGCTCATAGATGAGATCAATCTTCCCGTCGAGATTGACAGGGTAAGCCTTGATGCTTTCCAGAATGAGCTAGACTAGGCTCTTGGACAGATTTTGAGGGATCGTCACATTGCGTCAAGATTGTCAGGTTGCACCTTAGTTGGCGAAAACGATCATGTAGCGTCTAGTCTAGAGGGTTCCGGTGAATTTTGTACATGTGGCCAACAAGACGTGGAGGTTACATCTCTACTAAGTAATGATGATGACCTTCTTGTATTTTGTCGTGGCCAATACAGACCCGTTAGTGTAGCCTGCAGTCGATCACATCATTGTCCTCTTCCATGATCATATTAGTTCTTATTTTCCTCTATTCTATTATAGATTTATGGTTGCAATCATCATCCATTGTACCCGTTCCATAGTAAGGGGCCCTCCCTAACAGTAAACGGAAGCATTTCATTTATTTATAATTGGTTAAAATTTTGAAATCTTGATTTCAATCTTGTAAATCGTTAAAGACAAGGGACCTGTGGACTCTCCTCAAAAGTCTACCGAGTCCACAATGGGTGATGTCTCCACCCAACTAGAGATTGATTCCTTTGAAGAGGATTTGGAGGAAGACCCCCATTCGAGGGAAGAGAAGGATTTATTGGAGGATGATATTAGGAAGATGCACAAGATGGACACTGTCTCTAGCATCTCCAGTTTAAGACTTACGATGTCAGATCTTTCTAGAATGCGAATTCCGCTATGTCGGTTGGTACCAATGCCGATGGTTCGTCCAACTCTCTCTTGTGATTTAATATTACTTGAGCAACAATTTGTGCATGGCTACAAGGAAGGTGCTCGTGTCTTTTATGTTTCCATTTCAGATAAATAAGGACAGACTGGTGTTTTCACTACTAAAGAGAAGGAGGCATGGGGCGCGTTGTGGAATTTGGTGAATGAAAACTTCAATATGCAGTTGAGGTCACAGTCGGCGTTGAAGCATTTGGTGGACTACAAATTTTTTGTGTGTGACGAGAATCACCGCCGGATTACGTGGATGAATCATATCGAGAGACTCCACAAGTCGAAGAGAGATTGGCATATTCTAGTGGACTCCATCATATTAAACACTAGGAATCGTATTGGCCTGGCGATGCAAGCCATGCATGACATTAATAAGTATGAGTTTCTAACTTTTTTTCCCAACTTCATTTTCACGATATATTTATGTACATTTTGGACTGTAAATTTATCGGACATCATTTCATCTCTAATTTGGTGAAATTGATCTCTTGCAAAAACACTAAGAATTCCCATGTCAAGATGACTTTAGTTCATATCCTCTATTGTGTCCAGAAATATGATCTTATGGAACTGGATAAATTCAATGAGCTTCTAAGTCCTGAAGATGTGAAAACTTGCCAACAAAGTACACGAAGGACTTGGTATTCTATGCCCCTTGAGGTTTTTACCTCGTTCATTTTCAAGGTATGCTTGTCGTCATATTATGTTATTATTTCTTTTTCTTCTGTGACTTCTATCACTAATTTGATGATTTGTTTTACATCGTATTCCGTACTAATTGTTTTTTGTTTCTCTTCAGCATGAGATTGCAGCATCAACTGATACTGCTGTTCGAAAGTATACTGAAGATACGTCGGTGAATGATTTGACGAAGGAAGGAGTAGCAGAGGCTATGAGAAGTTCCATCAAGGACTCGACTGAGAAGTTATACAAAAAACTGTCAAAGATTGTTTTGGTTGCCAACCTCGCACTTGGTCGAGACTGGCTGGAGGAGGTAAAATCCTTTTTGAATATAATTTGTGAGGGTGTTTGTTGTTATGGTGACCATGTTTCCATATTAAACTGTTTTCTCTTTTACAAATTGAAAGGCATTGGAGCCTTTTCATCATTCCAGAGTTAACCCTCGAGAAGCTTCAATTGATTGCAACTGCCAATGTGAGTCCTAATCACAAGGTGAAATGGCTAAAGTGGATTAACGCCTCTGCTCCTTCCCAAGAGGCTCGTAGAGTTCCTCCCCGCCCAATCAATGAGGAGAAACTTATCCTTTTTCTCTCTAGGGCTAGTTGGTATGCCGGGACAAGGATTTAAACATTCATTTGATTATTTTTTTTTTCTTCATCTTTTCCAATAATTTGATAGTTTCATGTTCTTTTTCATACAATTAAATCCTTTTAATTTCCTTTCTTTGATCAAATGTTTTCCAAATGGAGGATGAAGGCATTGAGATGTTTGATTCCATTATCCGCTCCGACAATATTCCTATTGACTTCTCTATCTCAACTGAACCCTAAACCCTAAGTGAATATTTGGAGGGTTGGAGGAAGAAACTATAGGATCAAGCTTATACTCGGGTTTTTAGGGGAAATGACGTCTTCAAAAAGCAGGGTTGACACGACGTTCGGACGTCCCAGACATCCGGATGTCCGAACGCGAACGCGGACGCGAGGTCCACAACGTCTGGATGTCCGGACGCGGTCATGGACGCGGGGTCCACAACATCCGATGACAAGCGGACTAGTGGACGTTCCCGCCAACCGCTCCACCCGTCCGCGACCCTATCCGCCATCCCGTCCGCCACCCCATCCGTGACCCTGTCCGCCAGTCCGCGACCCTGTCTGCCAGTCCGCGACCCCGTCCGCCATCCCGTCCGCCCACTCCATCCGCTGAGCAGACGGGCAGATGCTCACTATGTAGTCGCAGCAACTTTCACTTGCAATTTTTGAATTCGTTTTTTATAATTTTGGAGCGTGTAATATACCATTGGAAAGGTCTTGGAAATACCTTTCCAATGGTATATAACCCTAAACCCCAAAATCAAAAATCTCTAATCGGAAATGTCAAAAGAAGTTTGTTGCTTCAAAACATGGGCGTCCGCCTTGATGTCCATCCGTCCGCCTAGCCGTCCGCCAAGCGGACGGGCGGACGGGCGATCAGCTGGGCGGATGCTCACTATGTAGTCATAGCAACTTTCACTTACAATTTTTGAATTCGTTTTTTAGAATTTTGGAGTGTGTAATATACCATTGGAAAGGTCTTGGAAATACCTTTCCAATGGTATATAACCCTAAACCCCAAAATCAAAAATCTCTAATCGGAAATGTTAAAAGAAGTTTGTTGCTTCAAAACATGGGCGTCCGCCTTGGTGTCCGTCCGTCCGCCTAGCCATCCGCCAAGCGGACGGGCGATCAGCTGGGCGGATGCTCACTATGTAGTCATAGCAACTTTCACTTACAATTTTTGAATTCGTTTTTTAGAATTTTGGAGTGTGTAATATACCATTGGAAAGGTCTTGGAAATACCTTTCCAATGGTATATAACCCTAAACCCCAAAATCAAAAATCTCTAATCGGAAATGTTAAAAGAAGTTTGTTGCTTCAAAACATGGGCGTCCGCCTTGGTGTCCGTCCGTCCGCCTAGCCATCCGCCAAGCGGACGGGCGATCAGCTGGGCGGATGCTCACTATGTAGTCATAGCAACTTTCACTTACAATTTTTGAATTCGTTTTTTAGAATTTTGGAGTGAGTAATATACCATTGGAAAGGTCTTGGAAATACCTTTCCAATGGTATATAACCCTAAACCCCAAAATCAAAAATCTCTAATCGGAAATGTTAAAAGAAGTTTGTTGCTTCAAAACATGGGCGTCCGCCTTGGTGTCCGTCCGTCCGCCTAGCCATCCACCAAGCGGACAGGCGGACGGGCGATCAGCTGGGCGGATGCTCACTATGTAGTCATAGCAACTTTCACTTACAATTTTTGAATTCGTTTTTTAGAATTTTGGAGTGAGTAATATACCATTGGAAAGGTCTTGGAAATACCTTTCCAATGGTATATAACCCTAAACCCCAAAATCAAAAATCTCTAATCGGAAATGTTAAAAGAAGTTTGTTGCTTCAAAACATGGGCGTCCGCCTTGCTATTCGCCTTCTTGTTCGTTAGGCGGACGGGTGGACGGGTGAACGGCGAACGAGGAGGAAAGGTAGGAGGGAAAGGCGGGCACAAGGGGCCATTGGTGGAATTCAACCTATGGTGGACTGGCGGACGGGGAGGAAGGCGGGAGCGAGAGTTGGATGCGAGAGTCAAGTGTTTTCAATTTGGTGGAGGTCGGCCCACAACAGACGGATGGACAAGGGAGAAGGTGAGAGGGAGAGTTGTTTTTAACTTTGTAGAAGTAGGCGGATGAGCGGACGAGTAGAGCATGCAATGCATGGTGAATGAAGAAAGCTATAGAAATTATGTCTTTAATATGTTATATAGTGAGGCACTAAATCAATACAACTATGAAAAGTGTCACCAAATAGCCTCTTCTTTGGAAAATCATTTGATTTGTAAACAAAAAATTCAAATGGATGTGTAATTAAAAGGAATTTAGTTTTACATTGGTGGTTTTTACAAGTTTGCCATATCAACAATGCTTTTTGGCTAATAGCAAAAGATATTCAAAGTCAAAATTGTAACAATTTAATTGGTTTCAATTTCTAATTGATTTCTATGCCTTTGAAGGAAAGTAATTAATTCCTAAAGTCTCAAAGGCCCTACACTCTTATAGAAGACTCTTGTGAAATATGATCTCAATGAAATGATTTATTTTTGAATTTTTATCCAAGATTCTTCGCTTATTAGCTAAATTTTTCAATAGAAAATATTATAAAATTAAAATCGTTAGTGCCAAAATTTGAAGTGAAGAAAATGAAAGCCCAAGAATCAAGTATAGCAAGACAAAAGAAAAGATTTTTTTCTTTAAATACAAATATCATGCAATGTATGCACTTAATGTTATCAAGATGATAACATTGCTCCCATACATTTTTATACTAATCTAGTACAAATTCCTATGGTTAGATATAATGTTAATTTATAAAGTTTTTTGCTCTTCACAATAGAAATGACAATTTTGAATGATATTCGATAGAAAAAAAAGGCTTAGGACTTTGCGGGTTCAAGATTTCAAAAAATCCTAGGCCTACACAACTACATAAGCAAGTAAATCAATATTGTAAATTTATAATCTACAAGATATGATATTATGAACCTTCTCGTAAAATCATTTGCAAAAAAGTCTTGAGATGAAACGGACTTGTAATCATTGAAGTATGACCTACTTATCTCAATTGTTGTATTTGAATTTTGAAAGCTCATCATATTTAAAGGTCAATCACATTTTACACTACCTAAGCCCTAATATTTTAGGGTTGTGATAAATTTATTGATGGTTTACAATTTAG
>OY987265.1:232608-280743 GCA_963920665.1 Straminergon stramineum
ATTTTGGTGTTTCAAGGCATGTGATATACCATTGGAAAGGTATTTCCAAGACCTTTCCAACGGTATATTACACGCCCCAAATTGTAAAAAATGAATTTGGAAATTCGAACTAAAAGTTGTTGTGACTACATAGTGAGTGTCCACCGAGCTGAATGCCCGTCCACCCCTCCGCCAAGCGGACGGGAGGGCGGACGGCCAAACACCAAGGCGGATGCTCACTTTTTGAAGCACCAAACTTCTCTTGGCATTTCTGGTTGGAGATTTTGGTATTTCAAGGCGTGTGATATACCATTGGAAAGGTATTTACAAGACCTTTCCAACGGTATATTACGCGCCCCAAAATTATAAAAAACGAATTTGGAAATTCGAACTAAAAGTTGTTGGTACTACATAGTGAGCGTCCGCCCAGCTGATTGCCCATCCGCCCGTTCGTCCGTCTGCCCGACCGCCTGTCCGCTCGTCCGCCCTCCACTGTCCGCCTTGCCCGTCCGCCCTCCACTATCCACCCCGCCTGTCCGCCATGACCGCGCCGTCCGCCTGTGGATGGCGCTAGGGACGTTACGTCCGCTGGAGTTCGTGCGTCCGGACGTCCGGATGATGGACATGAATTTGGGGCGGACGTTCGGATTTGTCAACCCTGTCAAAAAGTCAAACTCTTTCAAGGATTACAAAGGATCTATTCTTGCGGTAAAACGCTTTATATATAGGTTGGTTTCTATTTGTTTCTTTCTAGTTCAACTGTTTACCCTAATGAATATTGAATGCAGCAGTTTTATGGTTTAGATTCTATAGAACATTAAAGGAGTATGTTATTTGATTTCATGATTTTCTATTCTTAGAGGGGGGTTTTCTGTATTTTTGTTCTCTTTAATGAAATTGGATGGGGCCCTTCTGAAGACCTCTTATCACTAGCATGTCTCCATTGGACAGGTCCTCTTACACTTGATGCACCCTCATTGTCTTTCTGTCATATGGTTTTTTAATATTGGGCTAATGAGTGTAGTACCTCCGAGTATTCCAAATATAATATCTTCTTTATAATTTGAATTTGACATCTTCTAATTTTAATTTATATTCATAGGCTAGTTTGGATGCATTATATTGCTCATGGATTTGTTGAAATTGGTTGAACTCATATGTTCATGTTGTTAGTCTCTACTTTTATCAATATCTCTAGATGTTAATATCATTATTTTTCTTTACCTTATGGTTCTCTATTATTTTTTTTGTGGAGGGTTTAGGTATTTCAAGTTCGAATTATATTCTAAGAAAGCTATTGAGAAAGCCGATTTACCACCATTTCTCACAACTTGGTTAGACCGCTCCTCCCCGGATTGCATGTTTTCTCCATGGCAGTTGAAGAATTGGACAACTCCCCATCTCCGAGCTTGTCCTTGGTACTTGGAATGCAACCAAGGGTTCATTCCACCTGATGAAATGCATCTCTTTCAGACATTGAAGGATACTGCCGTTGTTGAGTTTGAATTCGATGAATTTGCGGGATTGGACGCTGGTGCTAGAGCTAAAGCGATCAAGCGCCGAGATATGTCTGATAAGAAGAAGGTGGAGAGATGGGAGGAGGCCAAGAAGATAACCGAAGAGAACAAGAAGAAGAGGCTTGCTCCTAAGGCTGAAAAAGACCAAGAGAAGGCCAAAAAGAAGGGCACCAAGAGGAAGGCAGAGACACCGTTGCAAGAACCGGCAACAAGTGTAGCTGATATGAAGGACACTTCATCCGGGTTTTCACTCACTCAAGAGCATCTATTGCATGGTCTAATTCCAAGAGTTCAGAATATGGAACCAGTTCCCGACATTGACAAATGCATTTTAAACTTATCTCTAGGGAATCTTCGTGGTTCGGGGAAGGACTCATCTCGCACGTCATACAACAATGTTCTTGCTTTTTTGGCCATGGTAAACCCAATTTTGGACATTGTTAGTCATTGAATTCTCAATTTTGTCTTCAGGAGTACAAGTGAGTATGCCAAAATTTAATTTAGTTCATTTCTAAACTGTTTGTTTTCCATACCTCCTATGTTACTATTCCATTTTCTCTAACTTCAACTTCTGATTCCAGCATTCCAACGACAAGGACTGATACTTTAATGGTGCTCGGAGTACTCAATCGGCAGTCGACTTGATGATTGTTGATGTCCCTAAAGGACTTCATGTTCCTACCATATCTTCTCCCCCAGCCCCTATTCCCCAATGGAATGAATTCAATGAGGATTATTTGATGCCTATTTTTGACTTTGCTCTTGAGTATCTTCATGACCGAGGTGGTATTCTTATCATGTACCCTGCCAGTCGGACCCACAAGAGCTACCTTCTTGGCTACTGCGAAGAATATGGGTTCAAGATCGTCCAGACTTGGTTGGGAATGAATCGTTTACATCTTACATCGCTTGTGGATCCAAATATGACAGTAATTTTTTTTCTCTTCTTCCATGTTTGTCACAAATTTGTATTTCAATCATGTTATGTTCTTACTCTACCTGTTTTGCAGACTATGAGGTTTATAATATCTCTTGTGCTGAAAGAGACTGCACCACCATTTGCATTCCAAATGGTTCCATCTCATGACGCAGTTGGTGTGGATGTTGGTAAGGACGACATTCTACAAAACTTTTGTGGCAAAGATGATGTCGCCATGAATGGCAACAAACCCAAGAGAGGTCCTCACGAAAAGGCCCAACCTTTTATGCAGATGCTCATCGAAGCATGTTCTGCACCAGGCGATGTCGTCATGGACTGCACTGCATCTACCGTTTGGTTTTCCAATTCATATTGTTTGTCTTGACATCCCAAATTCTCATTTATTTAATTTTAATGTCGCATTCTAATCCCTTTGGGGGTTTATTGACAGGTTCCAGTATTCACGCTTGCCATGCTAATCGACGTCATATTCTAGCGTTTGAGGAAGACAGAGATATCTTTGATGCTCTCATTGCTCTGTTCATGCGCACTGCGACTGTTACTCAATTACAACCACATCGCTCAGCTATTGTTTCCCTTGATTTAGACGATGAAGAGATAGCACCCCAACGTGTCGTGAAGACCTCCCGATTCAATAAGTAAGTTCCCTTTTAATCTCTTTGTGTCGGAGTCTTTCTTGCCTTCTTATCCTTTTCTAGTTTAATCTGTTGCTTTCTTGTTTTGTAGGCAAGCTCCAAAAGTGAGGAACCGGAAACATGCACCGTTCTTTGCATCACCAAGCTTTTTTCCAAGCCGTCCCAAGCCATTTCAGCTTCCGGTCTATACATAGGCAATTTCCAAGGATTTAGTAGCCCTAAACCCTAAGGCACCTTCGAGGGCCCATTCGATTGATCCTCGTGTCTTAAATTTTGTAGACGATTGTGCTATAGAGTTTGATTTGCAGACATCAGATAGTAAGGGTAGTTCAACCTCAGCTCACTCTAGCTAAAGTACTAATGTGTAGTACTCTAGTGTTTGTGGTGCATGATGGTGATGCAACATTTGGAGATTTCGGTGTTTTGTTTTTTTGCAATGTAATTGATTACCATTTGGATTTCATTGTCTTCTAATTGGATTGTGTCTAAATTAAGTTCTTGTAAGTGGATTATTGTGAACCCAAAACACCATGTTTGTGATCGTCATCGTTGTTTTTTTTCACCACCTCTTTTGAACTCCAAAATTCCTTGCCCTTCTAATGATAATGTCACCAGACCATTACATGGTCGATAAAATGGCCCTAAACAAACACCTTCAACACACCCTCTTGTCATTGTGATAAAAAGGGCAGGGATTTCATTAGTTCTATGATGATAATAGATGAATATAGCATGTGCTGCACCTAAATCCACGGTGACTATGAAAACTATGGTAGTCTTCTATATACATTATGATATGTCCTTCAGTAATTTTTGACAATCCAACTACTTAGGATCCTCTAGGACTTACCATTGAAATAAACATTTGAAAACCCTAAAACCCTAAATTTACAGCAATCTTGATTATGAATAAATTCGAACCCTAAATCGACTTCAGATCTTTTTTATGTTCTATTACTTTGAATGTTTTTCATTGTACATCTATACAATGCATTAGTCATAGGCATTTTATTGAATTCATTAAATCAAAGTTGTATAGTACACTTTTCATATTTCAGGAACATCTAAATTAATTTTATGTATAAAGGATGAATATTTATCCTATTATTATATCTGTAATTGTGAAGCCTCTCCTACTACTGTTACGTGCACTTCATATCCATAATAGACCCTGTCACCTATCCATTTCATAGACTAAACCCTTTGCGCTTGCACGGTTATAGGTCAACATATAATATTTGAATTTGAAACATGAAATTTCTGCCATAAATAGATTCCACGGTTTTAGGAACACTCTATCCACGGTCATAGGTTTCATTCATTTTTTCCTAAATCTTTAATCCCCGCTCGCTTTTCCCCGCTCCATGCTCTACGCTTGCGTACCAGCATTCCCCTCATTTTTTATATTCAAAATGAACATGACAAGTATTTGAAAATTGCAAAAATTAAAAGGAAAAGCTTTTACTTAAATCATCATTATTTACTTTTTATTTCTAAAATCAAAGTGAAAAATTATTTATGACTAAAAATCTAGGAAAATTTCAAAAAATAAGTAGGAAGGTTCTAATTAAAATATCCACCCTTTATTTATTTTTTTAAAAATCATTATTAAAAATCATTTAAAATTGAGACCACTCCTTAAGATTGCAAAAATTACAAGAATAAATACTTAATTAATTTTCCACCCTTTATTTAATTTTCAAATCAACCTCATGAAAATACATAAGTACAGTGATTTTTGAAGATTCCAAAAAATAAATTGAAGAGATCTTACGTTGTCATGATGATTGCAATTGGTTCAAAAAAGTACAGGGCTGGCTATAGTAGTGCTTGTTTAAAAACCAAAAAAAATCAATTCCAACACCCTCTTTCCTATATATTACCCTATATCATAATTATATATCATCATTCTACATCATAATTATCTAATTGCCCTCACTATTGCCTTTATATATTGGTTTTAGCATACTAATAAAGTAAAAGCAATTAGAAAACTATAAGCTCACTAAAAAAATAACTACCAATCGACCTTTGAGTTAACCCTAACTTGTAATTATAAAACTCATATTAAAATATATAGATGTCTAATTTTAATTAATAGATGGCTCACTTTATGACAACGTAAAACTGCCACCTATTGTTTTTAATTATAAAATCAAAATAACAAATCATTTAGAATTAGCAATCTTAGAGAATTGCAAAAAATAAATAAGAATTTTCTTACTTATATCTACACCCTTTATTTTTCATTTTTATTATCAACATAATGAATGGTTTATAATTTTGAAGGTTCTTAGAGAATAGTTCAGAATTAGAAAGAGTTTTTTATTCAAATCATGGCTATTTATTTTTTATTTTTAAAATTACTCATGATTTAGAGGACTCTTTGAGAATTGTGAATACTAAAATGTCTCATTTAATTCTCCACTATTTCATTTTTATTTTGAGATTGACTTGACAAATGAATCATGAGTAGGATGATTCTTTCAAAATTGTAAAACTTAAATGGGTAAGTTCTTACTTAAATCTCCACCCTAAATTTTAAAATTTTAAAATCAGCATGACAAATGATTTGTTATTAGGAAGATTCTTTGAGAATTGCCAAAAATAAGTAGGAAAGTTAGTACTTAAATCTCTACCCTTAATTTTTTATTTATATAATAATCAAAATGATGAAGACTTTATGATTAAAGACTTTATAATAAGGACTCTAGAAGAATTGCAAGAAATGAATAAGGAAGTTTTTATTGAAATCTCCATCTTTTACTTTTTACTTTTAAATTCAATATGATAAATAATTCATGATGATGACTCTATGAAAATAAAAAGACTTAGTGATGACAACTATCTTTGTCCCCAACGTTCCTTCAACATTCTTTAGACGTTCCCCAACAATCCCCGATGTTCTCTATTGACTCACGTTCCCCACACAGGGTTGCTAGCATGTGAGCATATAAGCGGGAAGTTTTTTTGCAAGGAAAAATGACTCAGGGACCTATGACCGTGGACATAAGAAACTAAAAAGTGCATAGAATGTAGAGTTTATTTTTCAAAGTTTAGGGCTCTTACACATTTTTTTGATTCTAGGGTTTTCCCATAACAAAATGAATTCAAAATAGATGAAATTCATACAATAAAAAATAAAAATGAGAATAATGCATGTCAAAGATATAGCCATAAAACACACAAATCCAATCACAATATCAATCAACAAACAATAGCATGACACATGAGATATGTCAATCTCATGAGTCTAAGAGGTTGTAGACTCGGTCAAGGAATATGATGTATCGGACAAGCCTGAAGACTCTCTACCCTCAGACGCAAATCCATCTATGAACTATAAGACATTTAGAGCATAAGTGTCTTTACGGCATTTTGGTTTGGAGCAACCAAAATCTGCAAAGGCCATTGCCATCTATTGTGCATAAAGAGGAAGGGCATAAGTCTTCTCCGGACTGAATAGAAGACTTTGTTTCTTCATGCTAGCATTTACTGACATCAATCGTGGATGACTGCAAACAAAAAGGGCACCATGTTAGAGTTTTGGAACGTGGAAGTCACCATACAAAGAAAAAATTAAAAAAGTGTCAACGTACTTACTAAATTTTCCCTTCTAAGTGAATTTTCGAGGCACCATGGGCATTTCATCCGGATCTTGAGAAACTGCACTTGGTGGCGGGGGAGGTGTCACCACCTTCGCCATGGTGGACTTCCGCATGGGTTTCAAGATGGCATCAAAAATGTCCTTGTGCTCCTCCAAGGCCATAATGTGGTGGCCCGTTCCATGACAAGCGATAATGGATGCACCTGGAGGCAAGGAAATTCAAGTACATTAGTTGAGAAATGAAAGCGGTAGAATGATTACAACCAAACCTAGAGATGGTAGAGTGAATGAATTGAATCCTAACCTGTGGATGCGGTGCAGTCAAGATTCAAGAATCACATCTCGTTTGACGCTCGTAGCTTCAAGGAGGATTTGAAAGAACCTTGGATCTTTTTCGTGAGCCCCCTGCTAAGGCTTTCCATCATTCATGGCCATGTCATCCGGGTGGGTGTAGTTCATGACCATGTCGTCCCGTATAATATTGACACCAACCTTTACCATCATGGTTGTGCGTTTCAAAGAGAAATTGGATTTCCCTTTAGCACTTAAGTCCTTCACTACAAGGTTGATTCCAAACTTTTGCGTCTACACAAGCATCCAAGATAGGTGTAGAATTATGAGAAGAATGTAATGCACTTTGAAGTTCTTTTAGAAGTTTGAGGAAGCGAATGAAATTTACTGTCTTTGTTTTGTCTATAGCTGAGGTCAAGTGCATGTGGTTCATCCCCATCCACTCCTTCTTCTTTAGCATATCGTATGTTTCACACAATCTTGCAATATCTGACTTTGCTTTGGCACTCCACAAATGAAATACAATGACACAGCCGTGCTCTTGGAGATGATTGGAAGCAAAGCTAAATGCCGATTGCAAAGCCTCATCTTCGACATCCTCGTTCCAATCTGGCACCTCATCTGGCAGAGAAGACACCCTCGGCACGGGCAAGTTCTTCGGATAGTCGAAGAACATGACGTCCACCCTTGGCCTAGCTATAGGGACACCATGGAGCATGGAGGCTTTCCCCACTAACACCTGCCAACAAATAGTGCATCCAAATATGATGATAAATAAACTTAGACTACAATAATTTGAATGAGAACTTAGATCCACATTTTTAAATTCAAATGAAAACCTCACACCTTGTTGAAGAAGTCCAAGACTTCTTTGTAGCATGTCTTTCTCTTGGACTCCATGTCATCGACTAGGTCATCAATAGAGATGTTGAGAATGAGATTCTCAAACTTGGAGAGCTCATCTTCAGTGAGGACAATCGCTTTGGTCACATGAGTGATGACCTCTTCCATGAGTTGAGAGAGAGTGGCCTTCCTCTTCACTCCACTCTATGATCCAACTTGCATCTCTAAGCCTTGATCCATCATTGGTGAAGCTGGAACTTGGCTTCCAGCCTCGGCCTTCTTCTTGACTTTTGTCTTGGCCTTTTCTTCCTTGTCCTTCTCCTTCTCCTTCTCCGCCAGCTTAGCAAGTCTCTCCGCTTCCTTCTTCTCCCTGGTGGTGAGAAGGACTTGGAACCGGGCCTCTTTTTTCCGGTCATTGGCTTCCCTCCTCGCAATGGCCTTCCTCCTTTGCCTGTCCATCATTTCCGCAAATTCATCCACATCCAAATCGATGGTGCCCTTGCCATCCAAAGATGCCCGTAGCTGCACCTCTGATGGATGAGTGAATGCTGGTGCGCAATCCAAGTACCACGCTCCTCCAATGAGGTGAGCCATGGTGAATGTGCGCAACTAGTTTGCTGAGAACATGCAGTCCCCTGAGCTACGATCCAACCATGATGCGAGGAAGGGAGGTAGGTCCTTCCTTTCGATGGCACCCTTTGCTTCAAGCTCATACTTGAAGTAGCTATAGAGAATAAGAAACAGTCAATAAAGGTATGTAGAGAATGAAGATCAAATGAAGAACAAGGTATACTTTGTCATTTGACGGGAAGACCATTTTAAAAATCAAAGAATAATGTAGACTACACAAACATACTGATAGAGGATCCTCCTAACCAACAAGTTAGACCCCTCGGAGTTCAAGAAGGAGTCCCCCTTCTTGAAGTAGTTTCCTCCTTTAAGATAAGGATGGAATCCTTGGTCCCAGATCTTCCTCCTCCATCCCTCAATGTACTCTTGCAATGTCTTTGGCTATAGTGGGACATTCATGTTGATCTTGATGTTGTCTTGTCTGACAACAGCTTCGAAGTACTCCACTACTGCATCCTCGACTTGTTCAAATGGACAAGGTTAAGTACTATTTTCACTCCATCATGAAGATTAAAGACAAATTACAAATTGACCTATCTCGTGGTCAATAGCTTCTACGGAACACTAGAATTCAACAAATAAATTTGAGTGAGGCACTTACCCTTGCAAACCGAACACATTTGTTTAAGAAAGGCCCAAGATGTGTTTCGGAGACATGCCTCACTGGGAACTTCCTCGCATCCCATGATGGAATGGAGGAGTTCCACCACTGCAGGAATTTGGTCTTGTGCTCTGCTGTTGTGTTGCAAGTGGCCACCATTTGCAATTTTTCAAGTGTCATCTCTGGCACCTCGTTAGAGCTCCAATGTCTCTCCACCTACACCAACCAAAATGAAATGTGTCATGTGCGTAAATAAAGAAAAAAATAGGCTTAAATCATTGCATGATTTACAGAGCATTAGAACTTACCTCTTCAAGGAAGCTCGCCCCATGAGCAGGATTGGCCACTGTGAGGAATTTGATCATCTTCACATACAGCTTCATGTTCTTCTCCTTGGCCCCTACCCTCATGGCATGAGTTGCCCCTTCCACTGTCTTTTCCTCCATCGGTGTGGTCTCATGGTATCTTCGGAGCACTGCATCTGCCACCTGCGCAATCTCTTGCTACAAAAATATGAGGATCTTAAATCAATAATTCACTCAAAACTGAAACAACAAAAAATAATACAATTGATTCATGTAGAGAATGTTTCTCTTACCCTAAAGACCAATGAGGTGAAGACCTTCGCCGACATAGAGTACCATGACTTTCTTGGTAGCAACGCAGCACATTGTTTCCTCTTTGATGGCCTCAGCATGTCATTGAACCTTTCCATGGGAAGCAGACCATACTTTTGCACCCGGTACAACGTGTGTACCAAGTTTGTCTTTATGTGGGAGTCCTCTATAGATCTGCATAGTGAGAAGAAAACAATCTTGTGAGTACTTCAATTTTCACAAATGTCATGAGATGGAATCAAACTCCATGTGAATGAAGAGTGGGATTAGTAAACACACTTGTTGATGTCATGCATGATGTGCATGACAATTTCGATTTTGCCTTTGGTGTCAAGAAGAATGCAATCCATTGCATAGTGCCACTCAGGATTCGTGGAATACATCCTAGAGATGACATTCATCCAGGCCAAGCGTTGGTGGTTTCCGTCGCAGACGAAGAACTTCAAGTTCTTGAGGAACTTGAGAGCGGGTTGTAAATCCATGTACTCCTCAAAGGTAGCATTCTTTTCCTTCCAAAGAGGGTCCCACTCATCCATCTCCTCTGCTATGAACTCTGACATCTTGCCCGCCTCATTCGTGGTGGAAATGTAGAAGATTGCTGCCCCATCATGGTACCCACATGTGAACTCTTGCTTAAGAAATTGCACATCACACGAAAGTGTTGGCCTCACCATAGGCATGGCTACAAGGCGGCAAAGTGGAATCGGAAATCGGAACATGTTTTCCGGCTTCATCCTGAGTGAATTGATAGTGGATACGAAGTCTACTTTTTGTAGCTTTCGGAGGTCATCTTCCAATAGGTCTTTCTCCTTGTCATCCACCACATCTTCCTCCATGGCAAGCCCTTCTTCCTCCCCTCCGATTTCTGGTTGAGTAGTATCATCGGTCCCCGGAGTTTCAACAACTCTCTCTTCTTGAGTTTCATTCACTGGCGAGACATCCATTTGTCAAGGCAACGGCAGAAGAATATGACACTATTGTCATGGAACGAATAGAATGATGCAGGACAAATATGAAAATTGAAACTCACAATAATGGCAATGCTTTACTTCAAACAAGAACTCAAGAAACACTTGTATTTAATATGACGGTAGTTCTTCCAAAACAAGTCCATTCAAATGTCACCCACGATGAACATCATATATGAAAAAATACAGATTTGAATAGAGTCTACTCAACCCTTTAGAATCTCCACATCACTCTTTGAGTTTGAGCTCAAGAGAATGATCACCTCTCCCATCCACCCCACACTATCAATACAATCACACATTTCAAACAAAGGGCTATTAATGGACATGGAGATCTCAGGCTCCGAGTTGTACTCGGTTTCTGAACTCTCGGGGGAAAATTCCGGATGCTTGCGCTTTTGAGAGTATCCTGCTATAAGGTGGCTAGGCTAGTTGGTGTTGTAACTCAGCTTGGTGTCCATTGAAGCACCTACGGGATGACAAGCGAGGTTCTTAGAATCTTGAATCCTTACCAAGTCCTCTTCATCCTCCTCCTCGGATTCACTTGATACGTCGACATCCACATCTAGAGGAGTCTTCGGCTCAGACTTCTCTCCATCAACTCCAACTACAATTGGCACCATAGGCTCCATCAAAGTGGATGGTACACTGCTTTGTCCACCGAATCTCTAGATTCAAAGGCAAAACCAAAAACGATCAATTCCAAGAATTTCACAAATTCCAAACAAACTGTCAAGGCATACACTAAAAAGTGAGACAAAAAATAGAATAGGATAAAGGTACTCATAGAAACAACAGGCATAAATATATTGGTGTGGTGAGGAGGTGGTCAAGGGACAACCCTGTGCAAGCACACCCTCGCTATGAGCGTCTTGTGCCCCTCTCACGGGTAAACCAAAAACTGAGGGTCCCATTTTGAGGGGGTCGAGCCTTGCCCTCCTAGGGTTCAGTTGGATCTGACTTGACCTTCACGGGTGTTGGCTTGACCCCCTCAAAATGGTACCCTTTTTTTTCAAAGTCAAATTTAATAATCCCGTGAAGGTCCAGGAATCCCAGTGACCCTAGGGTGAAGGTGTGCGGCAGTTGATCTAGACAGAGATAGACCTGGAGCTTCACGCACACAAGACGCGATTAGACTTGAGTTGGAGGGTGGGACGGTGTAGCCGCACCCACCGTGAGCCCCGCGCCCGTCACGAGCTGAGTGCGGCCACTCGTTGTGAGCATCTCGGGGCCTCTTGTGGGTAAACCAAAAACTGAGGGTCCCATTTTGAGGGGGTCGAGCCGCGCCCTCCTAGGGTTTAGTCGGATCCGACTTGACTTTCACGGGTGTTGGCTTGACCCCCTCAAAATAGGACCCTTTTTTTTCAAAGTCAAATTTAATAATCCCGTGAGGGTCTAGTGTCACAACATAGAGCAAGTAAATTCCCTGTTATACTCACAAAAATCACTCTAGAGCATAACTAAGTGACTCTAAAGATTGAACCCATAAGATTCTATGAAGTATTTACTTTAATTAAGCGAGTAAGCCTTATTCACCTCTTAACCTTTCCTTCCGGTCCTAGATCTAAAACTGGAAATAACCAACCACTAGATAAACTTGGACCGAATTACTTCCATCCCGATCCCCTAAATCTCCAATCAGCTCAATTTAACCCAATTCCCAAACCGCACCACTTCTAGTCCTCATACCTCTCTAGACCAATCTGCTTGGGATTGTCCTTATGTCTCATCACTCCTATTCTGGTTTAGTTTTGCCTTTGTTGGACCATCAAAGGGGTCGCCACTTGAGCTTTTGAGTGGTAGGCCCACCACTCCTTCCGTGGATTATAGTGGTCGAAGACCCACTGTCCTATCTCCTTCTCTCCTAAACTAACTCGGATCCGATTTGATCTCTCACAATAGCCCGAATAGCAATCCGGTCTGTAGGTCACACAAAAATCCCCCGTATGATCCATTCTTACTACAACGACCTTGATGCTAGATCTTGCCCTTGCGCAGCTAGGTGGTTACAAGTATACTTGTACGTTCCAGCATTTATTAGAGCTATTCCGTTTACCAGCAAAGGTGGTGAGACCTCTTAGAAGATTGGACACTCAACTGGGTTCCCTACCCAGGAATTCTAGCACAACTAAGGATACCCTCCCTATTTGCCTAGCCTAACAACGGCTATCTCACCCGGAACTCAAAACCCTAGATCTATTGAGGCACTAAAGTTTACTCCCAACACTTCTACAACCTATTTTCTTACACTAAGGAGCAGAAACGTACACATCAAAGGGAGAGATCAAGTCTCAAATTCACCCTACACCTTACTAACTCCACATCATGCAAACCTGCCAAGCTTGGAAGATACACACAAAACCAGAACTCATACAAAGGTACAAGGAATTTGCAAAAAGAAGACTCTCAGTACCCTTCGTAGGGACTGACTTAAATACAAGTCAAAAAATACAAGTAGGTGAAATTGCCTACAAAAGTTCCGCCGCGACTTGGGCCGGACTTTTCCATCCTACCTACTCCTAACTAGATCGGAACAGCATCTGAATCCGTTCCTAACATTCCTGCTATTTACAAACTAAACACCCATCTGAGATCCGATGGTGGCACTATCTGCTCCTAGATCCATTTGTTGGAAGATTTCGTTCAAGGTCCGATTCCGCTCCCTCTCCTGAGGATTTGGAACCTGGTCGCCTTTTGTGGATCCCGAGGTTGGGTCCAAGTCGATGGCGGTTCTAGATGTACCGGCCTGATTCGCCCTAGCCTTTGATCTCTTAGACTTGGGGGTGGCATCCTTTCCCTCCCCTACCATTATGTCCGGGAACGAATCCGGAAGAGAAATATCCGAGAGTCAAATCCCGCGAGAACAAGTTGCTCTCGATAGTATCCGAGTACTCTCCTCCATCTGGTCCGCCGCCTTCTGCGCCTCCTTCATTGTCGCTTCAAGCTGCTCAACAAAGTCTGTGAGAATCCTAACCATCCAGGAACTGGATGGCTTCTTCTCTTCGTGCACCTTCTCATCGAACAGCTTCGCCTTGGCTGCGGCCATTCCAGTCTCCTCGAATGTGGCCTTCACCAGCTCCACCATCTTTTGAGACTCCTCTGCCATGGATCGAGTAGCTACAAAGTTGTCCTTTAGGACAAGGAGTTCCGTCTTTGTCTGATCCACTTCCTCCTATAGTCTCTAGATCTTCGCCTCTTGTTTCCAGGACTCAACTGGATCGGAAATGCAACTTGCTACCTTCTTTGGTAGTTCTCTGTCTAGTGGTGCTCCCACCAACTTTTCGATTGTGAGCAGGATCCTCCTCTTCACTTCCTAATCCAATCTCACATCACATAGGATCTTGACAAGAGGGTTGAATGGGTCATTAGGATTTGATTCCTCCAACACGGTCTTCTCAACCTCCGGTTTCTCTTCCGGGGCCGAGGTGTCACGAGCGGGTGGCGTCCCTCGCTTATTGGGAGAAGTCGTCTTCTGTCACTTTATTAGCGGCATCTCCGGTTCCTCCTCTTTTGACTCACTGCTCTCCTCGGGTTTGGAATCGGATTCGACCTCATCATCCGTTTCCGACTCTCCGTACCTCAAGAGAACTTCATGAGACTTCCACACCTTCTCCTCTTCAACGCTCAGGAACTAATGGGAATGGTAGAGATGGATGAGGTAGGGGCATACAGGCATGGCCCTACTCTTCCCAACTCTCCCTACAAGCTAGGTGACCAGATTGGAAATGATCCGGGCCTAGTCTACTCTCCAGTCTCTTCTTTGGGCGTCGAAGAGAGTTTTCGCGAGGGAGATCATCACCCTCATTGGCTTTTCCGGATGTAGGATCGGAACTAGGAACTGCAGTAGCCGGCGGTGCCGCTCGTCAATGCAATCCTCCACGGCATATCCGTCCTTCGGGTTGACAGCACCCTGGAACTTTCCCTGGACGAACTCGTCCATCCACCTCGCCATTCCTTACCCTCCTGTCTGGAAACTATACATTGCTCTCCAGACATCCTCTGTCCAGAGGTGCGGAACTACCCTCATGGTGTTGACAAATTCATTGGACAGTTTGCCCAAGAGTTCTCTCACCAATACTTCCTCTCTAAAGCCCCACGGTTTCTTTGCAAACCCTAGGCAACCCATGGAAGTCAGATCCTCCATGAGTTGAAACTTAGCTGGTTGAGTAGAAGGAATAACCGAAATTACCTTTCGGAGCTTCACCTCCACCAAGGACGTACTATTCTATCCGCCTCTACTTCTCCTCAGCTACGGCATGGACACACACGTGCGCTCGGAACACCTTTCCGATTCTACCTCACTCTCTCCTAGCTGCACGTCCCGTTCCTCACTTTCTCTCTCCGATCTCAACCGGAAATCCAAGCTGTAATACTAAACACCACAACCCTCGCAAAAGACCCTCACGCAAAGACTGACATGGAAAATTGGATGACAGATGTAAATAGCAAGCTTAGAGCATGGAGAGCACTGGAAAATGAAAAATGCAAAAGAGGTTTAATTGGGCAGACTAACCCTTATATAGTCGTTGGACCCTCAGCCACCTCATCATGACCTATTCCGGATCCGGTTTCTCTATAGTATTCGGTCCATCCCCTATCCAGTCAGACTTTCGTTAATCCGTTCTCTTCATAGGACCGGATTGAGCAAATCCCTTCACTATCTCATTTTCCTTCTTTATTTTAGCTCTCAATGGTTCCTTACCTAAATCTGGATACCTATCTCTAGTTTCCAGTTAGTTTTACTAGGTAAACCAAAAAAATTTAGAGTTTTATGTCGCCATACAAGGAAACATTCCAACAACAACACATTACCCTCTACAAACAATACAAAGAATCCAAGACTGTCGAAGAAGCAGAGACACGGTACCTCACAATTTGATCCTAGTGGTTGTCATCGGGTGCTACAAGTGAAGAAGATCTTCATCACTTGGACCACTGACTAGCCTTTTGGCATTTTCGATACCTACAGTGGGGTGGCTTCATGACTATGGTAAGTGACTTTGTAAGTTGATTTTGAAGTATCTGTTCTCCTCTATCTAAAGCAGTTGTTGAAAAATAGAGGTGTATACTCCAAACTTTGAGGCATGTATGTGGCGACTTTGATTGAGAATATTCCAATAGGAATTACTTTTAACTTTTATGAATTTATTGATGAGCATGTGAGGGGGGACCCAAATGAGGGGTTCAAGGATAGGGCACCTAGACCTCAGTTGGATCTTACTGAAGGTTCTAGGCTCCCAAATGTTATTCTTTTTTTAAAGACTCCCACTCAAGAAGGAACTCTTGGACCCCCTCCTGAGAATCTCATGTTAGTCTTTTTCCTCCAAGATAGACGTCTCGTGTAGTACTCATTTGTAGAGAAAAGAATCTCTTTTGTACTTTTACATTCACGAATGTCTTCCTATGTAAGCAAATGAGGTTCATACATTTGCAATCAGTCTGGGATGATCACATGGGCTATTAACCCTTGAATATGAAATTGGATGTCCTCACTCATGTGTTATGGATGGATGGATTTGTAGAAATGGATTTTGGAGGAGATGACCAACCTACCTTTTTGCAATTTGTTTGAAACAGTTCACAACAAATGGCTTCAAATGTTGGGAAAGCAAGGAAACCTGGGGAGATCACTTAGTGTGTCCATTTGGAACCACGTGTGTTAAGATTTTAGACCCTCTATCTTATATTCTAAAATTTAAATAAAAGGAAAAGAAAAAAATATGACTAGATTTTCCTACTTTGAAAGTTTATGTTGTGAATTATTGGTATTTATTTTAGATAGTTATAATTAGTTACAAATTTTTGAAGTAAAAAGATACACTGCAGAGCTGAAAATAACTTTCACACCCCTATTTTATATAAGAAAAATTTGTCTAAAAAATGAACAAAAAATTCCTAAAAACCACACCCTATTGAAAGTTCATTATTCTTGAATAATGATGCAATGGTCATCTAAAATTTATTCTCTATAAATATTTGAGTTAAAAAACATGCTATTTTAGTTCATTATTGAACCTATTCTAGAAATCATTTCATATCTTATTTGAGTTGGGAATTTTTGGCAATAGAAACCTAAAGTCATTATTAAACAAAGCTCAAAGTTATAGGTTGAAATTATTATTTATTAAAAAGTATATAGGGGGGCAAAAAATCACTTTAACACACTGGCTTGTTATAGATATACTAAGTGATCTCCCTAGGCGAGGAAACAACCTCTTCAACGCAACTTGCGATGACAACATTCGTGCATGGATGCAAATGACCAACTATCAGGCATACCTCAAAGGACATGCATCTGGATCAAGGCCGTCCAAGGGAGAGCTCAAATTCAAAGCTGCGAGACGAAGTGGATGTCCCAAGAAAATCGTAGAAGCGTTGAACACGTTGCATGGAGCAGAGGGGGTGGGAACAAGAATACCACACTTGGAAGGAGAGGAAATCTTTGAGAGCACAAAGAGGAAGTTGGATATACCCATCGATGATGCCGGAAATTCACATAGACCGAATGAAGTGAACTTCTCTCAACCGCATGTGAGGACCAGGTCTACAATGGCTTCTCTTCAATCTTTGGAGGGCCCAAGTGAACAACCTCTAACCCAGAATCCTAAACTTGTCACAATGGCATTTGAAAGTGATTGTGACACCTCCAAGTGGCACATTGCTAGGATGAGCCACAAGTCCAATGCAAAATGCCACGTTCAACAACAGACCACCAATATCAGATGCGCCTCCAAAATCGCAAGGGGAAGGAAGGAAACACTAGCTCCAACCTATTGGAGCCGAAAAGAAGATTATGGGAGCAAGCAAGAGGTGGTGGTCGACTTCTAGTTCTATTGGGATGACATTGAACGATGTGTAAAAGGTACGAAAAGGAAGTGGGTCATTGATTGGCCTGAGGTACCAAAAGTGTGGCCCGTTCTCAATGGGACCAACCTCAATAGGGAGGAGACTCTACTGCTACAACATGTAGGCTTCCACCTTTAAGAAAGGCCGACATTGTCCCCACGGAGACTCTTCACCATGTCAAAGGTTTTCTAGACTGTCTTGTATGACCAACCAACACCCAAGAACCTAGATGCATATCTAACAGTTAGGAACAACCGAACCATTTGGAGGATAGCCAATGCACCAACTACGGAACAACGGAACAAGTGGGAAAGTGCAGGAAATGTTAGAGGACAAATTGTGGGAGTCACCTTGCTCCCCTTCCCAAGCCTTGGTGCAATAGTGGCGCTTGAGATAGGGACAAACACTAACAAAAACATCTATCGAATTACAGTGGGTATGTTCTCCACGTGCACATGCCCAAACTTCATGAATATGGTTGTTTCAACTATTAGAGGTCGACAACAATACGTGAATTGCAAGCACCTATACTACTTGTATAGGTACTTCTACAAGATGGACATCCATGAGGACAAATTCATTCATGCCCCTAGTTATAGCTTCAATGAACTGAAGGTACTCCTAGTTCGAGTAGGAATCATTACAATTCCAGAATAGGCATGGCTACATTTATCCGTGTACTTCAATTACATAGTATTCATTCACATATATTGCGATTGAAATGATTTGCAGTGCACTAAGGGAAAATGTTGATGCATTCATGAAATATAGAAGCATGTTTCATAAGTGAAGTGCTTTGTTGCCAATTCATAGAAATGACTATATTTCCAAATATTTTTCCTATTTTCAAAACGTCTTCATAGTCTTTTTACTTCCCATGTGTTCCCATTCATTCTCCTATTTTTTAAATTTCCGTTTCTATTTAGTTTCTCTGTCTCCAGGGGGGGTTTTCCCATTTTTTTTCCTTTCCCCATTTTTTCCCTTTTTCCATTTCCTTGGCTTTATCCATTTTCTTATCTTTCTCCCATTTCTCCCTTCTTTCCCTATTTTTTTCCTTTCCTCATTCTTTGGATTCCTCGTTTTTTTTCTTTTCACGTTTCGTTTATCTTCTCCATTTCCTACAATTTGGGGGAGGATGTCAACATTTTGGCACTTCTTACAATTATGAAGAGAAATGAATTTTATAATTCTAAATTATGTAAACCACCAAAACTTAAGATTTGAGTCAAATGTGGACCCTAAATACACCATGGCTTGTACTCATCATTTCACCCAAACCTAGAGGTTTTCTACTCACCTTATACATATAAGGCCTTATTCGTTAAATTGAGACAAGCTGCGGTCTCATTTTAATTCACTTCTATATTTAGAAAACAAAAGAGTTCATTAAATTGAGACAATTCAATAAATTGAGACTTAAAAATGTCCACATAATTTTTTAATTAATTTAATTATTGCTATAAAAAGCAGGAAGAAGCCGCATTCATCTTTTGAACATTTTTACTTCATTAAAAATATACACTTTAAATCATGCAAGATGTCATCAATTGAGACATTTCTTAAAATTGAGAGGTGCATCTACGAAAGGACTAATCTTTAGGTTGTTGATACCAAACTTTAACATCTAAAACATCTTTATTTCAAAACATTCAAATGAATACACTTAATGTAGAACATTCGAGAGAAATAAGAAGATAAAATATACTATTAATAGAAATCAACAATTGTAACACAATCAAATTACCCTAATAAAATGGACAAAATATATTTCTACGAACATCTCAAAACATGTAAATGCAAAGTCTATGCCACTTCACACCCTACAACAAAAACTACTTATATACATATATACTATAATTCATCCTTCCACCATAGACTCATCATCGTCTGAATTAGCCTTGAAGGCTTCCACTGATGCTTTGATGATGTCAATTTGAGGCTTTGGAATTGCCACCCTTGGATCTGAAGTCCCCTCTCGCATATTTGGCTTCCAAGCGGTCATGATACAGTTTGTGCTCGACCATATTGGGGTTATTGCTCGATCTTCACGCCACACATTCCCTTTTTTTGTGTCCCATCCATCATATGTTTCCATGTTAATGTGTCAATTTGAAGCTGGCGTCCAATATTGGATTTGGATCATATTCATATGCCCTGGATCCGGATTTGGATTCATAATGACTCTAGCAAGCCATAATGGCTTGGAGTCACCGTTAGCAGGCCGCACCACGACAAAATAACCTGCGAACGTATCGCGATTAACACGAAAAGAAGCACGGGGACGATCACGCCTTCGTCCAACAAAGGGTGCATCCTCTGCATCCCCTTTAGGTAGTGTACCATCCCTCTCCCTACGTTCTTCCTCATCATGGATGATCCTCGAAGCCGGCCAAAATCCATGTAGTAATGTCTCATGCGACTCTAGAGGTGCATCAAGAGCTGCTCGAACACCTTTCCAATACTCTTTTATAGGGCCATTTTTCCTCCTGAATTCTCCAGATTGGTCATCGTTTGCCATTTCGCTCCAATGTGTAATGAAACCGTTCAAACCTCTCTTGATTTCATCGAGAGAATGCATCTTCTCCGGAACTAGAGGTGGTGGATCACCGCTTGGAAGTATTGGACGTCCGTCTTCAGTCTCAAACCACAAGCAAATTCCTTTGCCGTCCTCTAGCAACCATTTCTTGTCCGTACACAGATTTTTATACTCCATCAAAGGCCATCCACTGGAATCCATGTAAAACTTGAATTGCTGGGACCTAGAATGACCTTCCAAAAAATCTCCTCCTGTGCCCAAATACCCATCTACATATCGCTTGAAATCAAGAACTTCCTCGATGAGATGAGGAATGACGGGGTGCGTTTCGCAATCCATGAAGGATTTCATGAGTTTCGAAAGTGTTGGATAGTTGTTTGTCTTCAATTTAGTGCTCCATCGACCAAAAAGAGCATCAATGTCTTCATGAGTGTGCCCAACAATGAGGAAATTGATGTACACTTCGCGGAAAATCCCTTTGTATATAAGTAGGGAACAAAAAGCAAAAAACCATCTATTTTTATTGTCCCCTGATGCATTATCCAACTGCAAAGTCAATATTGGTGGCAAAGGTTGAGTTGGAATTGCTTCTTCCAGAGGAGGAAGGAGAGAGTCCAAGCAAATATCTGCCTCTTCCAGAATCGCCTTGGTTAATGTGGATTGCGTCTCCTTTTCAGAGAATAATTTGCGCGATGAATTCTTTGGTGGTTCTTCCACATCATGCAACAACTTTGCGATGGACCCGATGGTATGATTTGAATTTGTCGGAAAAATGTCTAAATTGTAGTATGCATATCGAACATCCCCATGCCCATGAGCAATCATACCCGTAACTGCAACAGGCATTTTCATGTAGGAATCTGTTGATTTAGTTTTGTGAGAGAAGTGTGGAGAAGCGGTCTTGGAGTGATCCATTTTATCATGGATAATGGTTAGCATCTTCTCAGGATATGTTTCAGAAACATGTCGATTTGCATAGTACAATTCTCTATGGGCCCTTTGGCCCACAAGGTGGGTATCCAAAGCAACGGTCCACCTCTCTTGCGCGTACGAAAGGGGAGTGCATGCGCTCCTCAATAGCTTGTATCTATCATACAAGCCACATCTAGCAAAATTGTCTCCACGTGCTTTTGGAGCAAATTCTGGGAAAGAAGCATGTCGAATGTTGCTCAAGCCACTCGAAGAAATTGGTTGCAAATTTAAAGTTGCATTAGCCTCATTAATTTTTGGTAATTGATCACTCCACCAAAATGCAGACGGCAAAACCATTGCAAGGACTTTCTCCCCTGATTCCAGTGTCCTCGTCTCGTGTGGCATTTTGTCAGCTTCAGGAACCACTAGTGTCCGAAGTGTTGTAGTAGTGTCGCAGCACAGGATAAGTAAATTCCCTATTATGCTCACAAAAATCACTCTAGAGCATAACAAAGTGACTCTAAAGATCGAACCCACGAGATTCTGTGAAGTATTTACTTCATTTGGGCGAGTAAGCGCTCTCACCCTTTAAAACTTCCTTTCCGGTCCTATATCTAAAACTGGAAACAAACAACCACCTAGAGGATCAGGACCGGATTACTTCCCATCTGATTCATAAATCCCCCGGTAAACCAATTCTCCCAATCTCCAGGACCTAAACAATTCCAGTCCTAGTACTACTCTGAACCAATCCGCTCCGACTGGTTCCCGTATCTTCCCAACACTCTTCCGGTTTAGTTTTGCCTCTGTTGGACCATCAGAGGGTTCGCCGCTTAGGTTTCTGAGTGGTAGGCCCACCACTCCTTCTGCGGATTATAGTGGTTGAAGACCCACTGTTTTCTCCCTTCCTCTCCTAACTAACTCGAATCCGGTTTGATCCCTCACAGCAATCTGGATTGCAATCCGGAATGCAGGTCACACAGAGATCCCCCGTACGATCCGTTCTTACTACAACGACCTCAATGCCAGCTTCTACCCGTGCGAAGCTAGGCGGTTACAAGTGTACTCATCCGTTCCAACAGTAACTAAGATCATTCTGTTTACCAACTATGGTGATGAGACCTCTCAAAAGGTTGGACACTCAACCGGACTACCCGTCCAGGAGTTCAAGCGCGACTAAGGATACCCTCCCTTTCCGCCTAGCCTAACAACGACTATCTCACCCGAAACTTCAAAACCCTAGATCTTGCTGAGGCACTGAAATACACTCCCAACACTTACACAACCTGTGCACACATTAAGGATCGGAAACTATTGCACTAAGGGGAGAAATGTAACCACAACTCTGCCTTACACCTTCCTAACTCCACATCATGCAACTCTGCCAAGCTTGGGAGACACACACAACAAGAGAGCGCATACAAAGGTACAACAAGAATTGCAAAAAGAAGACTCCCAACGTCCCTTGCGGGCACTGACTATATACATTTCAAAAAGTTACAAATGGGCGGGAAAACTTGCGAAAGTTCCGTCGCCATCTCGATCAGACTTTCCGGTCCTACCTACTCCCCACTGGACCAGAACAGGTTCCGTATCCGTTCCTACTCTACCTACCCTGTACATCCTAAGTCCCTATTCGCGATCCAATGGTCGTGCTGTCCGCTCCCGAGTCCATCTGCTCAAAAACCTCATTTAGGTTCCGACTCCTCTCGATCTCCTGAGGTCGAGGAACCGGATTGCCTTCTGTGGACGCGGGCGGTGAGTCCAAGTTGATGGCGGTTCCAAGCGTGCCGGCCTGGGTCGTTCTCTTGGACTTGGGGGTCGTATCCTTCCCCTTGCCTGTTGTCACTTCCGGGAACGAATCCGGGAGGGAGATATCTGAGAGTCGGATACCGCGAAAGCAGGTTGCTCCCGACAGTATCTGGGTACTCTCCTCCATCCGGTCCGCTGCCTTCCGTGCCTCCTTCATTGCCGATTCTACCTGCTCAGCAAAGTCGTTGAGGATTCGCACCATCCGGGACCCGGATAGCTTCTTCTCCTCGTGCACCTGCTCGTCAAATAACTTGGCCTTGGTGAGGGTCGTTCTGGTCTCCCCGAACGTGGCCTTCACTTGCTCCATCATCTGTTGAGCATCCTCTGCAATAGATTTGGTGGCTGCGAAGTTCTCCTTGTGCACCAGGATCTCGATCTTCATCCGATCCACCTCCTCTTGTAGCCGGCGAATCTCTGCTTCCTGCTTCCAAGACTCGACCGGATTAGAGATACAACTCGCCACCTTTTCCGATAGCTCTCGGTCGGGTGCTGCTCCCACCATCCTCCCGATTGCTATCAACATCTTCCTTTTCATCTCCCAATCCGCTCGTATGTTGCATAAGGTTTTTACGAGTGATCTGAACGGATCTTCGGGATCAAATTCTTCTGACACCGTCTTCTCGACCTCCGGCTTCTCCTTTGGGACCGGGGTGTCACGAGCGGGCGGCGTCCCCCGCTTGTTGGGAGAGGTCGTCTTCTGCCGTTTGATGACCTGCATTGGCGTCTCCTCTTCCTCTGACTCACTGTTCTCCTTGGGATCGGAACCGGATTCCATCTCCTCATCTGTTTCTGATTCTCTGTATTTCAGGAGAGTTTCCTGAGCCTTCCACCTCTTCTCCTCTGGTGCGCTCAGGAGCTGGTGTGAATGATAGAGGTGCATGAGATAGGGGCACACCGGAGTGGCCCTACTCTTCCCCACTCTTCCTACGAGTTGGGTGACCAACTCGGAAATGATCCGAGCCCAGTCAACTTTCCGGTCTCCTCTCAGAGAGCCGAAAATTGTGTTGGTGAGGGAGATAGTCACCCTCGTCAGTTTTTCCGGATGAAGGACCGGAACTAAAAATTTCAGCAGCCGGCGCTGCCGCTCATCGATGCAGTCATCCACCGCGTATCCGTCTTTCGAGTTGACCACTCCCCCGAACTTCCCACGGCAGAACTCATCCTTCCGGCTTGCCATTCCTAGCCCTCCTACGCGGAAACTATAGGCGGTTCTCCACATGTCTTCCGTCCACAGATGTGGAATGGCTCACGGAGTGTTGTCAAACTCATTGGACAGCTTGCCCAAGAGTTCTTTGACTATGGACTCTTCTTTGAAGCCCCAAGGTTTATCTACAAACCCTAGGCAACCCATGGAGTTCAAGTCTTCCATGAGTTGGGACTTAGCTGGTTCGGTGGAGGGAACAACCGGAACTACCTTCCGGAGCTTTACCTCTACTAGGGGTACACTGGAATTGGCCTGTCCGCCTCTAGTCCTCCTAAGCTACGGCATGGACACGGATTGGTGCGCTGGGGACCCTTTCCGATACTCCCTCGCTATCCCTCCTAGCCGCACGCCTCGTTCTTGTTTTTGCTCTCCGATCTCAACCGGTAATTAAAGCTCGAACGCTCAAGGACCACAAGTCTCACAACGGACACTAGCACAAAAGACTGTCACGGGAAACTAATCAACAGGCACAAAGGCAAACATAGAGCACAAACAGCGCTGGGCAAATGAGAATGAGAAAGAGTTTGATCTAGGTAGCTCCAGTTCTTTTATAGCCGTTGGACTCCCTACCACCTCATCCTGACTCATTCCGGATCCGGTTCCTCTATGGTATTCGGTCCATTCCTATCCGGTCAAACATCCGCTCCTATCCGTTCACTCCCTGGAACCTGGATTGAGTAGATCTTTCCACTATCTCATTTTCCGCTTCTTATTCAGATCTAGATGGTTCCGTAGCTAATTCCGGATACCTATATGTATTTTCCGGTTAGCTTGATTTGGTAAACCAAAAAAATCTAAAATTGCACGCTGTGACAAGTAGCTTGCACAATATGTTTCCGTGGTTTCTTAGACCCCAAATTCCCATGCGCCTCTGCTTCCTTCCCATCCTTAGCCATCCCTTTGTACCTATAAAAGGTAGCTTTCGAAATCCCATGAATGGTCCACCATGCAATGGGACACACTTCCCTTCCTTTCAAGGTAATCCACTCCTTGCCAGTAGGATCTTTGTGGATCTGCCTATGTACCTCAAGAAGACACTTCTTCTGAGCATATACCCCATCGTTAACATGGAGTTGAGAACGAATGGCTTGAATTTGCCCACGCGGAAAAGGCTGCAAACAATTGTTTGGACAACAAGTTTTGGTAGAGACTTCAGTGATCGCTTGAGGAATCAAGAGGATCTCTTTTTTGGGATAATTAGGCTCCATTCTCTCTCGAAAGCTTTCATAGGATTGAACCCCTTTACGAACTCTTCTATTAGTAGCATTCATGGCCGTGTTGTAAATATGTGTCCGGTCATGGTCATATAAATTGACACCAAAGAGAAAAACTCTCTTGATGTGCTAGGAGTGAATTGACCACATCCTCCCGGTTGGGACTTCTGCCTCGCACAAGGACTGTGCAATTTGAACAGAAACTCGATCCTCTCCAAGAGGCTTTCCGTCACTGTCCACAACAACATCCAGATCGACGCTTTGCAATACTGCATTTGCGACATCGTCCCTTGCTTCATTACGGAGAGTGACTGGTTTAAAGTTCCATTTTGCTCGAGGAATCCCGTCACAAGTACAGACATTAGGGTCTAACGTAGGGACTGGGTTTGCAAAATCTTGAGGTCCATGAACATCCATTCTGCAGGAAACGATGAACGATCAGATGGTCTCTCATGGACTACACAATGCACGTATAGATTAGACTCTGAATAGGTCATAAATCTACAGCAGCGAATGCTAAAAAAACTTTAATACTACAGGTCGATCTCAATCATAGAACAAGCACATTTATCATCGAGTCAACGATATAAGTCAGAGCCAATTAGTGGACGAAAACATTTATCTTTCAATTGATAACAGAACACGATCAAATAAATGTGCCACACTCAATTTGGAATAGAACGCTATATAAAATTGAAAAAATGCACAACCTATATTTGAAAAGCCTACACAAAGAATTCTTAACTTGAAATCGATGTGAACTCTCAAATTTTGAATTTAAGAATACACACTTTGAATTCCCAGACACACTTATCACAAAAATAAAGATGACTATCCCCGAACTGAGGATATAGTATAGAATTGATTATAACTCACTACTTGCAAATAAAAACTTTTCCTCATGAAAACATTCATGAAAGACGAATTTACAAATACAATGACAGACTTAGAGAGTCTTCAGCTAACAATACAACAACCATTGTCACCAGAATGTCCGAAAAAATATGAAAATTTATCCACTCAATTCTACATTCGTCCAAGATTGGAATATTACGGTCAACCTTAGAAATTGGTATCCTCGACTCGACGATAATCATCCGGGAGTCCAAAAATATAGACCACACAACATAATTAGAAAAGGGATAACCGACATTTAAAATGTATAGCAGATATTCTTTGTTAACATATTGACCTCCTACTTCGCCTCTATTCAAAGTTAGTACCGATATTTTCCTAAATAAATTGTTATACAAATATAGTACGAATATACATTACAAATTATTATCCTTGTCTTCTAGACAAATTTGAATTAGAATGTCCTTCAAGTTAATTATGAGTATCGTCGAGTCGATGATAGTCTTCTAAGAATTTAGATATATTTTTCTTCCCTAGTTGTAATATTAAATGGAGTCCAGTCGATTCAAATATATTATAGAGATCATTCATAAAAACATAGGAGTGTGACTTATCCTCGACTCAACGATAAAACAAGTAGACCTAGAATGATCTTGAATATATTTCAATTTCTAAACATAATTTATTACTCATATATGAGTTCAGTGATTACTGTAGAAATTGAGAATAGGTATCGTCGAGTCGACGATAATACTTGGATAACTAAAAAACTCAACCTTGCATTATTATCCGAAAAGATGGATAATGTCGATTCCGATATACAGTACGACAATATCATTCTTGAAGATATAAAATTGATCCTTATCCTCGAGTCGACGATAAGACCCACATATTCCTTAATGAAACAAATATCGTCGAGTCGAGGATACTATGGATATGAAATACGAATAATTTAAACCATTCCTTCTTGTTATTGACACTACGAATGTCTAGGACATATTGAGTTTAATGGATATCGTCGACTCGAGGATAAACTTGAGGTTAATATGATATTGAATTCTCCGTGATTTTCGGCGACTATTTCGGAAGACTTATACTTCACTATCTCTATGATGCACATTACGAACACTATCGTCGAACACAATAGAGATCAAATTTCTATATTTCAGTCTTTTGCTAATGAAACTATAAATCTATCAAGAATGAGATGTAATGTATAACAGTAACGGAAGAAGTGCCCACGACACAAATCAGATATCAAAGCAAAATGCTACCTACGAGAAACTGCAATGAATGTACACACACCTCCTCTTATAGTTCACACTATCTGAACAACTCTATTGCAAACAAAGGCCGATTGGAAATGCTCAAAACCAAAATTCTGAAGCGTCCTGGAGGTCATAGATGAGCAACAAAACCTACAATGAGAACAATCAAATGCTGGGGCTGTGCAAACACAAAACAGTTGCAACGTTCAGTTTTTGGGGAGAGAAGCTAGAGCTTTAGCCGACCGTGGGCGGGAAGGAATTGCCGCGGGAATTCAAATTCTCTAGAAAAATATGGCATCTTCTAGTGTTTATGGTCCACTTTTTGTGGCAGCACATAAATGCCGTTTCATGTGCTGATTTTTGTCAACTTTGCGGCGTAAAGTTGCGGCTCAAGAACAATAGCAGTCCGAAAAGGGCTTCGCTAATACCAGCCCAAAAATGGATCCAATAACACCAACCAAAAAAAGGCCTTACTTTTAACAACCAAAAAAGGCTTTCATAATACCAACAAAAAAAATTCGTCTGTTTATAGTTTATATGCTATTGATGCCGTTGTATTAGCTACTGTTCATGCGGTTGTCAATTCTAGGGGATTTCTAGAAAGTGGCTTCTTCTATTATACTTTGTCCAAGGTCCGGATTTCTTAAAATATTATTCCATTAATGGTTTGGGGTGCTATGGATGTGCAGTGTAGGTTTCATGCCTTAGGGTTTAGGTTAAGGGTATAGGGTTTAGGATTTTTGATTATGAACAATTCCAAATTTCTCATGTACAGATGTGCAATCTACTAAGTTTTTTAGGTAATGCAAGTTATATGAAGTTCATTGTTTGTTTCTATGAAAGCATTCTCTAAAAGCGTTGCATTTTAGGGACAATTTTTACTACATTCTTTTCCATGATTCGTTTACAGTCATGTGTGAATTTCGTGTATTTATAAAATATGGCATTTACAATTATTGTACGCTTAAGTAATTCATCTACAGCTCAGAGTATGAGTACTACTTTACATATACAATACAAAATTTTTGGATTCTATTGTAATTCTATTTTCTTTAATATGTACTAATTTAGTATTCATTAAAATGTAAAGTGAATTTGTTTTCAATGTACTTCTTGTGAATATTTATTGACATGTATTTGTCAAGTGCTTAGCATATGTCATTGCTCAATGGCAATTTACTATGCATTTGAAATTCTACTAGTATTGGAATCATTGTTTATTAAGAAGATTTAACTTTTGAAAAGGGTAATGATGACATCAAGCATTTGGTGTATGCCAAACAATTCTACATGTATAATGAGATGAAATCATGCTCCTTAGAACTCGTTGTTTTATTACTAAAAAATTTTAAATATTGGTAAACCCTAAATATTTGAACTCCAAAAATTATTCTTCATTTGAAAAAAAATTAATTTTAGACAGTCTACATAATTGCATATATTTTTTTCGATCTTTGGGGTTCTAACAAATGAATTATTTAAGATAATTATGTCTCAAATTCTTTATTTTTAGACAAATTGATTTGAGGGTTTAAATTTTAAGATGAATTGAACTAGTTCACTATTTCTTTTGTCAAATTTTCAATTTCACCAATTTAATGCTTACCTCAATTCATTTCAATTTTTTACTGTGAAGTACTAATGAAAACAATTGTTCTAAATGTCTACTTAAGCAATTTTCACTTATAGTTTTATGTGTAAATAGACACCGAAGTTCAAAATTAAATTTTTTTCTTACAGAATGAATGTTTTATGGTACTTCTTTAAGGAAGTGTTTAGGTCACTCATAAAATTCAAGAAGTTGCATTAAGTTTCCATGGTTTTTTTAATGAACTTGATCCTTGTATGGTTTCAAAATTAATGAAAAAATAGTAGTGAGAGATTTAAAACATGCAGATGGAATATACAACTCATACTGGACAACTTTTATTTGTATAACAATATTTGAAATATGCTTCCAAATAGCACTTCCTAATGATTTTTCTCAAATTGTCAATTTTGGAGATGAATCTAATCATATAAGGATTAAAACTCTATGCCATTTAGGGGTTGACTTCGAAATGTTGAGGTGAACACTACTTCATATACTCAACATGGAATAATAAAATAATCATAAACCTTGAATATTTGAACTCTACAAAATATTATTCATTGCAAAGAAAATAATTTCATGGAATGCAAGTACTTATACTTTTTTCAAACTTTATACTTCTAACAAATGATTTAATTTACATTACACTTCAATGAAGTTAGTGGCGCAATCAATATTGTCATAGGACATTGATGAACTATGGACATAACCTTCATATAGATGTTCATGCATTGGTATGAACAATATTGAGTGATATAATTAATGACTAATTGCCTTTATGGATAATAAGAGTCTAAGTGATTGAAATCAATGATGTTCTAGAGGCACCATGATGCCATAATTGAAATTGCATGGTGTGACAATTTAAAAATATAGTGCCGTTCTATAAATACATGCAACACTTTTATTTATGGTGGACCGCTATATGTAGTTGCTTTACAAAACTAAAGAGAACTTAATGAATGCCACCACAAAGAGAGAAACAAAGATTCATTGTCAAAAAGAAATAAGTTTAAAAACAAATAAAATTATAAAAGGGTTTTGAAGTTCATAAAAGGCTTTTAGCAAAAAAACATAAGGACGTAACATGAAAATCAAAGTGATCCCATGGGAAAGAAAATGGAATAAAAAAAGAACCCTCCGTACAAATGAAAAAATCATGAGAAATAATCACAAAAAATGAAATTGCAAATGGATAGCTCTTTAGGCCGAAAGGTGATTCTATTCAAAGATAAAGAAAGAAGTAAAAATTTACCAAATACATACTAGAATATGAAGAACACAAAATTGAAAAATTATAAAAGATACCTAAAATAATATATTCTCATTTTCATTTAATCCAACCCTTGAATTCACTTATCATAAACTCTAACATTCACATTATTTGAGCAATGGAAAAAAATTTCAAATCCTTAAGTTCTAGAAGTATTGTTCCTCAAACTGAATTGCTTGAACAATCCTATAGAGATATGTCATACCAAAAAAACAATTTCCCCTTCAGTTCATTTCAGTGATGAATAAATTGCTTTTTAATTAGTCCTTATTAATGATAGTCTCTATTTCATAGCACCCACATGTCTTGCCTTCTAATTGGATTGTTCTTCGTAATGTATAATTTATCTTAAATGTAGGGTGCAAATAAAATTCTATGAACTTGATATTATTCTAAATTTTAAATCTTCAAATAATTACTAACTTCTACATGTTTTTTGTCAACTTGATTCCAACAACTTAAATACTTGAGTTACAAAAAAAGTATAACCATTGTTTAGGAATATTTCATTTCTGTTTCCCACAAACTTATAGATTAAGGATTCAAAAGCACTAAGGACTGGAAAGTGCAATTCTTCTCCATGATCCCCAGAACTAATCCTATGTATAAATACATTTGAGGGTTCATGAAACTTAAGTAGGAAAAAAATGGATAACGTATATTTTGATTACAAAACCAGAACTCGATAAATTACTGTGTTATAGTTGCATTTCAATAAGTAAGAGTGCTTCGTGCTTTCAATTATTTCTCAAGTTTTACCGTACCTCTATATAATTATTATACAATTATATAAGAAAATGGAGTGTCTTTAAAAAAATTTGGACATCATCAATTTAATTTTTTTGCAACCACAAATATAAATTATAAATTAGTTGTGCAAAATTTTGTTTCCAACATGATCTAATGTTCAAATTCATAAATTGAAAAATATAAGATTCTAAATTTATTTAGTCTTTCACTAGAATGGCAAATACTTTACAATTTGAAATAATCTCATAGTAGACTAATTTTTCCCAAAAAACTTTGATCTTTTAAATTTGTGAAATCAAACCAAATTTAATTTTCAAAAATGGATTTGAGATTTGAAGACTCTAATTAAAAGTTATGGACTCATATCAAAGAGAATGTTTTTAATTGTCCAAAAAAAGGCCTTTCTCTTCCAATCCCTCTGTTAAACTTGTCCAGAACTTTGACATTTGGAGCCTGAAAACCTCAAAAGAAAATTTAGAGATTAAACTTAGCTTAATTACCCACTTTTTTTGGGCTACACAATGTCAAGCCTGAAATTTTATATCAACCATAAATACTTGATTGGGCAATTAGGAGTAAATAGAAATATTCATTTGGCATTGGAAATTTTGTGCCTAAACATGATATGGTATTTCAAAGTTTATCTCTAAATCTCACAACTAACACTGAAAACCTACAACTGACACTTGAATTGTGTACACCGCTCAATTCGGTGAGTAATGACTGGAGGCCATCAATTTTGTCACAATGGCCTTTCTCCAGGTACACCTCACTTGTTCTCCAAGTTTGTATCTCACTACCCAATAGTACGGATTGACTCCATGGTATACAAACAACTTATTTTAGAACAACCCTACACTTCCCAATGTATCATGTTCAACATTTTTTTTTTCACTTGGTGTTTTCACATTCGGAAAATGTACTTAACTACAATATGTATGATAGGAAATTCTTTTGCCTTTTTATATTCTCTAATTGTGGACCTAAAGCCTACTATTTCCTCCTTTCATTGAAAAATACGGTGAAGTAGATGGCGAGTCTCTCCAAACCCTGAGGTGTTTAGGGATTAAGGGCCTTAAACTTTGTAGATGACTTAAAAAACAATGTTGCAATCTTTTTTTAGCTAGTGCTAACCAATTTTTCATTATATGTAGAAGAAAACTAAAATTTGAAATATTCTAAAGATTCTTTGTCAAAAAGTAGAAATCATACAAAATGCGTTGACTTCCAATGAGTACTTCCATTTTCTTACAAATTAATTATGTAATGCTTTTTCAAAATTTACATGGTCAATAGTACAAGGAATTATTCTTGTAGGTCAGAATTGCAACTATTCATCCTCATAATTAGAGGTAGAAAAGAAAGTTCTAAAGCGGATGATATCACATGGTTTGAAAATGGTTAGTTTCCATGGTCACTAGCCCAGCATTCAAAGGTTAACCCCTAAATGCCCTAGGCACTAGAATGTTGTGTTTGCAAAACTTCGGAGTTAAAGAAAACCCTAACAATTGGCTATTTTCATAAGCTTCTATTTTTGGGAAGTTTCCTTTGAAGTCTAGTTTTAGAACCACAAATCCGATTTTAGAAATGAATGATATTGATTTTTTTATCCAAGATTTTGTGCAAGGGTACCCATTGCAATCTTGACTTTCCGTAGTGTTGAGGGCTCTTGGAAATGAGCCTCAAATCACTAGATCTTTGAGAAATAATCACATTCAAAATTCAGTTAAAAGAATTGTAGAGTAGATTTTGAGAAGCCACAAATTGATTGGGGTTATCAGTTATGCATGTTAGGCCCTCCATCCTCATATTTTTTTTGGTCACCTGTCAAAAATTTTAGATTTGACTAGTGAAAAGAGGATTGAAAGGTTTCACATCACATTTGTAGTTTTAACACCCTCGTAGTCAAACATTATAATCTTTCACTCCATTAGTGATTTTTTTTCCTATGTGATGTATAACATGTCTACTTTGAATTTGTACGGTTACAATTTAAAAAAAAAATTGATACAGCATATCAAAATGTTGGCATTCTCTTCAATTTAGATCAAATACCAAAAACCTCAAAATAGGTCTTGGGCATGTAGGGATTAAAGAAGTTATAGGATTACCTTAAGCCTGAGCTTTGGATCCGAACCTGTAGGTTTGGCATCGGTTCAAGTTTGGGGAAATTGACGAACGTTCGTACCACACTTGAGGTTCGGAACCGGGGTGGGTGGTTCGGTAGCGACCAAACCTGCTTTGGCGGCTCGGCGGAGCGTCAGGAGGTCTTCTCTCTCCCTGCTGCACGCCTCTGAAGCACTGGATTCAAGTTGTTGTTTATCGTTGCCCTTCATCTCTTTCCGCCAGTGTTGGAAGAGTCGCCAGCGTTGAAATAGTGGACAGCTTGTGGCTGCGGACATAGCAGAGTTTTTGTACTAGTTGTGGTTTAGTTGGAGGGAGGCTTGCTTGAGTTTTCATTCAACGTTTTTTAGTTTTCCATTGCGGTGGAGTGTGGATAGATGTGGAGTTGAAGTTCTTGCTTTAGGTGTGTAGTTTTAGCTCCACGTGCCACTTCAGAGACCCCGCAGTTACGATACAATTATCAGAAATTTGTGAGTTTTTCTTTGCTTGATTTCTGAATGTTTTTTCTAGTATTTGCTGCATTGCTTGGTAGATTTGCTAGTATTGCTAGTTTCCTTCTAAGAATTAGCTACTTTGACAATTGTTTTTGCTTCATTGTTGTGCAATGAATTTTGGCTGAAAGTTTTTTCTCATTTCTCTCATTTTGTCTTGGTGGCGCATTCACACAATACAGTCGTTGTTTTAGAATTGGGTTCTGATTGTTGGGTTTCTATAAGAATTGTGTTTCAACTCCTGGGTTTGGAAATACTAGTTTTTCTGTCTTGAGTAATCTTGGACTTCTACCACAGAGTTTTGAGTTTTTTGAAATTACTGAGAATTCTTTTCTATGCTTGCAGGTCTGCACTGCATTCAGGAACAAGTGGAATTTGAAACTCCAATTGCATTCATGAAGTCTCCAACAAAATTAGGTTTCAGGTATGGTATTTCATACAAATTAGTCTATGATTTAGGGCTTTAGAATCTCAGTTCAATCTTAGTACGCAGTTTTTCATTGCAAACTCTCAAATTTTAGGGTTTAGCTAATTAAAAAACACGTATTGTCGAGTCGAGGATACACTACAAACCTGATGAACACATTATAATGCAGAGTCTACATGTTCAGGGTTTTGATTATAAAAGAAACGTATCGTCGACTCGAGGATACCAAATTGTAATTCCCACAATCCCACCATGGAAAATTCAAAACAATTTAATTAACAAAAAAAGAACAATATGGCGAGTCAGCAACCTTATCGTCGAGTCGACGATAAAATCACAGATCAAAAACTTACGGAATAAGATACAAAATATTTAAGAAAACTTTGCGATTAAATACCAGTCTCTCCCCGTATCGTTGACTCGACGATACCTCAAAAAGGATTACAAAATTTCTCCAACAATCAGAAGAGGGAAGACGAATACATTAATAATCAATAGCGTACACTTGGGCGTCTGTGATATGATATATGACTAATTTCATGCTCGAAAACCGACGTCAGAGGCAGAAATTCTTAAGCTAGTAAGAAATGATTTTCAAAGTTCATAAAAATCTAAATATCCTCACTTGCTTGCAACTTTCAACGAATTAATGAGAAATAAAAAACGTTTGAAAAACAATAGATAAATATTTGTTTAAAACATTTATAATCCGGCATATACTTTCTAAACTATCGAAAAGTATCTTTGAGTCGACGATACTAGGAACCACTTAAGTTCTTTCACAAATGTAACATTCAAAATATATTTTTGAATAGATTCTGCTTATCCTCAAGTTGACGATAATAAGAGCTAATAGCGAGCCAATCAATACAATAACTATTATCAAATGATTTAATGAATATTTCTTATACATGTAGAATTACTTCAATTGAACATAATCATAAAAATTTAAAGTCTCCCAAAGAATAATTGTATCGTCGGGTCGACGATACAGTAATTAGAATCCTCAATCCATGTAGAACCTTATGGATATTGAACACAAACGAAGACATTGGAAAGCTAAATCAATTACGTGTCCATTAATTTCGACTCGAACATTGCTCATCTAACCAAACGTAAATTGATATTGAACAGAAATGGAAGACAACTACGACTACTTTGTGACAAAACATCACCTCCAGCCATTCGTAAATCCTCTCAACGATGAACCATTCGTCGTTGAGATGGAAGACACATATGGGACGCTCTGGGAATTTAAGGAGCACATTCACACCTGGAGTTTTGGAGTTAATTGCTAGAAAAATTATGTTTACCTCCGCTATTGTGTAGCTGGGAAGACAAATTACATGCCCTGGAATATAAAAGAGAAAGTGACTCTCATCGAGGAACATCAAGGAAACTATATCCTTATTGTTCTGCGGGAAGTTGACGACAACGGCAAAAATAAAGATCACTGCCACTCCATTGTAATTAATGTGAATTCCTACCATGGGAAATTCGACCTAGAGAACCTAATGAGTTTTCTGGAGGGGTCGCAAATGGAGTACCTGAATGAGGAGTTCGAAAAGAACGGGTACGTCCCATGGAAGAACAGCACAGCGAAGTCCAATGCCTCTAGATTACGCCTCATCTTTCAGACGCTGGATCGATTCGCAATAGAGAACGTTGAGCAGGAACCTACGATAGGTCGTCACGTCAGTCAAGGAAGAAGAGATGATCCAGATTCTTGTCCGAGACTAACGTTTGTTGCTGCTGGATCAGGGAGTAGAGTAACCAGGCCTAGCCAAACAAGATCAGAGCCCAAATGTAAAGAAGCGGCCCCATCCGAAGGACTTGAGTCGAGCAAGAAGAGGAAGAAAAGCCTTCCAGTTGGGACCGGGGCTGTTGGTAGTTTTGGATCAGCGTTAACGACGGTCTCCACAGGTCCACTGACCTCTACGGAACCACAAGAAGATTACGAGAGGTTTGCCCTTATACAGAAGAATTTTTGGGCTGAACACAGACCGTACTTTCTTCTGGGATCAGAGACGGTATCCGTTGACATCAAACAGTGCATCATCGCGAGTGACCAGTATGTCATTCGCACTTTGCAGAGAGACATTGTTGAGGTGGTCAAAAAGGAATTGATCCAGCTTATTGACATTACGCAGCGTCAGAAAATTTGTGTTACACCTGTAGACAATAATCGTAAGCTTTTGAAGAAGAAGCCAGAAAAGTGGGAAGAAATTGAACGTGGCCAATTCATGATCATAAATGGCCAGCATAGTATTATTGCCTCAAAGGAACTTCAGAAGGCAGGTTGTGGAGAGGCCCGGAGAGTGGAACTGCAGAGGTGGGATGCATACATTGTTTCGTCACTAGATCATAACAAATTGCGGAACATTTCGAAATTCTACAATTGCACTAACCATTTGGATCATGCCCAACCGACTTGGGGAAACCAAATTGTTAGTTGCCAAAACATCTGGCTAGCTTACAAGCGTCCAATAGACGACCAGTTGGAAGATGTGACAAGGAATAACAATTCCGTTGTCAATGTGATGAATTATAAGGTAACAATCTATGGTTCCTTTTAACACCATATAGTTTATGCATTCACTAAGTCATTTTCAATCTTGTTTAAGTTTGGTCTATCCCCATTATTTTTAAATTCGTTGTTCTTCTCTATGATCTTTTTTGAATAAGAAAGCGATTTGTGCGCTATCCTCGAGTCGAGGATACTCTTCGTTAAAAATGAAACGTAGGTGAAAAATTTCTCATGGCTTATATTGGCATGTTCTAGAAATTTACGGATGTGGTTATCGAGCGGTTTCAAAATATCAACCCGGAGAAGGATGGTGCATCCATTGGTCAGACGACAGATCTGAAAAATGAAATTTAGATAATAACGTTGCCAGATGAGCTTTGGAAGCACTGGCAAGCATTCTTAACAAAACATGCTGCGGGCGAATTGACTGACCCAGTCACCTTCGCTCGATTTAAGGATATCAAAGGTTTCAAGATTAAGACAATGTCACTGAAAAGGGAATTTTTCAAACATTGTGGTCATTTTACAGACAATGATTTTGGGACCTTTGCACAGCATCTTCTTGGTGAGACGCCGAAACGACAGGCCATTTATCCAAAAGTGTCTGTCGAAAACCAAAATTCTTGTTCCAAACAACATGTCACATGGTGACTGGGTGGAGAGGAGGAAGCAGAAAAAGATTGTGCTCCAGGATTTGATGGCTATTAAGCCAGCCTTGAAGCTTACAAATAGCGGTGGGGATGTCATTGATGAAACATGGAAGTCTTGGAAGGCGAGACACAGGTTTACATCCGCGACATGGGATTTCCTGATTTCCCACCCCAAGGCCGAATACTTCAAGAGGCGTCTAAGAAACGACGCATGGCTCAAGCGCGCAAAGGATCTTGAGAAGCCATTTCCGGAGGTGCTTCACATGTTCACAAGATTCATGAAGTTGAAGTACCAACTTCAAGACTAGACTGGTGGAGTCCAAGTCAAAGGAATTGACATGTCCTCGAAGGTGCTGGTGACAAGTAGCACCTACCAGTATCATAGTCGGGAGGTGGATCTTGCAGTTTTGGATGCGTGGGAGGTTCAAAGAACAACACCGAGTGAAAATATAAGCGCCATCGACCCTTTCCTGAATTTCCTCCTTCAAAAATTGAGTCCAAAAATGACTGAGCCAAATGTGTGGCTCTTCATTCTAGAAGACAAGGAGGACGTCAAGGCTGCAATTAAGTTTGTAATCTCCGAGCTTCACCAGTACGAGTACGTCTTGTCTACGTACGTACCAAGCAAAGTAGAAATGCTCAATAACGTCACCAATCGAGGGACTGCTCCGAACGTTCTACTCCTCTTCCTTTTTAAGAAGGGAAATACTTTTGCTAGTGCCGCTCGGGAGTTAATGAAGTCCAAGTATGACACGCCCTCAAATTGCGTGTACTACCTGGACTCGTCCAAGAATATAGAGGCGAAGTGGAGGATTGAGCCGACTGAACTGAGGATGGAGTTCTACTTGGACATTTTACATGCTTTTGCGACGCCAGAGAGAAACGTTCTTGGCCTCTATTCGGGGGCGAAGTTTATGCTTGCCTCAAAGGTAAGTCTACCCCTTTTCGAGTCTTGGAAATAGTTATCGTCGGTTCGAGGATATCGCTTGGAGTTCTACTTCAGTAGCCATTAATTTTCTTTGCTAGTTTATATGTTATCCTCGAGGCGAGGATAACAACAAATGTTCAGAACTTGTGTTTTTGTATGCAACCTTCATGATAATTACTCAATTCTGTCTTTATTCACTATAGATGTTTGGAGCATTTTTCTATGGTTTTGTTGACAAGGATGACGCGAAGTCGTATCTGAGAATTTCGAATTTGGCGAAAAAAATGGATAAAAATGATTTCATGTTCTCGAATTCGCCATATTCGCTCTTATACGAGAAACCACCTGGTCGTGGACCTGTGGTAGTTCATTCAAACTCTCCTCCGTCTCCGCCCATGACATTTGACTCACCGCCTACGGCTCCCGTCCCTGTTAATAGAGAGAGGGAGACAGTGGGTCCCCATGTGTGTAGTGATCCGGGCGTAGAAAGCATCGACGAGTTTGGAACGAACACGTTCTAGATTCATACGTGGATGTCAACTCCAGCCATGCCACCTGTACTACAAACTACCAACGATGAGGAGGATGTGGAGACGAATACGGAGTTTGAGCGTGAGCAACAACAACAAGTCATGCTTCCATCCACAAGGGCAAGAAGTGAGGTCGAGCAGGATGTCATCATGAACGAAGTGTTCGGGCCCGATGACATCCTAGTAATTGAGGAACACCAACCTTCTCAAAGAAATATTATCCCTAAACTGTCAGAGGAGGCTAGGGTTATCATCATTAGCGATGATGATGATATTGATCATCCCCATTCCTCGGACGATGACGAGGAAGAGGAAGGCATTCCGTCGGTGACGGAGATGAAACCCGTCGTGGCGCCCTCGGGTGTGGTCGTCAAGGTGGAGAAGGATTGGTGGCAGAAGGACAAGGAGAAGCGAGAGAGAAGAATCGCACGCAAGGTGGAGAGGGAGGCAAAGGAGAAAGAATTGGCAGATGCAGTTGCGAGAAATGCAGAGGCAAATGCGAAAATGTTAAGAATGCAGGAGGAGTTGCAGGCTCAGTTCTCTGAGCTGAACAGTCAGGTCGCATTGCTTTTGCAGGTGATGAATTCGCAGAGCAACTAGTCTCAAAGCCAACCATCGTTCGTTTTCAGGGCTCCAGCTCCTCATCCTGCGCCTTCGACAATCCATGGTCCTGGCTTGCAGGATATGCAAAGTCCAGTACCTGTAATCTCTTATCCTCGGGTCGAGGATAACCAGGACTGTGTTTCCCTCGTTCATGAGGATCTGGTGAGTTCAACACCAGCATCCCAACTACCAAGGGTTTCTTCTCCAAATCAAGTGGCTTACAAAGTCCTTGTCCCTGGAGGTGCGGATGTCTCTCATGCAGGAGAAGACACAGAAGATCCACAAAAGTATCATCGAGGCGATGATAAAGGTGAAGTGGACTCAGGGCTTATTTCACAGGCAACGGAGATCAAGACACCGGTGTGCAGGACGTCGTCTCAGATCGTGGAGGAGTTGCAATCACCTTTATCCGCAGAAGAAGAAAGGGTCGACTACGAAGCTAGCGAGGACAATACCCAGGATAATGTGGCAAAGGAGATCCAAGGGGAGCCTCCTTCTGCAGCGCCAGTGGGAGGGGATGAGCCTCAAGAGCATGGATTTGCTCAGGTACAACCCTCTGACCCATACGATTTCGATTGAGTCGAAAAAACTTGCAGTCGATCATGTTGTGTGTATGAAGAGTAGGGAGAAGGCTTTGAATAGACATTGAATCTCATTTGTAACCATTCTGCGTGGCAGGATGGTGTGGCCATTCGTTGATTGCTTCTGCATGGACTATGTATACGTTTGCGGCTCCTTCTCGTGTAGTCTAGTGTACCATAGTTTTGTTAGAATAGATTTTGGGACCCTATTTGACCCAAAAATTTTTCACATGTATGATGTAATCTATGTAAATAAAATATACACATTTTTCAAATACCCTATAGTCTAATTGGATCTTGCTTTTGATGTTTTGGGTGACTAGCTCAAAAAACATGAAAGTGTGCACCACCCACTACCAATGATAGCACTTCCTACTGGGAGACCGTAGTCGATTAGTAGAATTCAATGCATCTCTCCCCTTTCTGGCTCACCCGTTTCTGCGTTTAAACAGGTAACTTCATTTCTTTGTTGTTATGCTCTGATCAGGTAGTAGTGGAGGGCGGAAGAGAGATCATGCCCAGGAATGTGCCTTCTGTACTTCCTCCACCGCGGAGGAAGTGGCTGAACATTGTCTTTGACTTGAACGGCATACTCTGCCAAACGGCGATGAAGTCCTATGGGGAGAAATTCAAACCGTACAAGCTCGAAGACAATGTTCTCTGCCACAGAAATCCCATGATCATCGGACCCAAGGCGGTATTCGCTTGGCAAAATCTGGGTGAATTCCTCCAGTAGGTGTCCGCAATCGCGGATAGGGTCTTAGTGTGGACAACGATGTTCAAGCGTAACGCAGAACCCATCGCTGGACACCTGTTCAACGGTTGTAGAGCACCCTACGATATACTAAGTCAGGAGCAATGCAAAAAGATAGAGTACTCTCTGGGAAAGTTCTTTCATCTCATTGAGCAAGTGCATTGTATGAAAGTGCTCTCCGAGACCTTGTTCTGTAATCCTAGTGGGAGCACGTCCTTCACCTCGGATAATACGCTTCTCATTGACGGCTCTCCGAACAAGAGTGTCTGCAATGAGAATGGGAATGCCATATTCCTAGACTCTTGGAGGCACCATAATCGCAGGGACGATGTCCTCATGGGGGAACTTCTACCATGGCTTAGACGTCTAGATTCGAACTGCCAACTGAGCCAAATGCAAACATACGTCGAGGAAAACTGCATTGGTCTGAACCCATTAAGAGCGGGGGACTACAAGGTGGACCAACTCATAGACGCGATGAGAGAGTCCTCGAAGGTCATGGGTTCTAGATACAAGCTTCCTGGAATAGGCATAGTAATAGAGCAAGGCCGACGGAGGAAGTACGCTCTAAAGTAGATTCGCTCTAGATGTGAGATAGCATTTTATGTATAGTCCTCAATTTGTACGCTATGATCTTCTGTAAATAATATATTGAGTTCGCATTTCTCTTGAACCTTTGCCTTGTGCTTAGGGGGGTCACTATCTATGTCTCCCATTCTCGATTGAAGTTGCCTTTGCATTATATTTATTCAACGGTGGGTAATGTGGGTGGGCTTCTGGAATTTGCATGTATTGCAGGTTGGAGGAGTTCATTTTGTTGAACCGCCGAAAAGACAAAGGCTAACCAAGAGTATGCTCTCCGGATTGGAAAGGGCGCTCTCCAACCAGTCCGAATCCGAGGGGGGGAGTTGCGACACGATTCTGTATTCCAAGCCATACATGTTGCGATCTACCACGGATGCTGCATCTGCGGCCATAGACTATTCCAAGGGGGACGTGGAAGAAGGCGTCGTGGACAGCCCCCCGAGTCACGGACTTGTTAGGACTCCCATCTGCTCTCCTTCGCCATTGAAACGGGCATCCTCGACCCGAGAGGACTCGTTCTCTCCTGCTCCACGAATCAATGCTGCAACCAGTCGTAAACTGGACCTACCACTTGACAAACCGGCAACTTGTCCTCGGCTCGAGGATGCACTTCAATCATCACTCGCGATTCAGCAGCTTCCTAATGACATTGCCGGACGTAAGGCGACACCTGCGTTCGACCATGAGACAAAGAGTGCATTGCCCTTGCCCACGACTGATGCTCTTGGATCTCGGCTCCAAGATAAATAGCCTTGTCCCTCGTTGTCTGTTGGAGCCAGACGATCTCCTTCTGTCGATAGTCTCTTCCGGCAACGAATTTTCAGAGATCATAGGCAGTCGCTGGACTCCAAAACAGATGGGGCTCGACTTCCATACGTGGACAATATCAATGCAACGCTACTGAGGCTACCTCCTAGAGGGTCAAAATCGCTTTCGACTTCAGAGCTGCTGCAAGCTACTCGAAGGCCAAAGCGGAAAGAGAATGGATCTCAAAGTTTGGATTTGCGCGGCACATTGGACAATGGAAGTGGGCGACACTATCATTCCCGACGCGATGATATCTTTAAAGGTCTAGCAAAGATAAAAGCAATGGAAGCAACCAAGAGCAATAGTACAGCCAATAGCGATGCCTAGATGACCAACTGAAGTTTCTGAAGCCAAATAAACTTCAGGGTCTCATTTACTATTAATAGCATGGAAAATAATCACAGAAAAATACCAAAAGTAGTTCAGTATTCTTACATGTACGGTAACGCTCCTTGTTTCTACTTACATTGTAGGCAATTGTTTGCCTTCATAATTCAATCACTTCAAAGGACACTGTGAACAAAAAGTTACATACTCTTTGTGTATTCATTCTCCCAAGTAAGTCAAACGGATTGAATTGAAATTCACTTGCATTTCATTTTTCCAAGGGCTTTGGTACACTTCGTGAATGAACATCTTACTATGTCCTTTCAGACACGAGTTATTGTAATCGATGCAATTCGACTCAATTGTTTTAAGACCCTAAAAACCCAACCCTTATCCAAAACTGTGTATCCTTTGTTTTTATCCTTGGGTTCAACAACTATTACCTCAGTGAAGCTTCGCACTCATTTTTCAAAGTCTCAAAATAACCATATCGTCTCAATTTAACGAATAAGGCCTTGTACATGATGAGAAGAAACCATCCGGTTCCCGGATGGTGAGGATTCTCACAGACTTTGTCGAGCAGGTAGAAGCGGCAATGAAGGAGGCACAGAAGGCAACGGACCGGATGGAGGAGAGTACCCGAATACTGTCGGGAGCAACTTGTTCTCGTGGGATTCAACTCTCGGACATTTTTCTCCTGGATTCGTTCCCGGACGTCATGGTAGGAGAGGGAAAGGATGTGACCCCCAAATCCAAGAGATCGGAGGTTAGGGCGACTCAAGCCAATACTTCCGGAACCGCCATCGACTTGGATTCAACCCTAGGATCCACAGAAGGCGAACAGGTCCCAAATCCTCAAGAGGGGGAGCGGAATCGGAACCTGAACGAGATTTTCGAGCAGATAGAGCTGGGAGCGGATAGTGCCACCATCGGATCTCGGGTGGGCACTTAGTATGTAAATAGTAGGTAGGTTATGAACGAATCCAGATCCATTTCCGATCCGGTTAGGAGTAGGTAGGAAGCGAAAAATCCGGCCCAAGTCGCGGTGGAACTTTTGCAGGCATTTTCGCCCACTTGTACCTTTTTTACTTGTATTTAAGTCAGGCCCGCGAAGGGTAGTGAGAGTCTTCTTTTTGCAAATTCCTTGTACCTTTGTATGCGCTCTTGTATTGTGTGTATCTCCCAAGTTTGGCAAGGTTGCATGGCGTGGAGTTAGGAAGGTGTAGGACTGAGTTGTGAATTGATTTCTCCCCTTGGTATTTACGTTTTCGCTCGTTAGTATGTGAGTAGGTTGTAGGAGTGTTGGGAGTGGACTTTAGTGCCTCAGTAGATCTAGAGTTGTGAACTCTGGGTGAGATAGCTGCTGTTAGGCTAGGCAAATAGGGAGGGTATCCTTAGTCGCGCTAGAACTCCTAGATGGGAAATCCGGTTGAGTGTTCGATCTTCTGAGAGGTCTCACCACCTTAGCTGGTAAACGGAATAACTCTAGGTAATGTTGGAACGGACAAGTACACTTGTAACCACCTAGCTTCACATGGGTAGGATCTGGCACCAAGGTCATTGTAGTAAGAGTGGATCGTACGAGGGATTCTTGTGTGACCTGTAGACCGAATTGCTATTTGGACTGTTGTGAGGAATCAAACCGGATCCGAGTTAGTTTAGAAATAGGGGAGATAGACCAGTGGTTCTTCAGTCACTATAATCCGCGGAAGGAGTGGTGGGCCTACCACTTACAAAATCAAGTGGCAACCCCTCTAATGGTCCAACAGAGGCAAAATTGAACCGGAATAGAAGTAAGGTTACATATTGGCAATCAGGAGTGAATTGGTCTAGAGTAGTACCAAGACCGGAATTAGATAAGTCCTGGGATTGGGGTAATTGTGGAAACCAAGTAGTTTTGGAATTAGGGAGGAAGTAATTCGGTCCAGGATCATCTGGTGGTTGGTTGTTTCCGGTTTTACATCTAGGACCGGAAATGAAGATTTAGAGGATAGAAAGGCTTATTCACTTAATTAAAGTAAATACTTCACAGAATCTCGTGGGTTCGATCTTTAGAGTCACTTAGTTATGTTCTAGAGTGATTTTTGTGAGCATAACAAGGAATTTACTTGCTCTGTGCTACGACAACAGGGAAGCCAAGAAGAGCTCAATTACGACGAGTCCAAGAAAATTTATGAAGAATATTAGACATCGTATACGGACTCTTATGTCTTTGGGATAGATAAGAAATTTACTATCCCGATTGAATAGCTGGAGACTCTTCCCGAGAATTTGAATATTCGAGGACTAGAAAGAAGGGGGTAATGTTGTCGCTAAAGTTCTTCCTGGAGATGCCCGATCCAGATAAGAAGATGACTCTCTACACAATGCCTCAAAATCTCTCATCCAGGCCCTCAAACTACAGAGATGTGAAGTCTGGAAAATTTTGGATGGTGAATGGTCAGCATAGCGTTGAGGCATTGAAGAGAATGAAGGCCATTCCAAAGGTTGAGCAGAAGTTTGAGAAGTTCAAGGAGTGGGACTGTTTTATTGTTTGGAATAAAGATGAGAGAATCATTCGGAAAATTTTGGCATATTATAACAGGGTGAACCATTTCCAAAACTATATGCCAATGTGGGCGACGAACATTCTCAGTGTGAGAAATGTGTGGATCAATCTCGACCATCCGCCTCCTCCAAAAGAGTCGACGGAGTTGGGGAAAACTATGGCTGTCCGAAGTCGGATGCCTCGAGACTTGGTCATGGCCAAGAAGTAGACAATATGCCCCTCTATTCAACTTGTATCGACTTGATTTGAATCCTAATCTTTTGGAGGGCCATTGACACTAGTACATTGTATCATTGATCTGTTGTGACTGACTTCTCCCCTTATTATTGTTTTGGTACAGGAGTTTTATGATGCCATGAAACTTTGTTTCGCAATGATCGATGTCAAGAAGTCCCACGGCACATTGAACAAGAAGAAAGTGGTGGATATATCCATCCACAACCAAATAAAGATCATCACCGCATCAAATGAAGTGCATGGTCTGTGGAAAGAGGTCATATCCAACCAATCGTAGGGATTATTGATTGATCTGGAATCCTTGTTGCCATACAAGGATACGAAGAACTGGGATGCGGAGAAAGACGAGGTGATAAGCCGGGAGTTCTTCAAATGGTTAGGGAACACGCCCGAGTCTCATCTCAAGAAGTTGGCGTTGCATCTGCTAAATAGTACGCCAGGAAGGGAGCATCTTCATCAGAAAGTGACCATCAAGAAGGTCTCGGGAGTCATTGTGGATTGCTACAGCGCGAAGGAATGGCTCAAGTGAAATAAACGAAAGCAAGCCGTCAGGAAGTACTTGTATTTCGAGAAGCTGAGCCTGGGATTCTTCAATAGTGACGGGGATTACAAAAAGGAGTAGTGGAAGGCATTAAAGAAAAACTATGATGTTACGAAGGCCACCAAACAACTCCTTTTGACAACTCCCAGAGAAGAGTTTTTTTCGCAAGTGAAGAGACCAACAAATAAGAACAAAAGCTGCCAGGAGATTTCACCATACGTTGCCAAGTTCTTCAAGGTTTTCTTGAAAAGCAAGGGGAAGTATAAGAAGCCGGATGCCAAATCATACTTGAGACCGTACAACATGAAGGACGACATAATATCGTCTTGGGGCAATGATGTATGGAACAACACCATAGGTGACTCCCTCAAGCTTGTGTTGATCGACTTCTAGAACATACCAGGAGTCATCAACAAGGAGACAACTCCTCGAGACTCTCCCTACTTCCTTGCATTCATGGATCTACTCATGAAGTTGGACGATCCTTGCATGACCAACCCGGAGGTGTGGTTGTGGATTTGCAGTGACCAGTAGACAGATGATGACCTCATGGCACATATTAGGACTAGGGAATTCGGCACATCGTACGTAGCACATTTATCAGAGTACCTCCCGGTGCCTATTGAACACTTGGAAAACCTGGCCGCAAGTGCCACTCGTGCAAAGACGCCTGTCCACTTGATCTTCTTGGTGAAGAAAAGTGCAAGGATTAAGCCGAAATCGATTCCAAGGAGGTTCAATGTTCCGAAGATCACCAAGTGGTAGAAGCTGGGTTTGTACAACGAGCTGGAGTACATGATCTACGATACCGAACTCTGCATGGAGTTCTATTTGCATATTCTGGACCTCTTCTGTAACACAAGAAGAGACGTCCTCTCAGTATTCGTAGGAAAATTCATCTGCGCTACTTGGGTAAGCATTCCATTTCAAGTCAATTCGAGTTGAAATTCTTTCTTGTGAAGATAGGTGTGATGGTGGTCCTTTTTGGACGTTGATGATTATAAACTTCTACCAATCCTAATTGTTTTTAAGTCGATTCGACCTGAACTGGTCCATTACTTCTGTTGACATCCATATCTTATGATGCAGATGAGTGGATTGGATGACTTCGCCATTACCGACAACAATTATCACGACAGATTCCAGAATCTCGCTGTGATGTCGGAGAACTTGGACAAAGACGATTTCCTTGATTTTGCATACTTCGTAGATGAAGGCACACACCCGCAAAAGGGGACCAAAGAAGCCTCCACATTGGCGAGGGGTGCATCAAGCTCGAGGAAGGGGAAGGCAACATCTTTGGCTCTAGTAGAAGAACTCTTGGACAACAAGGATGACTTTCAGACTGCATTCCATCTCACTGATGATGATGAAGAGCATACTCCAACGTGGGTGGATCCTATGACGCGGTTGTTTTCGAGTACGAATGGGGATCCGATTGATTTGACAGACTCGATTGAGGTCAATGGAATGCGTGGCTCGATGGCATCACTGGGGGAGCATCCAAACCTCACTCCGAGCTCCTCCAAGCATGATCCTTGGAAGAGGACCAGAGAAGAGTCGTTGAAGGAGGAGACGACGACGGAGATGCTCTTGCGCATGTTGTTGGAGGACAAAGCGAAAAACAAGAAGGGAAGGAAGGAGGACATGACCATGATGAGGGACATGATGAACGAGATGATGCCTCAAGTATGTGCGGTCATTGCTTGAGACGTTTATATGAGCATGCATGCCACAAATCCGATGCCGATGTAGATGATCGTGCCCTCCCCTGGTCAATCACAATAGCTTTATATTGGCAATCGGCCTCATGCCTTAGCTGACAATGAGAGGCAGGCGCAGCAGGGGTCCGCAAATCTGTCTAGGACAGCCACGATGTCCGACCAAATGCCTGTTGCACAGACACCGACTCAGCTCGACAAGATGTAAATGATTCTGTGCAAGCGGAGGCCAAAGGAGGAGGAGATTGCCATGGCAGATGAGCAGTCCCTCAATACTGTGGCTGAGGACCAACCAAGTTTTCAAGTGACCTTCCATCCTCTCGTTCAACTCGAATTGAGTTGAACCTGCCTTCAAGTTTACCGTCGTTTGTTGAATGCACTATAGAGGAAGATGTAGGTAGGTGGACAAAGACATCCAAATGTATGTATCTGTGACATTATTTCTCATTCTGAGATATTGTAATAAAATTGTTTTCTTACACCATAATTGTTGTGTACAATTTTCACAGCCGTAGGCTCCATGACTGTCAATGCAATTCTGCCCCATGTTTCCTTTTACTGTTGAGTCTACACCAGCGTCTAGTCCTCAACATGTCTGCACAGAGCGACTTTCTCCACGTAGCGATGCCTTCTCAGACGTAGACACAATGTGTTCTACAATGCCTCAGGAAAGAAGAAGAGGATGTCAACATGTTTAAAGCTACCGAGGGAAAGGTTGATGACGGTCTTTCTGACCAGGCACTTTGGGAGTTGGATATCCCTCATTCAAAAGAGCTGGTTGCAGGGTTGACAAATCCGAACGTCCACCCCGAATTCACGTCCATCATCCGAACGTCCGGACGCACGGACTCCAGCGGACGCAGCG
>OY987265.1:280943-372176 GCA_963920665.1 Straminergon stramineum
GGGCGCATAATATACCGTTGGAAAGGTCTTGGAAATACCTTTCCAATGGTATATCACACGCCCTGAAACACCAAAATCTCCAACCGGAAATGCAAGGAGAAGTTTGGTGCCTCAAAAAGTGAGCGTCCGCCTTGGTGTTTGGCCATTCGCCCTCCCGTCCGCCCCCCCGTCCGCTTGGCGGACGGGCAGACGGGCAATCAGTTGGGCAGACGCTCACTATGTAGTCACAACAACTTTTAGTTGAAATTTCCAAATTGGTTTTTTACAATTTTGGGGCGCGTAATATACCGTTGGAAAGGTCTTGGAAATACCTTTCCAATGGTATATCACGCGCCCTGAAACACCAAAATCTCCAACCGAAAATGCCAAGAGAAGTTTGATGCTTCAAAAAGTGAGCGTCCGCCTTGGTGTTTGGCTGTCCGCCTCGCCGTCTGCCCTTCCATCCGCCCCCCCCCGTCCGCTTGGCGGACGGGCGGACGGGCAATCAGTTGGGCGGACACTCACTATGTAGTCACAGCAACTTTTAGTTCGAATTTCCAAATTCGTTTTTTACAATTTTGGGGCGCGTAATATACTGTTGGAAAGGTCTTGGAAATACCTTTCCAATGGTATATCACACGCCATGAAACACCAAAATCTCCAACCGGAAATGCCAAGAGAAGTTTGATGCTTCAAAAAGTGAGCGTCCGCCTTGGTGTTTGGCCGTCCACCCCCCCCGTCTGCTTAGCAGATGGGCGGACGGGCAATCAGTTGGGCGGACGCTCACTATGTAGTCACAACAACTTTTAGTTGGAATTTCCAAATTCGTTTTTTACAATTTTGGGGTGCGTAATATACCGTTGGAAAGGTCTTAGAAATACCTTTCCAATGGTATATCATACACCATGAAACACCAAAATCTCCAACCGGAAATGCTAAGAGAAGTTTGGTGCCTCAAAAATTGAGCGTCTGCCTTGGTGTTTGGCCGTCCGCCTAGCCGTCCGCCCTCCCGTCCGCCACGAGCCTTTCCGTCTGCCATTGCCGACCACCTTGACCTTCTAAGCCAACATCATGCAATCCGCCTCCTTATCTAACCTACTTGACCTCTATCTGCCGATAGTTCTATTACATTTAATTCTGAAAAGTGCAGAATTGCAGCTTAATTTCCAAGAAAAGACTCTTTAGTGCGACAAGTATCTAATGCAATATTAATGTAAGAAAAGAATAATTCCAGGTTTTCCTCCCCACATTTAAACATGCTTTCCAAACCCTATACCCTAAACCCTATACCCTACAAAAAAAATCTGAATTGTAGATCCCTCTATTGTACATATTAACTTATAATGTTGTAGGAGTTTTCAAAAGTAGCGGTGTGATGTGTGAAATATGTTTTATTTTTTTTATATTTGAAGTTTAGAATGCAATCATGACAATGTGATGCATATGTAGATCTTACTATCTTTGTCATTTAGGTTTCAATTGTTCTTAAGATTTACTTTATTATGGGCTACTACACAATTGTGGATCATTGGATTATAACCTAGAGTATTTCATCAATTTTTGTTATAGAATGCATTGATAGTGTAAAACACCAACGTAAATATTCTAAAAGAATTTATATTATCTCATTATTCTATTACAACATTTATGGGATGATGCTCAAAATGATTTAAGTACTTTAATATAATTTTATATGATATGATGTGGACTACATTAAAGTAAGCATTTATACAATAAAAATGAAATGGAGGTTCTTATCATACATGCTTATACTTATATATACATGTGTGCACCCTAAATTGTAAACCATCAATAAATTTATCACAACCCTAAAATATTAGGGCTTAGGTAGTGTAAAATGTGATTGACCTTCAAATATGATGAGCTTTCAAAATTCAAATACAACAATTGAGATAAGTAGGTCATACTTCAATGATTACAAGTCCGTTTCATCTCAAGACTTTTTCGCAAATGATTTTACGAGAAGGTTCATAATATCATATCTTGTAGATTATAAATTTACAATATTGATTTACTTGCTTATGTAGTTGTATAGGCCTAGGATTTTTTGAAATCTTGAACCCCCAAAGTCCTAAGCTTTTTTTTTCTATCGAATATCATTCAAAATTGCCATTTCTATTGTAAAGAGCAAAAAACTTTATAAATTAACTTTATATCTAACCATAGGAATTTGTACTAGGTTAGTATAAAAATGTATGGGAGTAATGTTATCATCTTGATAACATTAAGTGTATACATTGCATGATATTTGTATTTAAAGAAAAAAAATCTTTTATTTTGTCTTGCTATACTTGATTCTTAGGCTTTTCATTTTCTTCACTTCAAATTTTGGCACTAATGATTTTAATTTTATAATATTTTCTATTGAAAAATTTAGCTAATAAGCAAAGAATCTTGGATAAAAATTCAAAAATAAATCATTTCATTGAGATCATATTTCACAAGAGTCTTCTATAAGAGTGTAGGGTCTTTGAGACTTTAGGAATTAATTACTTTCCTTCAAAGGCATAGAAATCAATTAGAAATTGAAACCAATTAAATTGTTACAATTTTGACTTTGAATATCTTTTGCTATTAGCCAAAAAGTATTGTTGATATGGCAAACTTGTAAAAACCACCAATGTAAAACTAAATTCCTTTTAATTACACATCCATTTGAATTTTTTGTTTACAAATCAAATGATTTTCCAATGAAGAGGCTATTTGGTGACACTTTTCATAGTTGTATTGATTTAGTACCTCACTATATAACATATTAAAGACATAATTTCTATAGCTTTCTTCATTCACCATGCATTGCATGCTCTACCCATCCGCTCATCCGCCTACCTCTAAAAAGTTAAAAATACCTCTCCCTCTCACCCTCTCCCTTGTCCGCCTGTCCGCCATGGGCCGACCTCCACCAAATTGAAAACACTTGACTCTCGCATCCAACTCTTGCTCCCGCCTTCCTCCCCGTCCGCCCGTCCGCCTATCTACCCGTTCACCAGTCCACCATAGATTGAATTCCACCAACTTGAAAACACATCACCCATGGCCCCTTGCGCACGCCTCTCCTTCCTGCCTTTCCTCCCCGTTCGCCGTTTGCCTGTCCGCATTCACCGTCCGCCCGTCCACATTCATTGTCTGCCCTGTACCCGTCCGCATTCACCGTCCACCCGTCCGCTCGTCCGCCCATCTGCCTAGCGAACAAGAGGGCGAACAACAAGGCGGACGCCCATGTTTTGAGGTGACAAACTTCTTTTGACATTTCCGATTAGAGATTTTTGATTTTTGGAGCGTGTGATATACCATTGGAAAGGTATTTCCAAGACCTTTCCAACGGTATATTACACGCTCCAAAATTCTAAAAAACGAATTCGGAAATTGCAAGTGAAAGTTGCTGCGACTACATAGTGAGCGACCGCCCTGCTGATCGCCCGTCCGCCCATCCGCTTGGCAGCCGGGGGGGGGCGGCCGGGAGGGTGAACGAGCGGACACCAAGGCGGACCCCCATGTTTTGAAGCAACAAGCTTCTTTTGACATTTCCGATTAGAGATTTTTGATTTTGGGGGGCGTGTGATATACCATTGGAAAGGTATTTCCAAGACCTTTCCAACGGTATATTTTACGCTCCAAAATTCTAAAAAACGAATTCAGAAATTGCAAGTGAAAGTTGTTGTGACTACATAGTGAGTGTCCGCCCGTCCGCTCGGTGGACGAAGTAGGCGGATGGGGTCGCGGACGGGCGGATGGGATGGCGGACGGGGTCGCGGATGGGCGGACAGGCAACGGCGGACAGTGGGAACGTCCACTAGTCCGCTTGTCATCAGACGTTGTGGACCCTGCGTCCGCGTCCGTGTCCGAACGTCTGAACGTCCTATCAACCTTGGCTGGTTGATGCAATAGTTTCTTCTCCACTTGATCAATCGACTGATGTGGTGAGTAATTCATTTTAGTGTTCTGTAGTTCATTGTGTCTCATTTCGAGCCCTTGGCTTTTACGGTTCTCTGATTCGTTCTTCTTGTTTCGTTTTAGTGTTCTTAATGTGATGGGCAATGCATGGGTTTAATAGTCTCCACGTTTTGGCTATAAAATCCTTAACAAGGTAGCGGTCAGGCATGTATTCCAGTTGGTGAGGCGAAGGACCAGGTCCTCCACCCATTCTCATCCAGGGTCACGGAGAAGTGGCTCAATGTCATCCTGGATCTAAATGGTTTACTTTGCATCTATGAGGATAAGAGATATCACGCAAGGGAAAGGAAATTCACCAATATTGATGATTTCGATCCAGACTTAGAATGCCTCACCTTTCATGTGAAATTCATGAGGATGCGGCCCCACTGTCTCATGTTTCTCCGCGAGTTATCCGTGATTGTAAACATCTCAGTTTGGAGCTCCATGAAAAGGGCCACGGTCATCAAAGTGTGCAATGCCCTCTTCAAGGGCATAGACTACCCGCGACATGTCTTTGGACAAGAGCAGTGTGTCGTTTTAAAGCACAGAAGCAAGGGTGGAAGGATAGTAAACTACAAGGTGAAGGAAACGAACGAAGACTTGTTCCTCAAACCGTTGGAAAGGTTGTTTGACATGGAGGATTCCATTTTCTCTAGAGAGAATACCATCATAGCTGATGACAGTCCCACAAAGCAAGTCACGAATAATCCAGAAAATGTGATTATCTTTGATACGTGGTCATACCAAGGATATGGTGCCAAAGATGGGATTCTTATCGATCACCTCCTGCCTTATATTCGACACCTTCACGAAGCAAGGCCTACAGAATTGTACTCGTTCTAGAGAGATGATGTGATGGGGCGCTTTCACCTTCTCGATGAATCGGACTTAACCGAGTTCATAGAGCTAGACTTAGCAATCGACGAGTCCAATAGCATTTTCATGGACTGGAGAGAGAAAAGTCCAAATCGCATAATGTCTTCTGAGGATTTTCTAAAGTCGTGGAACGGAAATTAGAGGGTGGAAGAGGTCTCCTTACTTTTCATTCGCGTGTCTAGTTTGAATTGATTGGAAATTTTAGATACTACTTGTGCTGAATTGCAAATTATTTTTAATGTTCATCATATTTTACATGTTGTGGAGAGAATGGAAGATATATGGCTACCTTGAATCATTGCATATGCGTAATTGTTGAACACATTGAAGCATTGTTTTGACAACCATTCTATGTTTGTCTCCAAGCTTTGCAAGCTACTTCAGTCACTGAAATAGAGTGTCACAACAAGTATGCTACCTCTTCTAATTCCTTCTCTGACTATGGACAGTTCGCCATCTCGCAAGGCGGATTGGGGCACATCATGTATTCTGCAACCACTGCACGATCGACAATGGATTTCTCGATTATGCCGATCGATGATGGGGTTGTTGATAGTCCTCTGAATGGAGGGAAGCGCACTCACCCTATGAGCTCCCCTTCTCCACTCAAGAATCATCGACAATTGACCTCCCCTAGGGATTGCTTGGGGTTGACTGTTGTGACACAAAGAAAACTGTATGACAAGGAAATCAGGGGGGGCTACCCTTGAGGTAACTATGGGGTTTCATTCTTACATTTACAAATGTGATATTTTTTTATGATTTTTCTTTGTCATGTTTTAGAAGGTGAATCTCAAATCTAATTTATTTCTGCAGGAAATTGATGTTCTCGCAAAGGGCATCGTTATCAACTCCAACGGGTTGTGGAAGACTCAGCCTTTGAATTCCAACGATGACACACCAGCCACAACATCTTTGGTCATTCGACCCCCTCTACCTTGATGTCATTCATTGGGGGTTGCAAGGCGCCAATGCAAAACCCATGAAGGGCAAGCTTGACTTCATTTGAATCGCCGTCCATGGGATGTTTGGGAGCAGAGGTCCTTGAAGAAGCAAGTGTGGGACATTGTTAAGCAAAATTTTGCGTGTAATAGTGAATACAGTCGAGTGCCAAAGATATTGAAGGCAATACAAAAGCTGACGAGTAGGTCGCATTCGCACTACTTCTATTTAGGATACTAGAATAGTTTCACTCACATAATTCTGGCTATTAAAAACGGTGGTTACTTGGTGGAACCTTGAATTCTTGCAATCATGGTGGCAAAGTTAATATTGTTTAGACATTGTGCTGGAATCATCCGCACCTTTGTAAGTAGGATCTCAGAAAAAAGGCATTGAGATTTTAGAAGGATGAAATTGGTGGAAAGTAATAGGTATCGTTCAAGTCATCAACACACATGAATGCATAGAAGAAATTAAATATGAAATGTTTAGAAAAAAAATCTCGAATCCTCCTTGAGGACACTCATACACTACACTTCTAACAGTGTGGTATGTGAGAGTTCCTCTCAAGGGGGATTCCAGACTTTGTTTCTAAACATTTTATATTTAATTCCTTCCATGAATTTGTGTGTGTTCATGACTTATGCGGTACTTAAGCTTTCTATCATTTTCATCCTTTGTATATTGTGCTCTCCTCTTCCCAAGCAATCCACTTGCAATGGTGGTGATGTTTTCAATGCAATCTCCAAACAACATTTACTTTGCCACCATGATTACAAGAATTCATGGCTTCAAGTGCTCCCATAGACTCTCGAGTACTAGTATACATTCAAAATTTCAATATGTATACATCATTCAATGATTACTTTCTATAAATTGAAGTGTACTTTGAACATTTTGCATTGAATTCGAATATTTCTATGTATGGTATTTGGATATATTGCAACTGCATATGTACAGTATTTGTCATTACATTTCTTCTTTTGTATTTCTAGGGTACAAATTCTCTTTAACTTATGGTTGTAGTGCTTATAAAAACTCTCATTTCCCTAGAAAACTCCCATTTTAATGAATATGATGTTTCCCCCGTATTGTCTTCTCGAGCTGTGTCGAGAAGAACTCTGTAGAATGCCGAAGAGTCTCCCTAGGGCCTTTCAGTCTAGTTGGCAATGGCATTGATGCTATTAACTTTACTGGAGTCTCCGTGTCAAAGTGGATTTCCGGAAAGTTGGAGAAATCCATGACACGGTCTAGATCAATCCGTCCCAGAAGCTGACGCATCTCCTTCAACATAGAATCCATCCTCGATGAGAAGTCCACTCGGATCCGGATCACCTTGGACCCGGTGAGATGTCCTTCTGCAAGTTGGTTTTGTATGAGAGCGACCTTCACAACAAGATCTGCCGGCTTATCCACCAACCCGAAGAGGTTCTTGACCAGTTGCAAGGCTTCCTTCTCCCTTTGCTTTGCTGCGGCCAACTTTCCTTGAGCCCAGCTCAACCTAGCTTGAAGGTCCAACTTCTCCTTCTCCAAGCCTTCAATCTGCTTCTCCTTCCTCTCCAACACTTCCGGATTCGAAAGTTTCTTCAAAGCGTCGAGTATGTCTTTCGACTCTGTCTTCAACTCCTTGTTGATCCTCTTGAGAAGATCAACTAGGTTCTTGTGGTACTCTTGAGCTTGTAGTACCTAGTTGAATCCGGTTTTGAAGAATCCGGATATGTCTCCTTCTTCTTCTGCCAGAATCTTCTCTTGAGTTGGGAGTTTCCCTTGTGAAGCCAAATTGGTGGATTTCCTCCGCCTCCGATCCAAGAGATTCTCCTCCTCTTCCGGCTCTTCTTCCTCCTCAATTGTTGACTACTCCACCTCTACTTCATCTGTGAGGTCGTAATGCAGGATGGTGGATCCGGTGTTGTACTCTACCATTTCTACGTCACTAAGGAGTTCCACATGCTGGTAGAGGTGGAATAGGTAAGGACCAATTGGGCTGGTCTTAGCTTTTCCGATGTTGGCGGCAAGTTTGGAGACTATTGCTCCAATCACTTTGCCCCAGTTGACCGGTCTACCCTCCATAGCAACAAAAATGGTGTTGGCTACTGTAATCATAATCCGGGTAGGCTTTTCCGAATACAAGATAGGGATCACAAATTCTAGGACCTTCTTCTGCCTTGCATCTAAACAGTCGCTGATGGCATACCATTCCTTGGAATGGGATGCATTCCTAAAATTTCCTACTGCAAACTTATTCGTCCAGGAGGCTAATCCAGATCCCTTTTTGCGGAATCCGTAAACCTTGGCCCAGACCTCATCAATCCAAGTTCCGAGTCGCCCCTTCAGTATCAACTCGTACTGATTTGAGGCACCTACAATAAGCTCCTGAATCATCCTATCATTCTTTAGTGTCCATGGTCTCAAAAACAGGCCGACACACCCTATCTCACTCAAATCATCTTCCAACTGAGACTGCTTTCTCAACCTTTCCAAAATGGTCGAATAGACCATCCGTCCCATCACCAATGGTTTTTGGATATCCCCTTAAGCCATTGCAAACTAAAAACTAAGCTAAGATCTGGACAGTCAATAGCTTCTGAAACGATCACTATCTCACCACTCTTTCTCTCAACTATACGTGCACAAAACAGTTGTGGAAGAAAGAGGAAGAAGAAATGGGAGTGGCGGGGTTAAGTACCCGTCATCTTACCAACCATTCTTGAAGCGAACCGTTTACTTGTAACGGATCCCTAGTTTCCTAGACCGGAACTCTAAACCGTAGGTTGTCGCTATCCAGGTTTTTGGAATCCGGTTCCATCCTAGATCTTGTTACAGAACACCTAGAGCATCCTCTCAGTGTTAATGAGATTTTTAGGCTAAAAGGATTCTAATCCTGTTTATCTATTAGAATTTTGAAAAAATTATGTATAATTATAAACTGTTTACTACTAATCCGGTAGATTCTGGGATTACAGCTCGCGACATTGTGAACATTCCATTTGTGCAAGAAAGTCAAGATTGCGATCAACTCTCTCTTCCTTTTGAGAAGGCAAAAGCGGTGGAAATGTCCATCATCTTGAATGTGGATGAGGTGGGGAATGACAAGAAATGTGAAGAGGCAATATGGACCATCATTCCTAATGTTTCCCGTACATTGCAGGATGCTTCAACGCAAACGAAAGGCGGTGAGGTGGAAGAGCTATAGTTGAAATTAGATGAAGCAATTCAAGAGAAAATCCTTGTTGAGGTGGAGTTGGACCGATTTCAAAAAATCATGGGCATGGAGGAATGCATGCCGAAGAGCGGATTAGAGTCTTGATGGTTGGCATGGGTACAGAAACTCCAAGACAAACCCTTTGTAGTATCTCGAGCAATGAAAGGGCTTATGTAATTTGCAATGAAGTCGGATGAAGAATGCAATGCCGTAGAGACCTCTTTTGTTCAGTTCAAGAAAGTATTTAATGAACATCCAAGGGGTTCCACCAAAATTACATGTTGGGGGGACATGGATGACATGTTTAAGCGGTTAAACCATACAATGAAGGATGGTGTTCCACACATTGATTGGGCCTTGGAAGTAGAGGAAGGGTGGGTCCTTAACAACACGCTTTCAGTGCACGTCAATGAAAAAGAGAAGACAGTAGTGCATGCTTGTAATCTAGCCCTAGGAATCTTGAACAATCATTGTAGCCTTTGCCAAGGTCCTTTTGGCCCTGAAGGAGCCCTAACCATGGGCTAATGTCGCCACACTTTTCACGTGACATGCATCGTGAAAGTATCACTCATTCGTTCGGTTTGTGCCAAGTGTCGTTTTCCTCTAAGCCCTCGGTTCTACGAAATGCTTGGGATCTTGGAAGATATGCCCCCCAGCTACGAATACAACCGATGGACCCTTCCTCTTGATCAAGGGCCATACGAGTTCCAAAATTTCTTGCATTGAGGCGACCTCTCACATGGGATTCAATTGAATACCAACATGGATTATATGAGGAGTCTAGAGAGCCAGTGGATCCTTTCATGTGGATGACCCTCAATAGAGAGGTGGAGTTGTGGGCCTAAGGTATTGAAGATGGCGAGGCTCATGAATTGTTTTATCACAACATGGGGGGCCATTGGAGTGTGCAACACAAGAAGTTTTTTCAGTTTCCCGACAAAGAAGTGCAAAAAGGGCCAAACAACACTTGGGTTGAGGTGAAGCATGCTCAAGAGTTCAATGAGCAATATGGGGCTTATAATCACACTTTGATTGGTAAGGCCCTTTTCTTGTCAAAGTTGTAAGAAGCTGCCAAAGCTCGTGCTCTTGTCGAAATAGATGGGGAAACAACTATAGGGCATTCAATTATGGAGGTAGTTGGGGCATTTGACATTTGACATTTGAGGACCCCTTTTTTGGGACATATGTAATTGTGGGTAGAATAGGGGTATTTTAACGGGGGGGGTTTTAATAAATTAATCATAATGAAATTTTAAAAACTAAAAATTGGCAATTGGTGAAGATTTGATAGTTATGAGATTTCACCAAAAGAATGAACTTTAAAACATTTTCAATGTTCATAAATGTGTGTGCCACAGAGCCCTTTTTGTCCTATTTGTACAAATGTGGAGGACATAAAATAATGTATTTTTTGATGCCCCTCACTTGGAACATGTCCAACTAGTGTGGGAATTGACCACCAAAATTTCAGCTTTAGTTTATGAAATTTGGGTACTCCCCAATACGAAAAACAAAAAACCCCAAAAGTGTGACAAATTAGAGAAATTGAATTTTAAATGTAAAATGATTTTTTTAATTTTTTGAAAAATAAGGGATACAATTACAATCAAAACATCTAGAAATATTTTTTTGTTTTTGGCATTGGGCTTTAAATTCAAAAGTTATAGTGGAAGAGAAAACTAGTTTTGCAAAACCCTACCGAAAACGGTCGATCTTTCTCGCAATCACCCTAACAATGTCCGAATTGACAGAAAATTGACAAAATATTGTCCAAATCATCCCCTCCTAATCTACTAATAGTATCCGAATTGACATTGTTCCCTTGTAGTGATTTGGTTGCTTCCAAAAGAAAAAGAACTAAAAATTGAAAGTATGGTATATTTTATAAAAATGACCCTTCTTTTAGAAAACTATAAGGTTTTCAAAATCCACAATCATAGGTCCCTTCCGATTATTTTTTAGAAAAAAAATTCCTGCTCACAAGCTCACCGCTCCAAGCTCGCATACTAGCAACCCTGTCTTACAAACCATTCAAATGGAATTGAATTCTTTGCATTTTGATTTCAATTGGGCATGAATTCTACCTCACTTGCTTTTTTCATTTGGATGTAACAGTGATAGTGTTTAGGCACTTATAGAGACATTAATAGATAATTATTGTTTTTACTCATGCTTTGGCACATATTGACATAGTATGATCTTGGTAGAATGTACGTGTTTGTACACATCATATAGTTACACATTGAAGAGAAGTGCTATGATTCTAATGACTCAATGTTCCTAAATAAGAAATAAAAATTACAAAAGAACAATGCAATTACACACAAAACTTATCTTTCATTGTAATCTATATAACCAAATGATGAAAAGAATCCTCAATGGATTTCAATAAACTGTCTATACAATACAAAGTTTAGCCATATACTATGCATTCAAACTTCTTACAAACTACTACTGTAAATCATTGGCTTGAATTTTCCAACAATAGCTTCGACTTTGTAAAACAATCTAGGCACAAATCATAGTTAATTTTGAAAGTAGCCTTTGCCTTAAAGCGAGGTCCAGTTATGGGAGTCACTTTGCATCCATCACAAATCACTCCATAATGCTAATGACCTTCGGGGCAAAAGAATTTGCCTTCAAGATTAGCCATTGAAGTTGGTGGAGATGACTCAGCCAACATATAGGGTCCCAAATTTGGACAATCATTCCAAGAAAGAATCTGTATAGAAGTTGTGCATCCCATATTCTTTGGTAAAGACATTAACAAAACACACTGACTCAAATTGAGTTCAACCAAATGATATAGCTTCTCAACTTCCTCTGGCAAGGCCACCAAGCTTGAACACCCACTCAAATTCAGAGTAGTCAAGGTAGACAAGTTCCCCACTTCCTTTGGCAAGGCCGCCAAGCTTAAACACCCACTCAAATATAGAGTGGTCAAAGAAGACAAGTTCCCCACTTCCTTTGGTAAGGCCGCCAAGCTTGAACATTCACTCAAATCTAGAGTGGTCAAGGAAGACAAATTCCCCACTTCCTTTGGCAAGGCCGCCAAGCTTGAATAACCACTCAAATCTAGAGTAGTCAAGAAAGACAAGTTCCCCACTTCCTCTGGCAAGGCCGCCAAGCTTGAACACCTACTCAAATCTAGAGTGGTCAAGGAAGACAAGTTCCCCACTTCCTTTGGCAAGGCCACCAAGCTTGAACACCTACTCAAATCTAGAGTGGTCAAGGAAGACAAGTTCCCTACTTCCTTTGGCAAGGCCATCAAGCTTGAACACCTACTCAAATCTAGAGTGGTCAAGGAAGACAAGTTCCCCACTTCTTTTGGCAAGGCTGCCAAGCTTGAATACCCACTCAAATATAGAGTGGTCAAGGAAGACAAGCTCCCCACTTCCTTTGGCAAGGCCACCATGCTTGAACACCAAGTCAAATATAGAGTGGTCAAGGAAGATAAGTTCCCCACTTCCTTTGGTAAGGCCGCCAAGCTTGAACATTCACTCAAATCTAGAGTGGTCAAGGAAGACAAATTCCCCACTTCCTTTGGCAAGGCCGCCAAGCTTGAATAACCACTCAAATCTAGAGTAGTCAAGAAAGACAAGTTCCCCACTTCCTTTGGCAAGGCCACCAAGCTTGAACACCAAGTCAAATCTAGAGTGGTCAAGGAAGACAAGTTCCCCACTTCCTTTGGCAAGGCCACCAAGCTTGAACACCTACTCAAATCTAGAGTGGTCAAGGAAGACAAGTTCCCCACTTCCTTTGGCAAGGCCACCAAGCTTGAACACCTACTCAAATCTAGAGTGGTCAAGGAAGACAAGTTCCCTACTTCCTTTGGCAAGGCCATCAAGCTTGAACACCTACTCAAATCTAGAGTGGTCAAGGAAGACAAGTTCCCTACTTCTTTTGGCAAGGCTGCCAAGCTTGAATACCCACTCAAATATAGAGTGGTCAAGGAAGACAAGCTCCCCACTTCCTTTGGCAAGGCCGCCATGCTTGAACACCAAGTCAAATTTAGAGTGGTCAAGGAAGATAAGTTCCCCACTTCCTTTGGCAAGGCCGCCAAGTTTGAACATTCACTCAAATCTAGAGTGGTCAAGGAAGACAAGTTCCGCACTTCCTTTGGCAAGGCCGCCAAGCTTGAACACCTATTCAAATCTAGAGTGGTCAAGGAAGACAAGCTCCCCACTTCCTTTGGCAAGGCCACCAAGCTTGAACACCTACTCAAATCTAGAGTGGTCAAGGAAGACAAGTTCCCTACTTCCTTTGGCAAGGCCATCAAGCTTGAACACCTACTCAAATCTAGAGTGGTCAAGGAAGACAAGTTCCCCACTTCCTTTGGCAAGGCCATCAAGCTTGAACACCTACTCAAATCTAAAGTGGTCAAGGAAGACAAGTTCCCTACTTCCTTTGGCAAGGCCATCAAGCTTGAACACCTACTCAAATCTAGAGTGGTTAAGGAAGACAAGTTCCCCACTTCCTTTGGTAAAGCCGCCAAGCTTAAACACGTACTTAAATTTAGAATGGTTAAAGAAGACAAGTTCCCCACTTTCTTTGGCAAGGCCACCAAGTTTGAACATTCACTCAAATCTAGAGTGGTCAAGGAAGACAAGTTCCCCACTTCCTTTGGCAAGGCCGCTAAGCTTGAACACGTACTCAAATTTAGAGTGGTCAAGGAAGACAAGTTCCCTACTTCTTTTGGCAAGGCCACCAAGCTTGAACACCAAGTCAAATCTAGAGTGGTCAAGGAAGACAAGCTCCCCACTTCCTTTGGCAAGGCCGCCAAGCTTGAACACCCACTTAAATCTAAAGTGGTCAAGGAAGACAAGCTCCCCACTTTCTTTGGCAAAGTTGTCAAATTTGAACAACAACTCATAAATGCCTCCAATTGAGAGCATTGTGAAGCTATTTCAAGTAAGGATTCCAAGTGGTCATTATATGCTTTAGGATTATCCAAAGTGCTCCCCAAAGTCAAGAAACGAAGTTTCTTAAAATCCGAATTTCTATTATGTCTCATCAAAGAGACATGATGGTTCATAGTCCCTTGCAAAGAAATGCCTTCAAGATTTTGAATATCCTACATTCCAAGATGAATAAATTAGAATGGATTATATTTTCATAAATAGGCTTCAAATGGTAATGATTTTTTCTAACATATTTCAAATCTTATGATTCTTGAAACACTATAGGGGGATCTATCTTCTAATTACATTTGAATGTATATAGAAATGTGCAATTATCATGATGTCAATTGCATGAATAGAATATTACCTTGTTTGAAAATCCACTTTCGGGTAGGATAGACGCTTTCCAAATCCTTGTATGCTCTGCAATCATTCGCCCCATGTCACGGAGTTGGTCATGCATCTCGAGAATGTCACCATCTCCATTGACCTTCAACAATGACATGTTGATCAATCTATCCAGCTCATCCATTGGAAGGGCACCGTCTTTGGACCACATAGACAAGATTGTCGATTTTGATATGCCAAATGGATATACATCTCGACAAAAGAAACATGCCACGTCCAAAAACATCCTCTTTTTCACCCACTCATTCAATCCATCAAAGCTTATTTGCAAAGTGTTCCAAATTTCTTTGTCACCATCCAAGCTCTTTCCTCTTGCCATCCTTTGTAGGGCTCGTTCCCAACTTCGCAACCTCTCTTTGTTGCGGAGAAATGCACCCATCACTTTCAAACTCAAAGGCAAGCCATTACAAGCTTGTACAACTTGTTTGCACAAAGCCACAACGTCCGGTAATAGAGAAGCTACACCCCAACGAAGGTGAGAGGTGAAAAGTTCCATTGATGCCTTTTCATCCAACAATTCAACATCCAACCTTCCCTTCTTGCCCACAAATGAATTTATGGTACTCCAATCACGTGTTGTAATAATTATTGTGGTCCCTTTGCTACCTTGAATGATGTCGAGAGGTAAAATGTCTAGCAATTGAGACTCATCCTTGATATCATCTAGTATTAAAAGAATCTTCTTTTTGAACAAGAGTTCCTTCATCATTTTTTGGGCTTCTTCCAAATTTAGGGGTTTGCAATCATTACCACATTTTGGTAATATCTTGCACAATATTCCATAGGAATTTTGATAGTTCTTGCATTCGACAACAAAGCATGCAACATGGTAGAAGGACTTCACAGTTGGGTCATCAAATATTGCCCTAGCTAGTGTGGTCTTGCCAATTCCACCCATGCCCACAATGCCTATATACTTCTTTTTCAAAAGCCCTTTGGCTTTAGACAATTGATGATCTAAATCAATTGGGACTTCCTTGAGGGGAACAATTGGCTCATTTACCTGTACATGTACAAAAGGAACATTTGAAAAATCATTATCAAATTAAAATATCAAACTACATTCAAAACAATGATTGCAAAGTATAAAAGAGATTTACATAAATCAAACATCACTAAATGAATTTAATTTTATAATTAGGCAATTTCATACCCTTGGGACATGGTTCACAATGGACAAGGAATCTCGTAAGGCACAAGATCCTTCCTTCAAGAAAGACTTCTTCAAATCGGTGAGCCGATTACAAATGTTGGAAAATGTTGGGCGTTGAAGAGGGTCATGAATATCTCTAAATGATCATAAATATCTCTTAGTTTACAATCAGAGTATGGAACCTTTCGAGATAGAATCTCTGAGCATATCATGGCAAAGGACCACACATCTGCTTGAAATAGATACCGTGGAGTTTTACTTCCCTTGATCATTTCAGGGGCCATATATCTTGGTGTTCCAAATTGATACTTTGTTGACTCTGGATTGTTATAAACCTCCAATTGAGAAGTCCCATAATCCATAACCTTGAATATGCGATAAGGATCCAAATCTTCCATTGGTATTGAACTACACAAGACATTATCAGGTTTCAAGTCAAGATGAGCAACTTGCATGTCATGAAGGTAATACACACCCTTTGCGATTTGGAGCATGATGTCAAGTGCAACATCATAGGGTAAAGGTCTTTCAGCTTTCTTCAACACAATAGACAAGTTCGAATCCATCAATTCCATCACTAAATGCATCTCTTCAATTTCACCTTCTTCCAAATTCTCATCAATGTTTTGGATAGTCCCTAAACCAAAAAATTGAATGAAACTTTTCAATATTTGAGACAAGCTTGATTTCAAATACTGCATCACCAAATGTAGTTTGCCAATAAGTCCTACTTCCTTAGAATTGTCACCAACTTTTTTGATAATTCCACAACCAAAAAATTGAACTAGATTCGGATGACCCAAGCCTGCCAAGATTCCTGCCTCTGTTTGAGTTTTTATGAGATATTCGGGATCACCTTCCAACACTTTTGTAGCACACTTTAGTCCAAACCAACTCGATTCGTACACATCTCCATTACCTCCTTCACCTATTTTTTGGATTAGTTTTAGTGGCTTGAAATCCTTGGGAACCTCCAAATCATTCAAGTCTCCACCGTCAACTCGATCTAAATTTCTAAGTCTCAACAATAGATGTTGTGCTATTTCATAATCCTCTGAAATTTCTCCTTGAAGTACAAGTTCAAGCTTCCTCTTTAGTTCTTGTGCATCTTCAAGAACTTGATCATAGGTAGTTGCATCAAATAGAATAGGTGGGATGTCATTGGATTGATTTGGATGGTGGAACAAGTACATTTCCCTCGTTGTATCATAACAACACTTGAGATCTAGAAGTAGCTCACAAAAAGTCTCTTTGTTTTGGAGTTGAAATACAACCGAATGACACCATCGCTCTTCTTCAATGCAATTGTTTCTCATAATCTCTACTTTCTTTTGAAGAACAAAAAATTCTTCACACACAAAGTGGAATTTGATATTGAGGGTAGCAATTGACAACATTTTGTCAATCCCCTTCATGGCTAGTATGAATTTGCCCAAAAGATGTACACATTGATTTTTATTCAAAACTTTCTCTTTGGAAGATGCATTCAAAGTCTCCAACCATTTCTCAAGATGGGGTATATCATTGCGTAATCTTTTGTAATACCAACTTTGCACTTGTGAAAAATCTTTGTCTTTCTTGTGAAGTATGTAATATTCAAAGTTAATAAGATATTATGTCAAGATATAGTGAAACCAATTATCCTACAATACAAATTAAAAAATTTGAACAAATTGAAATTCATTGAACAATAGTCGTAGAGTAACTATTTATTGTTTTGAAATAAGAATACATACTTCACTTTAATTACATTAAAAAATGCTTGAAACAAGATTGTTTATAAAGATTGATGTAAATCAAATAGATAACTATACGAAGAACTTTGAAATTTAAACACTACAATATTTTAACATCTACTTTCAATCCCTAACAATTACTAAAGAATATTTATGCTCACCGAATAAACCATGCAAGACCCATGTATCTCCAAAATGTGAAGATAGCCAACATGATGAAAATCGCAATTCACATCAAAAAGCACCCCATTTTTTTAATCAGATGGAGAAATATGTCAAAGATCTGTAGTAACTTCAAAACAAATCCAAAAATAATATTAGAACATAACATTCAAACAAAGAAAAATAGGAAGGGCCTCAAAAAAAACTCTATTTCCAATCCGTTCAAAATCACCTCCCATAAACAATTTTATTAATATTATATACTAATACTTAGACTAATCTACTATCATACAATAACTATGATTACAAAATACAACAATATTATCCAAATTTAATAAGTAACAAAACTTTGCAATAACACTATAAAGTATAAAATCAAGAAATCCACAAAATAATGATTAATAATGTTGTTAACATACAACAATTGGTATCAAGGATTTCATTCCAAACTATAACAAAGAATATGATCTAGATACACAAGAATAATGCAAAATTTAGATAGTTTAAACTAGGATTAAATATTCATTGGTAGTTGAAGTCAACTCATTAGAACATAATTGAACAAGTTTCACAAATAACACATCATAAATACAAATTGGATACATTGACAATATCCAACACATACATCGCTCACTACCCTCAATCTCAAAATTCTACAATCACAATTCATTGACATGACAACTCTCTATGCAACACTATGTTTGTTGAGAAAAATACAAGTATAAGGCTTGACAAAAAATTGGGGGGACATGTCATATCTCCTAGTTTATAAGTCTATATGAAAAACATATTGTTTAACAAATGAAACTTAGATGTTAGAAATGTTTATGTATTGTTGACTCTTGACAATTACCAAGCAAATGAGGGATAGTTCATAATCAACTTCAATATAATCAAGCAAACATGTTAAACTCTCATCTCAATAGATATATGGTCATATCACAAGAATGTACTCAAAATTTTATCCACACTCCATTTCAAATAGAATTCATCAAAATTGAATTTGCTTATACAAAAGCTAAGATGACTTTGACTAAAAGAATGTACTAAAAGCACTTGAGCTCCCAATTGTCCTTCGATTTCTTATGGCAAAAGAAGAAGGATCAACTTCAAAAATCTAAATTGGTACTTGTTGAAATTTATGATTGGTTTTATGTAAGACATTGGAACTCATTGAATAGTAGAATGGAAGCAATTACAATAAAGTTGATCCCGCACTTGGACCCTAGCAACAATTCAAAACCAAGAGTACTCTACCTCAATTGCAATCAATAACCCTAAAAGTTACTAATAGATGAATCCCATGACTTCATAAAAGAATCATGATTTACAACATATCTCTCATTTGTATCAAAATTACAATCTATCCTTCATCCATGGTTGCAACAACATGCTCTTGTTATCCTTAATTTCATTAGCCGTGGGTTGCTTCTTATCCAAACCAATTAGATGCATTCTTCTACTATCTCTTGAAAAGAGACACCCCTTACCTACCCTCAACTTCTCTCCAACTCAATTCCCTCAAATAAAATAAATCACCTAATTCACCTATATCCCACTTCACCACACATGCAAACCAAAACCAAAGAAACTTTGATACAAATGTGATTGAGAGAATAAATACAATATACAAACAAATATTATATACAAAATACATATCTAATATATAATTGATATGGTATAACATATGGATACATGGATGGGATATAAGATTATATACAATACAAACACATTAATCAAAATATTGATATGGTATGAAATATACATATATGTAAGAGATATGGGATATAGTTGTTAATCCCATATTGATTACAATCTAACATGTTCAAAAAAAATATAGATATAAAGGGTAATTATAATGCCTACATGGGAGGTTATTAATTCACTCACTTATGAAGTGAGTAGGTGGCAATCCCTCACTATTCTCTCGAAAGAGAGACACCATACCATTCATCCACAATTAGCAGAGAGAAAAACAAAAACACACAATGACTTTCAAATTTAATATTGGAGGATTCTTAGTTTGGAATAGTCTGTTGGTCCATTCAGATTACACACCTTACATGCGATGTGGATCCAATTGAAGGGAGAGGAGCGGCCCAGATTGCCCAAGAAACAGAGCACCAACTCCCACTCTCGACAAGAAACAAGGAGACGATCTGCCATCATCTTGCATCGTTAGTTTGAAACTCCAGCAATGAAATGACGCAGCAGAGAAGAAGCCAACAAGCTACCACACAAGCTAATAACCCAAGGGCGACCGGAGTGCCGATGTCATTGCAAACAAAATGACGGAAACGAACACAAAAACAAACGAGTAAACAAACTCTCTCAACATCCAGATCTCGAGTCCCCAACCCCACAGTCCACATTTGTGGTATCACATAGAGAAAAAATGGCGAGGAAGTGAAGCTACTTCAAAGAACGACGACACAACCCCAGGACTACGAAACTTACAAAGTTAGAATAAGTTCCTAGATGCCGACTGTGGTAGCAACGATGCAGGAAAGTTTGCACGAACGATGAGAGTGTGAACATGCACTTGGAGATGTTCAGACGATGTACTGCAGCTTCGGAGGTGCAAAAGCTTGATGAGAATCTCTAAAGCAAAAACACGCAGACTGGGACGAGTCGCATCGTTGCAGAGTTCGAAAAAAGGGAAGAGCACCCTAGCCAGCGTGAACTGTGAAGGAGCCAGGGACAGGGGTTTGGTAGGCTTGCTGTACCCGTGACCCAGTCGTAGTTGGACCTGCTTGCGTGCTTAGGCGAATTTCCCCAAGTGAAAAGTAGTAAGTTATCATACTACTATTCTATGAAGACTTCTGAGGATGAGGACCGTTTCCAATGCTGCCAATCCGTGCTGTTGAAAAAAGCTGGACCAGATTTTGAGGATTCCACACGATGGTCTGCACGTCTGTACTGACAGTAAGCAAAAGCTCCCCGGATACTGGTGTGGTAGGGTTGACGTGGCTGTGACCCATTCGCAGTTGGTAGTGGGGGCAATAATTTAAGGAGACATTTAATTCACGTGGGACCTGCCTTCCCCACGTGAAGTGTACTAACTTATTCTAGGAACATTTCCAATTCTGGGGATCCGCGCTGTTCAGGGAGAAACCCGTTCGAGGGTGGAACTTTACTCAAAATGGGCACCCGGAGGCGATTAAGTTACACACGGGATCCGCGCTGTTGGAATGCTTAGCCAGATTTTCAGGATTCCACACGATGGTCTGCACGTCTCTACAGAAACTTACTGTACTGACAGTAAGTTGAGTTGTGCACGTCTCTACAGAAACTTACTATACTGACAGTAAGTTGAGTTGAGCAAAAGTTTCGTCAAAGTCTTACCAGTTGTCCGTTTCATTTGTGTAAAAAAAGGAGGGGGGGGGGTGTCTTACCAGTTGCCCATGGCTGAGTCACCCACTATGGTACTGGGGACTCAGCTTAAAAAACAAAACCTGTGGGAAAACGCACGAACTTAACCCCAGAAGGACGGGCCCATGACCACTCATTTCCAGCCTCCCTATCCATTACTTTATTTGCTGCCATTTTGCAACTAGATGTGAATGAAATTCTTTTATTTTATTTTTCAGAGATGAAGTCATATGCACACTACAAGTCATACGAATTTGTAAGTTTTTTGGGAAAAAATTGAAATTATTGTGAGTTTTTAAAGAAAAAATGAAGAAAATTAATATCAAATACAAAATATACTCAAAAAATCTGAAATTTTCAACATAGATGTATATTACAATTTAGAACATCTTGGTATAAACCAAAGTTACCGTGTCACTCTAAAATTAGAAAATCAACAAACCATGGTTATAGATCCCAAGTTTAGATTGCTATAAAGCATGGAAATTTATGAATTTTTCAAAATTTTCCGTTGGAGTAGAAACTAAACTTGATAAAATTCATTTCATTACTTGGACTCAAATTCAAAAAATATCATTTTTATGGATGAAATTCACATCAAGAGAAAATAGCAAAAAATGGTCAAAATACATTACAAGGGTGATCCGTTTTTTCAGTTTCTTCATTTTTAGAACAATTGAGAATACCTTAATGAGGGACTTTGCAATACTATTTAGTGAAAATGTACTCAAGTAGTCAAGTACCCTCCACATAAAAAAATTGGATGAAAAAACATTTTTTTCCATCCTACAATCTCAGGTGAAGTCATCCATCGAACATTTATTGTCTGTAGCATCCTTCTAGGGTTAACCCAATAAGGACATTGTAGACTAGAGTAGTATGATGGATGACTTCACTTGGCCTTGTATGATGAAAAAAAATATTTTTTCATGCAATTTGTTTCTTTGGAAGGTACTTGAATACATTTTCAGTGAATAGTAGTGTTAAGTCCCTCATTGTGTTCTTATTGACTTTAGCAAAGAAGAAGATGATGAATCCCTGGATCACCCTTTGAGTGTATTTTGACCATTTCTTGTTGTTTTCTCATGATGTGAATTTCAACCATAAATGTGATGTTTTTTTTAATTTAAGTTCAAGTAATGAAATGAAGCTAGTCAAGTGTAGTTTCTACTACAATTGAAAATTTTGAAAAATTCTTAAATCTCAATATCTTATAGCAATATGAACTCTAGGCCAGGGTTGTTTTGTCGAACATATTTTGGGGTTTGGGTGTCAAGTTGTTCGTCTAATGTCACGTGTCGTATAAGACAAGTGTCACATATACTAAACAATTTTGTCGCATAAGGCCTTATCCTAACACCAGAGACAATTTGAAATCTCACTTTATTGATGATCCATAATTTAGAATGTAATAAGTGATTATTAAATTGAGATACTTCAATAAAATGAAACTCAAATATGTTGAGATTGGAAATAGAAAGTGCTTTATTTGAAAGTCAACCTTAAATTTGACTTTCTTAGACAAACAAGGGGGTCTACTAGACGTGTTGGACGTCGTGTTCATCATGTTGTCAAGTTGTTTAGGCGAACAACCATGCTTTAGGCCTATAACCATGGTTAGTTGATTTTCTAATTTTAGAGTGACATGGTAACTTTGGTTTATTCCATGATATTCTACACTACAATATAAATTTGTAGTGAAAGTTTCATATTTTTAGGTATATTTTGTATTTGATATGAATTTTCTTCTTTTTTTTAAAATAAATTCACAGTAATTTCAAATTTTCTCTATAAAGTTTTAAAATTTTAAAACTTGTAGTAGACAAATGACTTCATCTCTAAAATTTAAATTTAAATTTTTTCACTCATATCTAGTTGCAAAATGGCAGAAAATAAAGTAATGATAGTTGAGGCTTCAAATCAATGGTCACAGGCCCATCCTTATAGGGTTGATCTTGGATTACCAAATGACGTCGACTAGTGAGGTTGGTTAATCACAGGCATTTATCATACATTCTGCATTTTGAGTTGAAGCTATTCATCTACACAAAATAGTGAAATTAGGTTGCTACACACTAATTTACCGACATTTGACACTATTTAAATATTTTTAGTTATTGTATAAGAATGCACTACTTTTGAATTAGATATTGTTGTAATTGAGACTTATGAACCTCTATGTGTACAAATGGAAATATTTTTAAAAATATTTGTTGACTTTGATGGCTTGTAAAGCGATTTTCTTCTTGTAAGGCAACCTAATTTCACTATTTTGTATAGAGATAAATTCATAAACTGAACTTTCTAACATTTTTGAACTTAGAAGAGTGTGGGAGTTGATGAAACTGAACTTGTTCAGGAATGCTCCCAGTACCCACCTCTTCCATTCGCTATACTTGCCTTCTAGGAATTTGCAATAGTAGTAAACTCCAATGGGAGGCTAAGTTACTTGGAGAAGATGCATTGAATCCAGGGCTGTTGTAACTGGCTAGGGGGAATTGACCCTTTCATTGCCCCGAATGTGGATGGATGGAGGGGATGAGGGGGCCATTCATTGTCGTGTGCATGATACCATCCCAACCTCTTGCCCTGCGACCTACAACCTACCCATCCAACTTGCTCCTTGCGACTTATCCCTTCTACCCTCAAATGTTTCTGTTGATCCGGACCTGTAGAATTTTTTGCTTCTCCGATTGTTGATCTTCACCAAATTTCCCCCACATTTGAACACAAACATGATCTGCCCCAAATGATTGTTTATATTCCTATGTTTTGGTGTTTGATGTTTGAGTTCTGGTGGTATCGAGGAGCTAGAGCTACAACTACTTCAATCTTACCGAAGCTCCGTGAAATTTGGATCTAAACCTTTGTAGAAGTTAGATTTGAAGCTTGAAGTTTGGAATGTTCCATCAATGTTAGTCGGATTTGCAGTTTGAAGTTTGGAGTGTTTAATCAATGTTAGTCAAATTTGAAGCTTGAATTTTGGAGTGTCGGATATGGTGGATCTGAAGTTTGAAGTTTAGATCACAATGATGTTTTTGGCTACATACTACTCTATTGCCAGATACAACAACATACCACTAATTCATGACATCTTAAATCTTAAGCATTTTTCAATTTATAAGCCTCCTAATGTTACAAGCATTCTTTCAATAGTTTTGCACAACAAAAGTGTAGAACGAGATCCATTCAAGTAGGATGTGTGCTATCCAATCTCTTTTGTTTGTAGAATTCTATTGTGTTCTCAATCTAACATAACTCTTATTGAATTACAAATATTATTCTACTCATGTGCTGTTAGAGTGTGTCAAAATGTATAGAACGCTCCCCTCTACACATATTGGATGGGGGACTACGACATGGTTTCTAGGTTTGAGATTCAAGGTGGCAATTCTAGATAAACATTTATTTTGGAGGTTTGTACTTAGGATCAAGTATGCTAAGCAATTTTTGCATAGGGTCTTCAAGAATTAGACTCCAAATTAAGTTTGAAAGCGGTTCACTCTAAGCCTAAACCTTTACTCTATCTAAATCCTGAGAGCAACCAAAATATATTGATGTTCTACATAGGCTTGCAATTGAGCTTTCAGATTGGCATTAAACCTCAATTTCATTTAATTGGTGGTAGACACTACTTTGACCAATTTTTAGCTTAATGTGTTTTATGAAGGTAGTTCATTAAAATTTTAAAATTCCAAATTTAGAAAATTAAGGTTTCAAATTTAATTGAAGACTTGAAAGTGTTTGCACCAAGATCGTCAATTTTCGCCCAAGTCTAATATCACATGGAACATGAAGGGTTGATTGCATCTTAAACTCTTGAAGGTTATAAATTTGCACCTATGACATCATCATAATCTCTAAAATAATAAGAAGTTGAAAGGATATAGTAAGAGTATTTCAATCCCATTGGAAGGGTGTCAGCTTTGTCTTCCTTAATCTCCACTTGAAGGTCATCTTTTCTTCCTTGAATTTGTAGATTCTTTCATTGTAAATAAACTCTTCACTATGGAGCATATCATTAAATAATTGAAGAGTTTATACCATGGACCCAAATAGTCAAATTCCAATTTGTGCAAAGCATTCCCTTGCTTCAAAGAAAAGCAACATAAAAAGGCCATCCAATGATTAAAAAAATGTATACTATTCGTAAAGAAAAAACTCTATCATTGCTATTTAGTATTATATATGGTTGCTTGATTTATTTTACATCAATTATTTTTTAAAGTCTTCTTGATCCCTGCAAGTGGTATAATTTGTATTTCACTTTTTATCACCTTTGATGTATATGCTCCTTTCATTCCTAAATTTTCATGACTCACTGTATATGTTTGTTAAAAACACTCAAAATTTGTGATTTCTATGGCAAAGTGTAAAAAATGAACAACTTTTTTCATATTCAATTGCAAAAGCTTGCACTAGACCAATAGGAAAAATTGTTGAAGATATTTCAAAAACTTCTGTCTTATAGATTGTGAGATATGTATTGAAAGAGGGAAATACTTTTTGATTATATTGCATATAAAAGTGGTACTTTGATTACTATGAGCTTTTGGAAAAAAATATATTGAAAATTCAAAGATAATATTGAAAATTAAATAATAGTAGAATATTACAATTAAAATATCCCCCAAATGAAGGTCTCAAATAAATTCACTCCAAAATTTTTGTAAAAAAAACTTTGTATTTTCGCATTTATTGTATTACAAATACTAGAAAATAACAAAAACATTTAGAAAAAGTACAAAAGAATAAGTCAATTTTAATAACCTCATAATGATGGCATCCTAGTTTAAATTTTATAGAAAGATATTTTTAGATGTCTACAAGTATGTGTACAAAAAAGTTTTATTTCCATCTATGTGGAGAACAATGAATTTATGTTTTTTATAAATCTTTCTGTTAATTCTTGCAACTTTAGTAGAAGAAAAAGAGGTTCAAATTTTGAATTGAAAATCATTGATTCAGATTTATGACAATACAAAAAAACACTTAAACTTAAAATTTCATAAACCAAAAAATTGATTCAATATTTTATTTTCTTAGGAATTGCACAAATGTATCTATTGAGTTTAACAATATGTTTTTCAGCTTTTGTACAAATTTCATATATAATTTAAAAAATCCCTTGAGGTTAATATGCCCAATTTTACGTGATGTGTACAATGTATGATGCAAAATAGTACAAGGTGTTGAATGCTCATATCCTATAGCATTTGAAACAAAAATCGTAATTTCTTTTGTTTGATTCTATATGATATAGAGATATTAGGCTTTCCTTTAGTTTAAATTCTGTTTTACAAAGTTTTGAGGTTTTGTAAAATTGAGATGAGATCCTAAGGGGAAAAAAATTCAACATGTACTTAGAAATATACATAATTCTACATAAAATTACAATATTCTTCGTTTTTATGCAGTTGTCATGTAGAGTTTTAGATAAATGCATTTTGCTTTTATAGTTTGACTTATCCAATGGACACAAAGTTATGAGTAAATCTTTTTTTCAAATTGAAAATTTTATTTTTATTATATTAAAAATAAATAGTTCATTTAATAAATATTTGATTAAAATGTCTAAATACTTTACTTCATGATATGAAGCACTACTTTTACTAGTTGTTTTCATGATTGATATAAACCTTTTGAATATTTATTTTTGTATAAATTATCATGGATTCCATATTTTTATATTTTTATTTGTAAATAGTGAAAACTATGAACCATAATCATTTGCATGGTTGGTGGAAGATTGTAAGAAACACTTGACTCTACTATTTCTTATTATACATTTGAGAAGTTGGAGTTTATGGCCCTCATGATTATTTTACATCTAATTTTATTTGAACCTTTTTAAATTTTACTCTCTTTGAAAATATGTTTTACAATAAGATCACACATATTCCAAGTGTCCTTTTAGGATATAAATGTAGCAATTAAATAATTTATTTTTCAAGATCAATGGATTGCCTTGAAGTTCTTTTTATTTAGAAACAAGAAGATTTTATTAGACTCTTTTAAATATTTTACTCTTTTCTCAAGATAAAAACCTAAGATGACATATATTCTAAAAAATTCCTTTTGCATATTATTCTACACTAGTTTTAGAGACCTTTTTTTTTATTTCTACTTGAATTTAACACAATACAGTTTTAATACAATACACTTTTAGTATCTTATAACATTCACATTTTTTATTTTAATTGTTTTTCTTAGATTTCATGGCATTCCTAAATGTAACAATCTCAAAATGCAATGTAATCAACAAAATTTATATATGATTGCCCATGTGAATTTTTAGTTACATCTTGTCATAAGAGGATTTTTGAAATTCAAAAGTTTCAATCCAAAACATTTTATAGCTTTAATCATTAATGACCCATGTACCATTTTTTATTCTTCTAAGGGGATTTTTTAAGTAGCAAAATCCATAGATTAGTTATGATATCAAGAAAGAGAAAAATGGATTGTCGTAATAAATCATTGGTATAGTTCACAATAAATTCGCCATTACCTTACTTTGTTTTATTCGGAAATGAATACAAAATTTACAAGAGTGTTAAAGAGTTAAAAAGATTCTATTCTGGAAAAATAATGATGGTTTTCACTATCAAATCTTTGGAATTCTTACACTAATAAATAATAAATAAAATTGTAGTCAATCACAAAAATGTGACATTATCAAAGTAGAAACTGTAATTTGGGTGAATTTTTAGATTGAAGCACTTGAAATTGATTAGAAAAAATATTTAGAATTGAAAAATGGTAAATTGACCATATTCATGATGTATGACATAATCTCTATTAATGAAAAAATGTTATAAATGACATATGTTACAATACATCTAAGTTTCAATTGAGACCCATAGGATCATTAGGGATTAAAATTTAAGATAGAATGATATATAAACAAATAAATCTTGAAATTGAGTATTTTCTTTCAGCTCAAATTAGTAGTTGTTGGTTTGAAACAAAATTATTTCAAAGTGAAATCTTTTGTCAAAATGCACCTATGTCAAAAAAGATGACTTGAAAAGTGAAGAGTATTTTGGAATAAGAAAGGTCTAGGACTTCCAATTTTTTATGCATTGTTCAAAATCAATTAAATTTTTTTTCAATAGTGTTGAATTCTATTGAGCAAGTAGGGCAATGTATGGAATACAATTCAGCTCATTTGACCATATGGATTGAATGATTATAATGTTTGAAGAGAGAATTTTTTTTCACTCTTGCAAAACTAGGTCATTAGACTTCAAGCACTTTAGGATAAAACTTTTGTTCCACACAAAAATGACATTTTCACCATTCATAATTATGTGATGTTAGATTCACCATAACATTTAGTACCATGCATTGTCATTGCCTTGGCTCTACAACAGATGATCTAGAATATTCCACATTCAACAATACTTCATCAAGAGCCAAGGGAATTGGTTGGTGGACGCTCAATGTGATGATAGGGTGCATGAAAGAGAGGTAGTCGGCATGAATGCTATGGAATGTTCTATTCATGAAAAATTTAAGAAGAAAATGTGGAGTCTAAATTATTCTATTTAAATCACCTTACAATGAAAGAGGTGAAGTGAATTAGCAATATACTAGTCATTTTTTGATGATTTCTTGTGCAATGAGGAAATATCTTTTTATCATAATTCCAAATTGCGAAAGGATAGAGACAAACATTTGGAGTATGTGGGAAACATTTCATGAACTTTGACTTCACAAATTGTAAAATTGTAGGAATTGAAGTTCAATTTATTTATTTTAATCTCGCCATAGTTAGGAAAGTTTGACTCCTCTTGCAATGTGATTTGACAACTAATTTAAAAAAAATAAATTACATGTCATATTTCATTAGTTACTTACATGCCAAATTCCAAAAGTCGATGAGGATTTTCATAAGTGACGCCCAATAGATGCCCAAATATCTCAAGCTAACCAAAAGGTTTGAGGCAACATAAATTTTGATATGAGTACCTGTTTAAAAAAAACCATTTATTCCCACACAGGAAGTGCATGTTCATACCTTGTGTCAAAATTGTGTGAACATTTGAACAAAATTGTCTTTTCAATTGTCCATTCAACAAACAATTGTCTTCTAGGAATTGATGCTCATCATTATGGTCATGCAATCCAATTAACTATATGAAAGTGATACGGTACACTAATTAAAAATAAATTAAAAATAATACTTTCTTGGAATTCTCCTATTCTTAAAGTCAATCAAAGTATTAAGATAACTACACCTAATTTTGATTTGGTCCTCAAATTGACCTAGCTATTGTTGCAAATTCTTGCCTAAAGTGTATCCCGACTATTCCTAAGATTTTAGGGTTGGTTTAAGAAACTCCTATTTATCATACTTTAGAAAATCATAGCTTATTCATCTAATGTATTAATAGATATGAATAAGTATAATCCTAAAGGACAAGACCTATCACTAAGCACAGCCTACAAAGCATGAAAGCTTGAACCCTAAAGGACAAGGCCTATTAATAAATAGAGCCCACGAAGCATGAAAGCTTGAACCCTAAATAAAAGGACCTATTAATAAGCAGAACCTACAAAGCATGAAAGCTTGAACCTTAAACGACAAGACCCATTACTAGGCGGTGCTTGTGAAGTTCAAAAGCTTGAACCCTAAAGTACAAGACCTATTAATAAGCAGAGTCTACAAAGCACAAAAGCTTGAATCCTAACTGACAAGACTTGTCACTAGGCAAAGCCCACAATTGAGCAGCCAAAATAATTTGATTTTTCCACATAGAAGTGCATTCTTCACTTCTACAATGAAGTGGAAATTCATTTGTTAACTGCTTTTGGATTGTAGCATCCTTTGAGGACCTCCTTGAATATATTTTTGGATTAGATTTTATGACTTTTACAATTACTACAGAAATGAAAAGTTTACCTATTGGTCCAACAAATAGATTATTTTGAATAAAGTAATATGGTTTTGGTTCTTTTTCTTTCATAATTAAGGCAAAACTTTCAAATCAAATAGCAAGAAAAATACTCCCTTTCTAAATTTGTGGCCTCATGATTTGTTGTGAAATTGCAATGAAGTGGTTTGATGTGCGCTCAATACTTAATCCTTGAAGTATGCTGCCTTGGTGTTAGGTACTTAATCAAGTATGAACAAATTCAATTTTGGGACCAATGGATGTATTCTTTGTTTCTTTAGAAACACAACAAGTCATCCATCAAGATATTTTATGTCTTAAGTCTCAAATTAGGGTTAAAATTGCGAGTAAAATTGAGTATCAAATTCTTGGTTACATGTATACCATGACTTTTCTGAATAGAATCTCTTTGATATCCTTTCTCTAATACTAAAGCTCTTGGGCCACAAACTAAATTGTCAATATGAAATTATTGAGTTCTTTGGAAATGATTATAGATTAAATTGGATTTTGGATATTTGTATAAAAATATTTATTCTTTAGAAGAATATTTTAATTTTAAAAATTATTTTGCAAGTATGTGGTGAGCCTTCCTTAGAAAATATGGCCATATCTTTTGTCTCAAAAAGTCCTAATCTAACCCTAGGAATTTCTACACAATTTTGGCTCAAAGAGTTTCACGGACTTATCAAGATCCTTGGAAGCTTAATTTGTTTTGTGATGGTAGTTCATTAAAAGAGGAAAATTTGAAATTTGAAAAATGAAGGTTTCAAATTTAATTGAAGACTTGAAAGTGTTTGCACTAAGATGGTAAATTTTCGTCTTCATCTAATATCATATAGAACATGAAGAGTTGATTGCATCTTAAACTCTATTGAACTCCCACAGCCTATTGAGAGTCCGAAACTTTTAGGTTTTTTCTTTGTCCAAGATGCTTCTACAAAAACAGAAGACCATGAAGCATCAATTGGATTTGGCAATTTGAGCAAAGAATGAGGTCGAGTCCACAATGAAACGAATGGAACAAGTAGAGTTCCTAAGCGAAATCCTTCCAATGGAAAAGACAAACTTACATTGGGTGATGTGGTTGAGGTAACTACAAGAACAATCCTTTGTATCAAGACCCATGAAAGGGCTCTTGAGGTATGCACTCAAATTAGACGCAGTATATGAGAACGTGAAGAGCTTTCATTTGCGTTTAGCGGAGAAGTTAGAGGATGAAAGAAAGGACCCTGATTTAAAACTTATGGTTTGGGGGAATATGGATAGAATGTATGAGTGCTTAAACCATGGCAAGACCTATGATATGAATGATACAGAGAACATCAATTGGGCCTTGGAATTGGAAGAAGGATGGGTCCCTTACAATACATTGTCAGCTCACTTCCATCAATATGACAAACAGCTTGTGCTAGGTAGTTTTCCGAATACTCCCATCTTGGAAGGTCATTGTTCTCTTTGCCAAGGTCGTTTTGGGCCTAAAGGAGCTATAGCATTGGGTCAATGTTGCCACACTTTCCATGTCTTTTGCATTCAAAGATCAGTGGAATTTCAACGCCGTTGTCCGGAGTGTTGCATTCCTTTAAGTCTAAGGTTGTATGAAATGCTAGGGATTTTGCATCGTATGCCATCAGGACATGAATACAATTGGTGGACCCTTCCACTTGACCAAGGTCTATACAAATTCCAGAACTACTTGCATTGGGGAAAACCAATGAAGTGGGATGCCGAAGAACAATTTCATGAGATGTCTGATGGCCCTACTACCCCTAAGGATAAATTCTTCTGGATGACGCAAGATGTGGAGGTGGAGTTGCGTGCCTTTGAGATTCCTAATAGCGAGTCTCAGGAATTATTTTATTGCAACATGGGAAGGCATTGGAGCTCACAACACTAGAAATTCTTTCCAAATCTAGAAAAAAAATGGATGAAGTAGGGTCCAAATGATCTCTTGGTGGAGGTGGAGCGAAATCTTGAGGTCATTAAGCAATTAGAGGGATACAATATGGAATTGATAGGGTGGGCCCTCATTTTATCAAAATTGGAAGAAGTAGCAAAAGTTCGTTCTATGGTCGATCTATACAGTTACTCCATGATAAAGAATAAAATGGAAGATATTGCCAAGGCATTTGATACAAGGATGAATGAGGTTATAATGAAGTGGAGGTCATATTTAGGGGAGGAAAATGATCCCTTTTGGCTCCATGTGAAATATGAGAATGCAATGATAAATAAACTCATGGATGATGTGGATCATGCTGTGATGGCTTTGAAGGCCCACGAAATGGACATAACTCCAAAGAAGAAGAGTAAACGGAAGATTGAAGAGGAGGATGACTACTCTCTGGAAACAAAACGACAATTTGAGAGGGTTGACATGGAGGTAGAAGCTAGCCCTGGAGGGACAAGTGGTAGACGTAGTCTTCACTTGCACCCTCGTCGAACAAGTAGAAGACTCATGGAGAAGGAGGAGACATCTCGTGATGCGGAGGAAAAGAATGGTGGACAAAACTAAGAAAGAAATGTTGAATTTCATAGCATAGACTTATATAGTTATATTTGTGGCATTGAAAACATAATTATGCATTGTGTGGTTTAGAAGTTTTCACGACTAGGATGTCATCCACCATATACGTGGAGACGTGCTTGTAATGCATATACATGTATGCAAGGAAAATATGTTTTTATTTCATTTTGTTATATATATATATATATATATATGTTTGCTTCATTATTATAATTTCAATAATCCATATACCTTGGCCACCATGAACTACAAAACTAATTTTACAGAAGATAGCCCGTCTGCCTTGTCCACGCTATCCATGCCATCTGCACCGTCTATGTCGTTTGCACTGTCCATGCCATCCAAGCTGTCTGTGCCGTTTGCACCATCTGCATTGTCCACTTGTTCGTGCCGTTCGTGGTTTGTCGCATCCATCCATCCGTTGGCAATTGTCCAATGATAACTTTCAAACCATAGAGTGCTCAGCACCTCAGAAGTATAAGGACAAGGAAGAAGACATTTGTAAGCACTCTTGAGAAGTTGAACGTTAAGATTTCTAAAGGCTAGGAGCTGCAATTTTTGTGTCCCTTGCTTGGTAATGCATAGTTTAGTGGATAAGGGGGCTTTGGTTTCCAAGGCTTCACACACATATTATATTTCATATATGTGACTTGATCGATTGATTGAAACTTGAGACAGGATTGAAACTTGAGACGAGATTGAAACTTAAACCTGAAGGAAGCTTTTCACAATGAGTAAGGACTTCTCTAGTTGGTATAGTGTTCCATCAAGTGGTAAAGTGCAGTGCAAGGCATGTGACTTGGTGTTTGCAAATCGGAAATGCTGCATGTTGAGTCACCTGGGATATGAAGGCAAAGACGGTGTTTGAGACAAAGGAATAAGCCTATGCCCAAAATTTACATTGTGAATTTGGAGTCTTTTTGGCCTTTGTAAAGAGATGTTCCCACCAAGATCGGTCCTTGACAACGTGGATGGTGAGAATATAGTGAGAGTTGCTAGCAATATCTCAAATGGAAGGGACTCACCATGGTCAACACAAGTAAATTCAAGCCCAATGCTAGAACAGATAGGTCGTGGGTCTTCAAGGATAAATCATAATGCTGAAACATCAAGTGGACAATGTCCAACCCTACTATCTTCCACGAGTAGGCCTCAAAGACAAAGCCAGCTGTCGCGACGTGAAACTTTAATTTTTTTGGTTTACCTAGGAAAACTAACCACAAACCTAGAAGTAGGTATCTGGATCTAGCTAAGGAACCATTGGGAGCTAAAATAGAGAAGGAAAATGAGGTAGTGGATGGATCAATTCCAATCCGGTCCCAGCAAGAGAATGGATGAGAACGTAAGTTTGACTGGATAGAAGATGGACCGGACATCAGGAGGACCGGATCCAAAATAGGTCATGATGAGGTGATAGGGGTCCAACAACTATATAAGGGCTAGCCTATCCAATTGAACCTCTTTTGCATTTTCACCTGTCTGAGCGCTCTTCACGCTCTGAGCTCTCTGATTCTCATTTGTGACTTAGCCATTTGTGTAAGTTTTGTGTGAGAGTGTCTTTTTCGAGGGTTGTATTGTTAGTATTATAGTTTTGATTTTCGGTTGAGATCAGAGAGAGAAAGTAAGGAATGGGACGTGCGGCTAGGAGAGAGTGAGGTAGAATTGGAAAGGGGTTCCAAGCTTGCATCTGTGTCCATGCCGCAACTCAGGAGAAGTAGAGGCAAACAGACTAGTACATCCTTGGTGGAGGTGAAGCTTTGGAAAGTGATTCCGGTTATTCCCTCTACCAAACCAGCAAAGTCCCAACTCATGGAAGATATGACTTCTATGGGTTGCCTAGGATTTGCAGAGAAACCCTGGGGCTTCAGGGAAGAGGTTATGGTGAGGGAACTCTTGGGTAAGCTATCCAATGAGTTTGACAACACCATGAGAGCAGTTTTGCATCTTTGGATGGAAGAGGTCTGGAGAGCAGTGTATAATTTCCGGGCAAGAAGATTGGGAATGGCGAATCGGAAGGATGAGTTTGTTCGGGGCAAGTTCTAGGGTGTTTTCAATCCAAAGGACGGCTGCGCTGTAGAGGATTGCGTAGACGAGCGCCATCGCTGGCTTTTGTAGTTCCTTGTTCCGATCCTACATCCGGAAAAGCCAATGAGGGTGACGATCTCCCTCGCAAATACAATTTTTGGTGCCTTGAGGGGAGACTGGAGAGTCAATTGGGCCCGGATCATTTCCGATTTGGTCACCCAGCTCGTAGGAAGAGTTGGAAAGAGTAGAGGGGTGATTGCAAGAAACACCTGCCAGTTTCGTTGCGTTTTTTTTTGGAGCACTATAACTTTTGAATTATGAATCCGATTCCAAAACCAAAAAAACTATTTCTAGATATCTTTCTTGTTATTGTAATCCTTATTTTTCAGAAATTTTAAAAAATCATTTTATATTTAAAAGTCAATTTTGATAATTTGTCACACTTTGACGTTTAGGGGTTTTTTATACTATTGAGTGTTTTAAATTAGTGATTTTCAGCTGAAATTTCTATGGTATATTAGTTTAGTAGGCATACATGTGCCTACCAAAGGAAATCTAAAAATTCATTATTTTATATCCTCCACGTTCATGCAAATAGGCCTCTCTTGCGCGTGCAATTCTAAACAATAGAGATAGTTTTGAACTCGTTTTTTTGCTCAAATCTCATCATCAAAAAGTCCTCCCAAATGGCCAATTTTTAGTTTTCTTGAAAATTGTTTTTCCTATTTTCTACAAATTAAAACGTCAAAGTTTGTATTTTCTTTGTTAGAATTCTATGTCCCAAAATACATCATGGAAAATACAAACTTTGACGTTTTAATTTGTAGAAAATAGGAAAAACAATTTTCAAGAAAACTAAAAATTGGCCATTTGGGAGGACTTTTTGATGATGAGATTTGAGCAAAAAAACGAGTTCAAAACTATCTCTATTGTTTAGAATTGCGCGCGCAAGAGAGGCCTATTTGCATGAACGTGGAGGATATAAAATAATGAATTTTTAGATTTCCTTTGGTAGGCACATGTATGCCTACTAAACTAATATACCATAGAAATTTCAGCTGAAAATCACTAATTTAAAACACTCAATAGTATAAAAAACCCCTAAACGTCAAAGTGTGACAAATTATCAAAATTGACTTTTAAATATAAAATGATTTTTTAAAATTTCTGAAAAATAAGGATTACAATAACAAGAAAGATATCTAGAAATAGTTTTTTTGGTTTTGGAATCGGATTCATAATTCAAAAGTTATAGTGCTCCAAAAAAAAAACGCAACGAAACTGGCAGGTGTTTCTTGCAATCACCCAGAGCTACTCCTGTGTGTCCCTACCTCATCCATCTCTACCATTCCCATCAGCTCCTGAGTGTTGGAGAGGAGAAGGTGTGGAGGGCCTAGGAAGTCCTCCTGAAGTATGGAGAATTGGAAATGAATGACAAGGTTGAATCTGGTTCCAATCTTGGGGAGGAAAGTGAGTCAGAGGATGAGGAGCTGGTGATGCCGTTGATCAAGCGACTGAAGACGATGTCACCTCACAAGTGAGGAACGCCACCCAGTCATGATACCTCAGCCTCGGAGGAGAGACTAGGGGTCGAGAAGACCATATTAGAGGAATCAGACCTCGAGGATCTGTTCAACCCTCTCGTCAAAATCTTGTGCGATGTGAGAGCGGATTGGGAACTGAAGAGAAGGATCCTGCTCGTGATCAGAAAGTTGGTAGGAGTGCCACTAGACAGAGAGCTACTGATGAAGGTGGCGAGTTGTATCTCCGATCCGGTTGAAACCTAGGAATAGGAAGTAGAGATCCGGAGGCTACAAGAGGAGGTGGATTGAGTGAAGGTAGAACTCCTTGTATTCAAGGAGAACTTTGCAGCCTCTCATTCGATGGCAGATGAAGCTCAGAAAATGGTTGAGTAGGTGAAGGCCACATTCAGGAAGACTGGAATGGCTACCGCTAAGGCTAAGCTATTTGATGAAAAGGTGCACGACGAGAAGAAGCCATCCAGGTCTCGAAGGGTCAGGATTCTCACAGACTTTGCCGAGTAGGTTGAAGCGGCAATGAAGGAGGTGCGGAAGGTGGTGGACTGAATGGAGGAGAGTACCCGGATACTGTCGAGAGCCGCCTGCTCTCGAGGAATTCGACTTTGAGACATATCTCTTCCGGATTCGTTCCTGGATGCAACGGTAGGGGAGAGGAAGGATGCCACTCCCAAGTCCAAGAGATCAGAGGCTAAGGCGAATCTGGCCGGTACGCCTAGAACTGCCATCGACTTAGACTCAACCCCCGGATCCACAGAAGGCGACCCAGTTCCTAACCCTCAAGAGGGAGAACGGAATCAGAATTTGAACGATATCTTTGAGCAAATGGAGCCGGGAGCGGATAGTGCCACCATTGGATCTCGGGTGGGCACTTAGTTGTGTAAATATTAGGAAGAGTAGGAATGGATTCGGATCCTGTTCCGATCCGGTTAGTAGTAGGTAGGACCGAAAAGTCCAGCCCAAGTCATGGCGGAGCTTTTGTAGGCTTTTACACTTGTTTGTACTTTTAGGTTGTATTTAAGTCAGTCCCTGCAAAGGGTATTGTGTGTTTTCTTTTTGCAAATTTCTTGTACCTTTGTATGCGCTCTTGTATTGTGTGTATCTCCCAAGTTTGGCAAGGTTGCATGGCGTGGAGTTAGGAAGGTGTAGGACTAAGTTGTGAATTGATTTCTCCCCTTGGTGTGTACATTTTCGATCTTTAGTGTATATAAGCGGGTTGTAGAAGTGTTGGGAGTGGACTTGAGTGCCTCAACAGATTTAGAGTTTTGAGTTTCGGGTGAGAAAGCCATTGATAGGCTAGGCGGATAGAGAAGGTATCCTTAGTTGCGCTAAAACTCCTAGATAGGAAATCCGGTTGAGTGTCCGATCTTCTGAGAGGTCTCACCACCTTAGTTGGTAAACGGAATAGCTCTGGTAAGTGTTGGAATGGATGAATACACTTGTGACCACCTAGCTTCGCACGGGTAGGAACTGGCATCAAGGTCGTTGTAGTAAAAAAGGATCGTACGAGGGGGTCTCTATGTGACCTGTGAACCGGATTGCTATTCGAGTTGTTGTGAGGGATCAAATCGAATCCAAGTTAGTTTAGGAGAGGGAGAGATAGGACAGTGAGTCTTGAGCCACTATAATCCATGGAAGGAGTGGTGGGCCTACCACTCACAAAATCAAGTGGCGACCCCTCTGATGGTCTGACAGAGGCAAAACTAAACCGAAATAGGTGTGAAGATATATATGAGCAATCCGGAACAAATTAGTCCAGAGGAGTACGAGGACCAGAAGTGGTGCGGTCCTAGGATGGGGTTAAATTGGATCAATCGAAGATTTAGGGAACCGAGAAGAGGATGAATCCGATCTGATACTATCTGGTGGTTGGTTGTTTTCGGTTTTAGATCTAGGACTGGAAGAAAGGTTTAGAGGTTAGTAAGGCTTATTCATTTAATAAAGTTAAATACTTCATAGAATCTCGTGGGTTCGATCTTTAGAGTCACTTAGTTATGCTCTAGAGTGATTTTTGTGAGTATAACAGGGAATTCACTTGCTCTATGCTGCGACACCAACTAGCAAATGGTTTTGAAGAAGTGGATAGACAGAATTTGGATGCGGCGTGGGCTAATTTCTTCTATTCGGAAAACATACCATTCGCAATTTCTCGGTCTATGGCATTCAAAGAAGTAGTAAAGAAAACAACTAAGTTTAAAAAGTCATACAACCCGCCATCGTACGTTGCCCTACAAACAAAATTGTTGGACCAAGCAAAGGCAGATTTTGAGGTGAAGCTACATAAAAGGACCGAGGATAGTATAAGAAAATTTGGTGCAACCTTCTCTATTGATGGATGGAGCTCGGTTACAAATTGGCCATTGGTGAATGCCATGCTCGTGTCTTCCGCAGGGGAACAATTCTTGGGATCTGTGGATACAAGTGGGTTTGAAAAAAATGAAGAGTATTTGGCGACTATTTTGGACGAATTCATACAAAAGGTGGGGCCGGAGAATGTGGTACAAATCACAACAGACAATGCTCTTGTGAACCCCGTAGCATGTAGAATTATAATAGAGAAGTATCCGCACATTTCGTTTTAAGGTTGCATGGTGCACACCTTGAATTTGTTGCTTAAAGATTGGAGAAAGCAAGCTTGGGTGACGGACATAGTGGAAAAAGCCTACAAGGTTCTTACATTTTTCAAGAAGCGACACATGCCACTTGCAATATTTTAGACTTACCAAAAGGACCTCAGCTTGTTGATGCGAGGGGAAACAAGACTTGCCTCGAATTTCATTGCTCTTCACCGTTTGTTGAAGGTAAAGGGAGCACTCCAACAAAGTGTGATGGATCCATGTTGAGAACACTATGTGAGGACGTTGAAGGACAACAAAACAAAAAGTCGCATGAAGTCTCAAGAGACAAAGAAGATAATAAACAGTGAACATTTTTGGAGGCATTGCACCAATTTTGTTGACTTAATGGGCGTCGTCATGTATGGCCTACGTGATTTAGATGTAAAGACACCATGCCCAAGCAAGGTTTTACATATTATGAAAAAAATATGAAAACATGTGGCGGATTTAGAAATTGCGTCTTTTTGGTTAAGCCTTGAGCTTGCCTATTAGTAGCTATTCTTTCATTCACAACAAATCTCGAAACAAGTTGAAAACAAAAAGAACCACAAATTTGGTGTATGTGTATATGAATTCAAGAGTCTTGGCTGCATCAAAGGAGAAGGATGAAAAGAAGTGGTACCTTGAAAATGTAGAATTACAAAAACCTGAGGGGTCTAAGGCGGAAGATGAGAGTAGCGAAGACAATGAAGATGAAGAAGGTGTTGATGTTGATAGAAATGAGGAATATAGACAAGAAACAAGTGAGGACGACTTGATCTTTCATGAAGAAGAGGATATGGATGGTGACACGTACAATTTTGGAGGTGAATCATTTGAGAGAGGAAATATGTACGATGATGACGTGGGCAATAATGACTGAGACGAGTATGACTTTCCACTAGACGATGACCATTGTGAAAATGATGAAGGTGTACCTTCCATAACAAGATTTGTAGATGAAAGCAGATTTCTGAGGAGCGATAAGGTCCTAAATACAAATGAGGAGGATACAAATGTCCAAAGAGTGGCTCCTATTGGGACTACAATTGCCTATGGTAGAACTTTGGAAGCAGACGAAGTGATTGGAAGTGACAAGTCTCTGTCCATGGCAATGGCCCAAGTAGAAAAGAATGATGAACTAAATGACCGGAAGCAAATGAATGTAGACAAGACGAGCGAGGAGTTTAGAGGAGGATTGGGGAGTAAAAGCAATTGGGAACCAAGTACCTTGAACCTTGAAGCAAATGTTACAAGGAACAATGTAGGTTCTCATTCCATAGAATGTGAAAGCCCAAACTTGCTTCACAAAGACCAAGGGACCAAAAAGAGCATGCCAAGTTTGCAACATCTAACATGCAACGGTCCTCAAATAGCTCCACGCTCCCTATTTAACAATGGGAGTATGACTTTATTGGATTTAGGAAATTCTCAATGTCGACCATGGGCTGTCAACATTTCAAAAAAAATGGGACGTATGGAGAATTCAAGATTAAACCTTACTTCATTCACTGATAGCAAGGAAGATGAGACATTGACATCAATGCTAAAGAAGCAGGAAGCTTGCCGACCGCAATCTTTCATTAGGCCATCTAACCCTCAATTGCAATCCTCGAATGCAATAGAAGCATTCTCAACAGAGGGGCGAAAGGCAGGAAAAATAATGATGAAAGAAACCCCTAAACCTAAGAACAAATGAGTAATGGAGCCATTTGCCATCTCCCCAAACAAGAAAGTAAATGTAGGAAGACCCCCTCTTGATAAGGGCATGCCTAATTCCGATGCTTCCCTTCAGAAAAGGAAAACCAATTGATTGCCTTCAAGAATGCATAGGGAAAACCTTGTTGCAAGCGAAGAGGGAGCAAAAGATGAACAAGCCTAAGTGGAAAGCTTCTGCACCTAGAAAAGTATAAGAAAAAAGAGGGGGAAATGAATCACCTTCGTTGGACGATGAAGAAAACATGTTAATGGATGATGATGATGGATTCCAATCAAGAGACTATAGTAGTGGGGTAGAGGTGAAAGGAGATAGTGATTACTACCCTTAGGAATTTAATCTTATAGGAGGCTTGCACCAAGGCCATTTATAGGTGCTCAAATTCTTTTGATTCAAAGAGATGATGAGCTAAGAAATGTTAGTAGTACAAGTTGTTCAATTTATCTTGAAGAAATATATGACACTATCTAGTTCCCTTACTTGAGTTACTTGTCTAGTTTTTGTTCCAAGTGACATTCAAGAAAATCTTTTGTTTTTTGAACAACATTCAAGAAATTTTCATTCATTTCATTGTGTGATTTTTTGTTATGAATTTTAAAGAAATTGAACAAGATAATTTCTAAAGCAATAGAACTCTATGAAATTTGTAACTAACCTTGCAACAAAACTTGAGTTTGCCAATGTCAATATGTCACACTCACCCCATGTCCCCGTGGGTTTTTTTTGGACTAATGGATTTGTGGCTTTTCTTTCAATAAGGTTCTAAGTTTTTTAGCTCCTTCAATTTGGGGCTTGTATACTTGTATCAAAGGAGGCCAACATTGAGTATGCAATTCCTAGTATGCAATTTTTGTATGTGCTGATTGTAGTACTTTATGGCATTTTTTAACACATTTACCTCCTTTTTTTCTCTACATGCTTGAAGATGCCCATTTTTTTTCCAAGCAATTGGGCATCACCCTTGCTCTCCCCCCCCCAAAATGCACTCACCCCACGCGCTTGTCCGCCTCGTCCACTCGTTTGCCTGTCTGCCCCGTCTACCCCCCGGACAACGACCGGGTAGCGTTTGATTGCGTCGCCTATATCTGTACATCTAGGACAACCCTACTTATGAAGACATGAACACTCTTTTTGGTCGATGGAGTACAAAATTGAAGACAAATAACTATCCGACACCTCTAAAACTCATGAAATCCATCATGGATTGTGAAACACCCCCCGTCATTCCTCAACTCATTGAAGAAGTTCTAGATTTCAAGCGATATATAGATGGGTATTTGGGCACAGGTGGAGATTTTTTGGAAGGTCATTCTAGGTCCCAATAGTTCAAGTTTTACATGAATTCCAATAGATGGTCTTTAATGGAGTATAAAAGTCTATGTACGGACAAGAAATGGTTGCCAGAGCACAGTAATGGAATTTGCTTGTGGTTTGAGACTAGAGACGGGTGTCCACTAGTTCCAAGCGATGATCCGCCACCTCTAGTTCCCAAGAAGATGCGTTCTCTTGATGAGATCAAGAGAGGTTTGAATAGTTTCATTGCATAGTGGAGCGGAATGGCAAACGATGACAAATCTAGAGAATTCAAGAGGAAAAATGACCCTATAAAAGATTATTGGAAAGGTATTTGAACAACTCTCAATGCACCTCTAGAGCCGCATGAGAGATTACTACATGGATTCTGACCAACTTTAAGGATCATCCATGACAAGGCAAATCACAAGAAGAGGAATGGTACACTACGTGAAGGGGATGCAGCAACGCTAGTGTGCGAGCTTGGAGTTGTAAGCTTGTGAGCTGTGAGCATGGAGTTTGTGAGCCTAGAGCCCACAAAACCTCTTTTTTTAGTTTTTTTGCCACCCAATTTTTTTTTCCACCTTTTTTCAAAAAAATAGAGGAAAATATCCTATTTATAGTAATTATTATGACTTATGACTGTGTCCCCTAAAATTGTGGATTGTGGAATGACTCATTTTTTATCCTTTTGAAATTGCTTACTACTATTGGAAAAGACCTTGGAACTTTGTGAAAGGTTTCGCCACTTAGTTCAATGATTACAATGGGAAATATGCTGGATTGTGTGAGTATTGTAGGTAGATGTCATTTGGACACAACTCAATTGCACTTTTTTGTCTACCTAATTTGAATACATAGGATTCAAGGTTGCGAATATCCCATAACGAATGGGATTTCCATGAGTGATAGTGTATGTGCACATGTGTAGGATGAGTAGACAATCTAAAGGTTTGGATGAGATGATGTCCACAAGTCACTATGGATTTATGGTAGACATTTCACCAAAATCTTTAGATTATTTTTTTTACATGATTTTCTATTTTGAAATTGTTTTTTTGTGATGACTGAAATTTACTACCAAATGTTGACATCCTCAAAAGAAATTGTAATAATTGGCCCTAGAAATTGGTGGAAGAAAAAAAAAATTGGGAAAGGAAAAAAATGGGAAAAGAAAAAAAATGGGTGGTGACAAAAAAATGGGTACAGGGAAAACCAAATGGGGAAAGGGCAGAAACAAATGGGGAAAGAGAAAAAAATGGGAGAAGAAAGAAAATAGGGAAAGGGAAAAAAATGGGTTAAAGAAAAAAATAATGGTGAAAGGAAGAATTTGGAGTAAAGGAAAACCAACAAGAATGTATAATAAAAAAAACCCAAAATAAAAAGCAGAAATGAAGGGAAAAACAATGGAATTAAAAATACTAGGAAGAAATAAAAAAAATGGGAAAACACTAGGGCAAAGGGGGAAGACAAAATTACGTATTCATATATGCCTTACTAAAATAGGGATTACGGTGATATATTTCAATCATTTATATGAACTAACTACAAAATAATTGACCAATGAGACATGCTTTTCTATTTCATGAATGCATTGAAATTTTCAATTCCATACACTCCAAAATCATTTCAATTATAATATATGTGAATGAATACAATCCAAGTGAAGTACATCAATAAATGAGTTCATGCCTACTCTGGAACTGTGATGATTCTTGCTCGAGCTAAAAGTAGCTTCAACTCGTTGAAGCTATAACTTGGTGCATGAATGAATTTGTCATCATGTAGGTCCATCTTGCAGAAGTAGCGGTATAAGTAGTACAAGTGCTTGCAATTCACATATTGATAATGACCTCCAATAGCCGAGACAACCATGTTCATAAAGTCGGGGCATGTGCACATGGGAAACATACCCATTGTAATTTGATAGACATTTTTGTTATGGTCAACCTCTGTCTCCAATGATGCAATTGCACAAAGGCCTGGAAAAGGAAGTAATGTGACTCCAAGGATTTGTTCTTTAACATTACCATTGCTTTTCCATTTGTTTTGCTGTTTTGTCGATGGTGCATTTGTGATTCGCCGAATGGTTCAATTGTTCCTAACCGTTGGGTATGCATTCGGATGTGTGGGTGGTTTATTGTCATATACAATGCTTTCAAAAATCCTGGACATGTTGAATAGGCGACGTGGCGATAGTATAGGACACTCTTGGAGACGGAAGCTAGCATGTTGTAGTAGCAAGGTCTCCACTCGATTGAGATTGGTCCCAGTTAGAACTAGCCAAACTTCCGGTACCTCTTGCCAATCAATGACCCACTTCCTTTTTGTACCTTTCACACATCTTTCTATGTCATCCCAGCAAAACCAGAAGTCTGCCACTACCTCTCGTTTACTCCCATAATCTTCTTTCTTCCTGCGGTAGGTGGGAGTTGGTGATCCCTTTCGTCCCCTTGCAATTTTGGCGGTGCACTTGATGTTGGAACCACGTTGTTGAGCTTGGAATTTTGTGTTTGATTTGTGGTTGATTCTTGCTATGTGCCATTTCGATGTGTCACAATCACTTTCAAATGCAACAGTGACATATTGAGAAGGGTTCACCACATGCTTTTCTAAATCCTCTATAACTTGTGTAGAAGCCGTGGTGGATCTCGTGTGAACACAAGGCTGAGAAAAATTAATTTTATCTGGTCCATGTGAGTCTCCAGCATTGCCAATAGGTACGTCCAACTTCCTCTTTGTGCTTCCAAAAATTTCTTCTCCTTCTAGATGCGGTACTCGAGTTCCAATCCCTTCGGCTCCAAGCAATGTGTTTAAGGCCTCAACCATCTTCTTGGGATCTCCACTTCGTCTTGCAACTTTCAACTTCAACTCACCCTTTGATGGACCAGACCTAGATGCGTGGCCTCTCAAGTATGCACGGTAGTTTGTCATTTGCATCGAAGCTCGGATACTGTTGTCACAAGTGGCATCAAACAAATTGTTTCCTTGATTACCAAACATTTGAAGCCACTTGTTGTGAACTGTTTCTGATAGATTGCACGAAGGCATGTCTGCCATTTCTTCCAAGCTCAAATCCTTTAAATCCATCCACAACAACACTTCAATTACTACTTTTAGGGACAAATTTCAAGTCCTTTAGTACGCTTGAACTGTTTTGTTGACTAAGGGTGTAATCTACTTAAGATGGACATACAAAGACATTTCACCACTATACAATAAATGCATTACTACACTAGAAATGAACTCTTGAAGAATTGGATTCTTTACTATCAACAATACATGGTCACTTCCTAGAGCTGGGGCCAAAAAAATACTCTTTTTACAGGACGGTACACCAAAAAGGAATACTTCTACACCCCCTAAACACATCAGTCGGATCCAACTGATGTTCTGGTTGAATGATGAGGTACTCCCATTTTGGGGTCCCAACTCCATGTTCCTCAAATTTTTATGGAATTGAAAAAAGTGGATGACTTTCTCAAATCCTCTATCGATAATGACACATATAATCTATTACAGAATACAATTTACAAACAACAAAATCATTATATAAAATGAAATACAAATAGATACTTACCATTTGCATGAAGCCTCCCCATTGACGATACTGAAAATGCCAAAATGCCAGCCAGTGGTCTAAGTGATGAAGTGATTCTTCATTGGTAGCTCCCAATGACAACCACCATGATCGAATCGCTAGATATCGCGTCTCTGCCTCCTCCGTAGTTTTGGAATCTTTGTACTGCTTGTACAATGTATTGTGTTGCTGTTGGAATGCTTCCTTTATGTGTTTCTGTGTGTGCTTCTAAAGTGAAGTAGTCCAATGCAACAAATAAGTCCTTTTACGGTTCTCCATTTTCTCCTCGGCAGAACTACTACTATAGACAATACGAACCGCATTCCAATTAGCCATTGCACTGTCTACCATGAATCCCTTGAAGTTTGGATGGTGAACACCATTTTTGACATGAAATCATTCAAGCACCTCCAAAATTTCACTTGGATCTCAATATCTTCAAATTGCATGTCATAGGTTGAAATGGTCATCACCTTTTTGTATTGAGGATCATACACGTGGCAAGCCATCGTGGTCCACTCCTTCACGCGCTTGATGTGGTCAAACATCATCCACACATTTTGAAGATCACCTCCCGGTTGCATACGCCTCACTAGATTGACACCACTTCGGGGTCCTTTGGTGAGCATTTTGAAAATGTACACCTTCTCTTTGCCTTGGCCCGGAAATATGTTGTCATGGACGAATTCGAACTTTGATTCTTTCTTCATAGTCATGCTATTGTGGATGACACCTCCTCGGTTGTTAGAGCGAAATGAAGAGATCAAATTCCTAATATTTGGACTACTCAAATATTGGAATCGGTCCATGACCTCCTCTAATTCCTCCCTCTTCAACATTTCCTTTTCTCCCTCTCCTTTGTGAAATAGATAATTGGTAAGGAAATCTTTGCTAGCAAATAGTGCGATTGTAGAATTTGTGGTTGTTGATGTTTTGGCCACTTGCTCTGCAATGAGTCCACATATTTTCTTTGTGGAATCTTTGTACATGTGTCGCGGCACAGAGCAAGTAAATTCCCTGTTATGCTCACAAAAATCACTCTAGAACATAACTAAGTGACTCTAAAGATCGAACCCACAAGATTCTGTGAAGTATTTACTTTAATTAAGCAAGTAAGCCTATCTATCCTCTAAATCTTCCTCTCTAGTCGTAGACCTCCATCTGGAAACAACCAACCACCAAATGATCCTGGACCGGATTACTTCCGTCCCGATCCTAGAACTGCTTGGTTTCCACAATTACCCTTATTCCAAGACTTTTACCACTCACGGTCCTGGTACTCCTCTGAACCAATCCCGTCTAGATTATTAGCATGTATCCTCACCTCTATTCCGGTTTAATTTTGCCTCTGTTGGATCATCAGAGGGGTCGCCACTTGATTTTGTAAGTGGTAGGCCCACCATTCCTTTTGCAGATTATAGTGGCTGAAGGACTACTTGATCTACCTCTTCCTCTCCTAAGCTAACTCGGATCCGGTTTGATCCCTCACAACAGCCCGAATGGCAATCTGGTCTGCAGGTCACACAAGAATCCCCTATACGATCTGCTCTTACTATAACAACTTTGATGCTTGATCCTACCCGTGCGAAGCTAGGTGGTTACAAGTGTACCCGTCCATTCCATCATTAACTAGAGTTATTCTGTTTACCAACTAAAGTGGTGAGACCTCTCAAAAGATTGGACACTCAACTGGATTTCCCATCTAGGAATTCTAGCGCGACTAAGGATATCCTCCCTATTTGCCTAGCCTAACAACGGCTATCTCACTCGGAACTCACAACTCTAGATCTGTTGAGGCACTGAAGTCCACTCCCAACACTCCTACAACCTGCTCACACACTAAGGAGCGGAAACTATCACACCAAAGGGAGAGATCAAATCACAAATCTGCCCTTCACCTTCCTAACTCCAAATCATGCAAACCTGCCAAGCTTGGGAGGTACACACAACACAAGAGCGCATACAAAGGTACAAGGAATTTGCAAAAAGAAGACTCTCAGTACCCTTCGCGGGCTTGACTTAAATACAAGTCAAAAAGGTACAAGTGGGCGAAAATGCCGGCAAAAGTTCTGCCGCGACTAAGGCCGTATTTTTCGCTTCCTACCTATTCCTAATCGGATCGAAAATGGATCCAAATCCCTTCCTAACCTACCTACTATTTACACACTAAGTGCCCACCCGAGATCCGATGGTGGCACTATCCGCTCCCGGCTCCATCTGCTCGAAAATCTTGTTCCGGTTCTGATTCTGCTCCCCCTCTCGAGGATTTGGGACTTGCTCGCCTTCTATGGATCCTAGGGTTGAATCCAAGTCGATGGCGGTTCTGGGCGTATTGGCTTGAGTCGCCCTAACCCTGATCTCTTAGATTTTGGGGTTGCATCCTTCCCTTCTCTACTGTGACGTCCGGGAACAAATCCGGGAGAGAAATATCCGAGAGTCAAATCCCGCAAGAAGAGGTTGCTCTCGACAATATCCGGGTACTCTCCTCCATCCAGTCCGCTGCCTTCCGTGCCTCCTTCATTGCCGCTTCTACCTGCTTGGCAAAGTCTGTGAGAATCCTCACCATCCGGAAATGGAATGGCTTCTTCTCCTTGTGCACCTTCTCGTCAAACAACTTCGCCTTGGCGGCAGCCATTCCGGTTTCCCCGAATGTGGCCTTCACCCGCTCCATCATCTTCTGAGACTCCTTCGCCATGGATCGAGCGGCTGCAAAATTGTCCTTGAGGACAAGGAGTTTCGCCTTTGTCCGATCCAACTCCTCCTACAATCTTCGGATTTCCGCCTCTTGTTTCCTGGACTCAACTGGATCGGAAATGCAGCTGGCTACCTTCTCTGGTAGCTCTCTGTTTGGTGCTGCTCCTACCAACTTTCTGATCGAGAACACGATCCTCCTCTTCAGTTCCCAATCCGCCCTCACATCGCATAGGATTTCTGACGAGCGGGTTGAACGGGTTGTCGAGATCCGATTCTTCCAACAATGTCTTTTCAACTTCCAGTTTCTCTTTCGGAGTTGGGGTGTTACGAGCGGGTGGCGTCCCCCGCTTGTTGGGAGAGGTCATCTTCTGTCGCTTGATCAGGAGCAAATTCGGTTCCTCTTCCTCTGACTCGTTGTTCTCCTCAGGCTCGGAACCGGATTCCATCTCCTCATCCGTTTCCGATTCTCTGTACCTAAGGAGAGTTTCCTGAGCCTTCCATGCCTTCTCCTCTTTTGTACTCAGGAGTTGGTGGAAATGGTAGAGATGGATAAGGTAGGGACACACCGGAGTGGCCCTACTCTTTTCCACTCTACCTACGAGTTGGGAGACTAGATCGGAAATGATCCGAGCCCAGTCAACTCTCCGGTCTCCTCTGAGAGCGCCGAAGATAGTGTTGGCGAGGGAGATAGTCACCCTCGTCGGCTTTTCCGGATGCAGGACCGGAATTAAGAATTTCAGCAGCCGGCGCTATCGCTCATCGATGCAGTCCTCCACCGCGTATTCGTCCTTCAGGTTGACCGCACCTTGGAACTTTCCGCGGACGAACTCGTCTTTCCGGCTCGCCATTCCGAGCCCTCCTGCCAGGAAACCATAAACTGCTCTCCAAACGTTTTCCGTCCAGAGATTCGGAACTGCTCTTAGAGTGTTATCAAACTCATTGGACAGCTTGCCCAAGAGTTCTCTCACTATTGACTCCTCTTTGAAGCCCCAGAGTTTCTCTGCAAACCCCAGGCAGCCCATGGAAGTCAAATCCTCCATGAGTTTGGACTTGGCTGGTTCAGTGGAGGGAACAACCAGAATTACCTTCTAAAGCTTCACCTCTACTGAGGATGTGCTGGCTTGTCCGCCTCTACTCCTCCTAAGTTGTGGCATGGACACGGACAAGCACTCTCAGAACCCTTTCCAATTCTACTTCACTCTCTCCTAGCCGCACGTCTCGTTCTCACTTTCTCTCTTCGATCTCAACTGGAAATTAAGCTCTAACACTAAAAAACACAACTCTCGCAATAGACACTGACACAAAAGACTGACATGGAAAGCTAAGTGACAAGCGCAGACTGCAAACTCAGAGCACAGAGAACGCTGGGAAACAAAAATGAAAAAGAGTTTGATCTAGGCAGCCCAGCCCTTATATAGCCGTTGGGCTCCCTACCACCTCAACATGACCTATTCCGGATCCGTTCTTATATGGTATTCGGTCCATCACCTATCTGGTCAGACATTTGTTCCTATCTGTTTACTCACTAGGATTGGATTCAGCAAATCACCTCACTATCTCATTTTCCTTCCTTATTTTAGACCTAAATGGTTCCATAGCTAATTCCGGATACTTATCTTTAGTTTCTGGTTAGTTTTACTAGATAAACCCAAAAATTGACAATTTCACGTTGTCACAACCATTTTAGTTTCATTTGCTATTAGAAATTGAACCCTAAACCCTAGAAGTCCGAAGGCTTTTTTCCATCGAAGACCATTTAGTGATTTAGAATTGCCATTTCAATTACAAAGAACTAGAAAATGTAGGAACAATGTTTTTGGCATGTCGGATTGTACGATTTTGTACTATAGCAATTTATGAATGTGTAGAAGTAATTTCAAAAACTTAACCCACATAGATTGTAAGATATTTGGCTATTTGCATTCAAGGTGACTGAAACAAATGATTTTGCTATTTGCTTGACTAGATTTTTGGCTTCTAATTATTGAAACAATAAATATTTCCACTTGTGAGTACTATTTTATAATTTTGTATGTTGAAGACTTGAAGAATTTAGATGAGAGCATGAGAATGTAGGAAGAAAAATTCCCCCAAAAGATGTTTAGTTTTTATTCATAAGAGAATTGATAAGTTGAGTATATTCAAGATAGATACTAGAACATTAATAATTTTAAGATAAAATTATGTAAACATGAGAATCTCAACGGTGAGAGTATTTCAACAAGCAAACTTCACCGACTATCCCTCCATAATTTTTTTTCATTTCCATGATAGATGATTTACTTGATTCTTACTTTCGTTTGAAACTGAAATGTTGAATATGATACCTATGTTTGACTTAGAGATGTTCAAGAGAAATTAAAATCTCCGATCGTGCAATTCATCTCTTCCATCCGCCTCGTTTCATCCATCTACCATCGCCGGACGGGCTGTCGCATCCACGCCATCCACACCGTCTGATCCTGTAGACAGCCTGCCGTCCATCCGATCAGACGAGCTCACGACGTCCGCGACAAGCTGGCCGTGTGATGTGGCGGACGCCGATCGTCCTGTTGATCAGACGACCGGCTCAAGGAGGACGGATGACCATCTGCACGGTCGGACGGAAGACCATCTTCGGAATCGGACAGCCATGACAAGGCGGATAGCCATCTCGAGGCGGTCGGAGTGCGGCCAAACGATCGGACGACTGCGATGAGGCGGACGGGGACGAGCCATCCGCCCCATATAAGAGGGGCGAACGGCCCGTCCGCAATCACTTTTGCCTTGCCCCTTGCATTTTGCAAGTGTGGAGTGGAGAGCTTGGTGGTTTGTCCTCCATTGGTTCCTCTCCTTGGGAAGGCAAAAGTCTTATTTGGGGGCCCCATTATTGCCATTTTTTGTAGCAAACTTCGAAGTTTTAGTTACAAATTTCGGGTATTAAAAATTTATCACGATGCTAAGATCAAAGAAGGTAGCGAAGGGAAAACAAGTGGTACAAGAGGTAGCAAATAAGGAAATTCCATCCAATGCGTGCAAAGCATTCATGACCAAATGCATTGCAAAATTCTATGAATCGGAAACCACTGTGTCTCTTGACACAAAATATGTAAGATATGGAGAGGAATGTCCATTCAAATTCAAGGCAGACATGATGCAATGAATGTTAGATGCCTTATACGTTCTGCAATGGCAACATGAGACGGAGAAGAGGGGCTTCAAGAAATGTTTGGAGAACAAGGTGCATGATGCATTGTGGAACGCTGATGTGGTTCTCGGAAAATACGACAAACAACACCATGCAAATGATGAAGCCTTTGAGCAAGTCATTCTCAAAGCTCAATTGTTTATTGGGCGTTGTGCCCCATATGCGAAGAGGCGTAATAGACGAGGGTCATTGGGTTGGTGGACTAGCCGTGAGGGTCTTGCTATATCGGATATGGGTAGACGTCATCTTATAGCACTTCCGAACACCGCACGGGTGATTCCCCAAGATGGCTTAATCATGAAGGGAGGATATGCAACGATTCCGAGGGGGAGAATTGAAGGATGTCCAGGGATAGCTCCATCTTGGGAGTTCGCAGCAAAGATATCCAACCACCATGGTACGTAGCCTCAACTTGCAAAGTTGGAACATCAAAATGAATCAATGGCAGTGAGGATTCCACATTCAAGAGTCATACGGTTTGTTGCAGTTTATGTAAGAACAAATGAAGGGTACTTGTATTGGTGGAATGGCGGAACACTTCGGCAAATGTTGAACTTGGATAACGATTATCCAGACAACATATATATTCGATTACAGTATTCGAATCCAACAGAGTCAAATGTGACTAAAGCTTTTCATCTCGCTCAATTTTGGAAGAAGTGCACCGAGCTTGCTTGGGCATTGGTGCATATCATGAATGTGGTACATATGTCTAGACATCTACACAATGATATTTCTCCAGACAACATCATGTTTCATTTTCCTAATGATGAATCATGTGTTTACATTGGAATTTGTGATTGGGGCATGACTACTATAGCTAACGAACCAATGAAATCCTTGTATGCGTTCACATGTGCAAGTGAAATGAATGAAGCTTTAACAAGGAGGTGGTGGGTGGATCCAAGCATTGCATATTTGCATAGAAGAGATGCAAATGTGGAAATCATTCCACATTTATCACCTGCATCAGAGGAATATGCGATTGGTAAAATAGCTCAAAGGATCAATAAACAATGCATGTCAGAGAACTACAGCAGATTGCAATGGGAAACAAATGCAATGGCCATGTTTAGCCACCACCAATTGGGAATTGTGTTTCACCAATACTTGGACTGGCTTTGTCAAAGAGGTGATGGTCATCGGGGTGGTTTGGTCCACATCATCAATCAGTTCACTAGCCAATTTAATTGGCCTATGCTAGATGAACACTTCCAACATTCATATTAGTAATATAGTGCAAGAGTGCACTATATAGAGTTTTATAAATATTTAATAAATGTAGAACTTCGGATTTATGCATGTAGATTGCTTAGTATATATGCACCCCTAGAGTATGTCAATATATGTGAAATTAGACATATATTTTGAATTTTTCAATGTATTTGAATTGTTTTTGAATGAATATCAATTTTTGATAAATCAAAAATATCTCTTGTTTGAGTGCAAAGTGCAATATTTCTTCTTGAATGTAGATGGCTATTCAGGGACGTTGCTAGTATGTGAGCGGGGAGCAATGAGCAATGAGCGGGGAGCATGGAATGGGGAGCGGTGAGCGTAGATCTTGGACAAAAAAGGAAAAAAAGGGAAGGATGTGAAATTTTTTTTGGATGAAAGTCAATGAAAATTTAATGAAAGTGAAGGAATTTTTGGTAGTTAGCAAAGAATTGGATGAAAGTTAAAAAAATTTGGGTGGAAGTAGACAAAAAAGTGGATGGAAGTAGTTTAAAAAAATGGATGAAAGTACATGAAAAAGTGGATGAAAGTAGATGAAAAAGTGGTTTAGGATAGATGAAGAAGTGGATGACAATAGATGAAAAATTAGAAGGAAATAGATGGAAACAGTGGATGAAAAGTAGGTGAACTAAGAAAATCAAAAGGAAGAAAATGTGAAACCCAGTATAAAATTCTATTGTGCATAAACTAAAACTTCTTCAGTGCTTGACCTATGACCATAGAAGTAGGGTGACCTAAGACCGTGGAGTATGAAAGGGTGGGATTCAACAACCATAATACAGTAGAATGCAATTAAATCTATTATGTATATATTTTAAGGATTTCTAGGACATTGGGACGAGGCCATTTTGCTTGTATAAGGAATTTGAGAACCCCAATTCATGACCAATATATTATGATTTTACATGTAGGTCGCATGTTAGGAATTGGTGGAAGCACAATAGTAAGGAACATAAGGTACATTAAGCTAATGTGAGAGACAAAATACAATGAAACATAATGCGAAATACTAGTAGACTGGAGATTGGCTTAGGGTGCAAATTCACATGTATAATTGAAGCACATGTAGTGGCCCTTGTAGTCTCACTACATCTTCAATGATGAGTACAATGAACACACACAGTGTTCATTCTTTGTAGAAATATAATCCTAATTTGATCCCAAATGATTTAGTATCCCACTAAGAAGGACTTCCTTGACTTCCTTGAAACTGAAACTCGCAGCATGAATGAAGCCATTTAATGTAGACTGGAGGTTGCAAATGACAGTGAAGACAAAGTAAAGATGCTTACAATTTGCCCAGGTTCCACGCTTTCCAAGGCACTTGAGCTTCATCTCCTTGAAATATGGGTAGGTACAATTTGGGAATGATGAGATTGTAAGCATATACTTTTCACTTCGAGGCTCTACACCAAAAATGAGGGAGACTATGCAACCAAATCCAGGATGAGGAACCATGGTTACCCTTTGAATGTGTGCATTTAGAGTCAAGGCCAAAGCACAATTGTTCTGGTGCTTAGTTGTTGGGGCTTTCGAGTTGCGACAAATGACTTTCCCCGCTCGAATGTTGGGATGCTCATCAGGTACAGATGGAATAGGGTAGCCACGCACCAAATCAATGCTTGCTTCCCCACCAAACAATCTTCGGGGTGAAATGAGTTGACGTTGCGGAAGTTGGAAACCGGCCGCTTCGAAGGCTAGAATCTCGGCCTTTGAAAGTTTGGTGCCCATTTGAACAGGCCATATGATCAGAATAGGGGGTCTTGATACCACCCATTTTTGCCTTGTTCCCTTCACATAGCGTTTAATGTCGTCGTTGCAGAAGAAAAATTGCATACGTTCATTACAATTCTTTCTATAATTCACCATCATACCTGTGTAAGTGGGCGCTACTGTTGCCATGTTGTTGTGGACTATTTTGGCTATACACTTCTTTCTAGTAATTGCTTGAAGTGCGAAGCATGCTTTTGTTGATGTCTTTGGTAATCGAGCAATGTGCCATTGCATTTCATCACAGACACTCTCTTGAATTGCTGACACATAAGTTGAGGTCTGAGCAATATTCAGGACTGAGTTTTCCTCGTTGAACATCACGTCGCCAATGTACACATCTTTCGTTGGAGCAACGTCTTCAAGAATTGGATTCAAATCTTTTGCAATTGGTGTGCCTCTCCATGATCTTGTCTAAATGCGAGGATGAGAGAAATTTACCTTGTCGGGTCTGTGAGAATCGTATTCACAACCAAGTGGCATGTCTGCCTTTCTTTTCTGTGACCCAAAAACCTCTTCACCTTCTAAATGGATCTCTCTATTCAAAAATTCTACCACTCTAGAGATGTTTGAAATAGCATCCGTTAGAGCCTTGGGATTTCCAGTCTACTCAGTCGATCGCTGGGCAACACGTAATAGTAATTCTTCCTTCCCTAGTCCTGTCCTGGCTTGGTTCCCCTTGAGGTACTGATAATATCGGACCATTTGCATGAAAGCTCTAACAAAATCGTCTATCGTGGCAATGTATAAATCGTTTCCACGATTTCCAGATTGCTGTAGCCACTTGTTGTGGACAGTCTCTACTAAGTTGTAGGATGGCATTTTTGCAAGCTCCAATTCAGTAAGATTCTGGAAAATGCAGAATTGAAATACCATAATCAGATCTCTGTACACTTCAATGTAATCAATATTCAAGACAGAAGAAAGTAGGCTACCAACAAAGCTCATGGACAGTCCAACCGCCCTACAATGCTTTCTTAAAATTGCTCCATTGAAGCACATTGTCTAATCAGAAGAGCTTGTAGAGTTTGTATGAGTGTACCCTCTGAATGGCCCCTCTCAGCACCGAGACGGCCTTCAGGGGTAGTTGAGCCATGCACCACTTATCCACTAGTGGTTCAAGGAATTCAATAGCTAATCCATAAATAAACGATGAATCCATGATCCTAGGTATTCAGGTAACCCCACTTAGCCCCGACAGGCTCTTTAGGATATTGTTTTCATGCATGACTGACTTCAACAATGACGACATTTTATGAATGTTATACAACCTATGGTAAAGCCATTCTCCAATTTCAAGAGACAAAACAAAGGCGGGGCTTATACGAAGACCTGAAGAACTGAGGATAGATATAACAGTATCAAAATGATTAGGAAGTGAAAGTCATGTAGTTCAAAGACTTAATAGTTGCATGAAACCACCCCATTGGCGATAACGGAAATGCCAAAACGAAAGCCATAGCTCCAATCGATGGAGTCCTTCTTCGGTAGTAGCACCTGATGACAACCACCAAGCCCTAATAGCAAGGTAACGCATTTCGGACTCTTCAGGAGAAGTAGCATTTTTGTATTGTTTGCATAGCATACGATGTTGATCCTGCATGTCCCCACGAATTTCAACCTTTGTATGCTTTTCCATGGACTGAGACCAATGAAAGAGGCAAGTTCTTTCTCGATTTTCCATTGGCTCGACTATGTCACTAGATCCGTAGACCATCCTTACAGCGTTCCAATTCGCTTGAGCACTGTCCGCCATGAATCCTTTGAACTGAGTCATTGGTACACCATTTCGTTCAAGTACAAAATTCAAGTTCTTCTAGAACAAAATTTGTGTTGTGCAATCTTCAGATTGCATGTCGCAACATGCAATGGTCATCACACGACAATACGAAGAGTCATAAACATGACATGCCATAGTTGTCCATCCTCTAACACACTTGACGTGATCAAACATGGTCCAAGAATCTTGAAGGTCCCCTCCAGTTTGCATGTGCTTCACCAGGTCGACTCTACTACCCGGCCCCACTTTGGACATTTTGAAGACAAATACTTTATCAAAATCTGTCCCTTGACTTGGAAATTTACTTTCTTGAACGAAGGCCTAGGTACTCGATCCCCTCAACTTCGTAATGCTATCTATCACTTCAAATCTCCTCAAATACTTAAAGGAAGTTACCTCGTTCCGTATACTTGGAGAGCTGAAATATTTGCATTTGTCGAATACAGGAACAAGGGCAGCAAAGTCCAAGGTCTGTGGCAGCTCCCCATCCGGATGTAAAAGTAGTTCACCAAGTAGTTCCTTAGTAGCCTCCATCACAATAGAAGAATTCGTCGTTGACGGTGTTTTCTCCAACTGCTCACCAATGAGAGTTCGCGTTTTCTCCTACATGTCTCTGAGTTCACCATCTTTAACCGGATGTTGATGAATTCCAAGATGGACAAACGCCCTAGTGAATTTCGGGTTTCCCCCAACATAATAAACCCGCGCATTACACTGCGCAATACACAATGGTGCCTCTTTGCAGATTTTACATACAAGTGTGGAACCTATGGGATGCGTACGTCCAACCTCAAGTGGAGTGGGTGACAGACCTTCCCATTCCAATTCATTGACCTCCTTCACTTAGTGAACACGACTAAGGAACGCACACTCAGTGTTCATACACTTAAGATGGCCTAAGCAAACTGACGTGCGGAACGACAAGCCTTAACGGTTGATTATGTTTGTCGTGACAGTCTTGGACCAAACATGTCCATCATACCGCTTATCCATTCCAACCATTTGCTTGGCTTGAGATGGAGCCCCAAGATTGTCTATTGCTGGCAACTCAAAAACTACATCGCCATTAAAAGTTGGTGGCAACACCGTCACTCTATGAATGTCAATAGTGTCGTAATCAATTTTGGACAAAGCATTCCCGCAACCTTTTAAGTTACGGAGGCCTCTCAAACAGTCAAGGACAGATGCTCCAAATATATTCCGGACATCTAGGTCTTCGGCGCATTCTCTTTTGAGGCACCTAAGTTTTGCAAAGTCGGCACCGCAGGAAGAGTCTTTGAGTCAAAAGGTGGTTCAGGGGAATTGACATCTGAATCAGAACTCAAGCAGGTGACTTTCTTAGAATGGCCTTCAACCTTAACATGAATCAAGGGAGGAGTTTTATAAGACAAAGTAGAGGACCGGTTGAATGTCACTCCGTCATTGGAATTTGAACCATGAAAATTATGGATGCCGTAGGCCCTATACTTTCTGGATTTCAATTTCCAGAAAGTGTTCTCCTCACTGGATGGAGGTAACTGTCCTACAGTGTGAGTAAGAACACCTGACTCACTTTCATAAATCTCCTCATCAACATGGATCAAATCCAATCTCAATTGGAACCTAAGACTTAATCTAACCGCCGACACTTCGGCAAGTCCGCCTTGTCCCACCGGGAAAACGATTGGTATCCCTTCACCATTTGCAGTGACAACAACCATATCAACGAAGTCCGCCATCAGACTAAAGCCCGATCTCCCAGCACTCGCTTTTTAACCCAATACAATGTAACTTGTACTACAAATCAAGACCTACGTGAACTTCAAAACATGACATACTAAGTATAAGTTATGGAACATGAAGGAACAACACAAAGGTCCTAAGTGAGTACATCCATAAAGCACTTCTTCGGAAATCATTCAGAATGGTTCCCGCTACAATCTCCTGAAACGAAAGGGAAGTGTGACATCTTCTAGAATGAGTGAAGAAGATGGTAAGACACCTCTAAAAACATTGAAATAGAAAGTGCAGATAAAAGCACAGGTCATCTTGAACCATTTACGAATTAATGCATGCAGTCACTGAAGCTAGGAATACACTAATGGCTTCATATTTAAGCGAAAGTGACGGCTCATTCATTGCGTGTGACAATGTATATCCTAGATGCCTGTTTATTAGTAGACGTCAAAAAGAACAGCCACTAAAAAAATATACTAGTACTTATCAAATATGGAATTATGTATATAACATTGTATTAGTTGCGTCATTCAAATTAAAATGACTAATTTCAATCCAATATGTTAAAGATTCCTCGCTAGAATACTATTCTGAAGAACAACCATGTGTCATCCTAAATAAGGATGATTTCCCTACAAAGTAACTATGATTAGAAGCCACGAATCAACAGCACATGGCTATAAACGAAATCATCACATTCATAAAATATTGAAATAAATATATACATGCAAAGGTTTATTATAACAAGCATGGAATACTCATATTGGATATAAAGTGTCATTTGTAGTAAAGCCTTTGTAAAAATTTAGATAGAATATAAAGTGGAAGAAAGTATTGCAATTGAACAATACAAAATTGTAGAGGGTATAAGGGATAGACACTTTCCATATTGTAGCCACATCTACGAAAATATAATTGCTCTCATCATTAGTAGTCAAAGGAAAAGAAAGAATAGATTTTTATAATTCCGAAAGAAATAAAATATAAAATAACATTAGAATTATTACTTGTCAAAAGTAATCCAATCCAAATAGTCCAAATGATAATTCCAGCGTGTAACCCATTGCAATCCTTACACAATATAGGTTGGATCTAAGTAGTAATGGAAAAGACATTCTCGACTCATAAAATCATGAAATAGAGGAAGATATCTGAGTTGAATGAAAATTACATAAATCTAAAAAGTAAGTTCTTCTATGACCCCAAAAATAAACTATCAAGTACTAAAAAAACTTTTCTGGAATGATCACAAGTAAGTCAGTTTACGAGGCTGGCCAGATACATTGTGTATCCCATATGTATCTCATTACATGCAATTTTCATTCAAAAAATAAACCACAAACTTCAACTGCACGAGATCATGGATCCCAATGGACCTTCAGTCCAATCTTCAAGTGAAGCACCATTGACCAGCGACCCTAAATTGATAACCTGGGCAAGCGATTGGTCTGGGTCTACCAGACTTAGAGACCCGTAGGATCGTCCGGGATTCCCTCCACGAAGACGCCAACGCCGACGCCGAAGGAAGTACACGCACCAAGGGACTCCTGTCATCAGAGGAGAGCCGGCGCTGACACAGTCTCTTGGTCTTTATTCACTGTACACCAGTTTGGAAAAGAGCGTTGTATGTTCGACTCCTAGTTTTGGAAGATTATCCACTGTGGATTCTTCATTACAACAACCATGGTGATGGAGCGTAACCTCAGATCAAGAAGAAACCACGTTGGAGAAGTCCTTGGCGCAGTATTGACACCACCAACTTCAAGCTCAGGAGTAAGTCTCAGAACCCAATAATGACGTCATTGTAGAAATCATCACTCTGTTCGTAGTGAGCGTAAAATAGTATCCCATTGGGACAGAGGGGTTTCCTGCAGTTGGGCCGTAGTGGCACCACGATCTCCTCTTTTCATAGTAATTTCCATTCTCTGGATTTGTGTTCGTGTTTGAAAAAGCCCTATCCGGGGTATTTGTGCAATCCGAGCGAAGCCCTAGTGCCCACGGCGTCTTTGAATGAAGGTCCTCGCTGTATAGAACAGTTTGGTTCCGATCTTTTTTTTTGGAAGTGCTGAACCTCCAGGGACTGTCTTGCTTCCCCGAGGTATGCTCAGTCCATTGCCATCTCATGTATTGACGATCCTTCCATTTTTTCCAATTTGGGTTTTGGTTTGGGAAAGCCCTTTTGGGGCTATCTATGCATAGCGAGGGGACCCTACGGACCCCTCTCGGGCCCGAGAGGTCCTTGAGGGGCAGGGCACCAATGCATACGAAGCGAGGACCTCGTGCCCGCGACCTCTTTGACTAAAAGAGCTCTCTGTCTGGACCTGTGAGGTTCTATTCCTTTTTTTTTGGAAATGCCGATCCTCGAGGGTCTGTCCAGCTTCCCCCAGGTATGCTCAGTCCATCGCCATCTCGTGTTTTGACAATCCTTTCATTTTTTCCAATTTGGGTTTTGGTTTGGGAAAGCCCTTTTGGGGCTCTCTGTGCATAGCGAGGGAACCTTGCGGACCCCTCTCGGGCTCGAGAGGTCCTTGAGGGGCAGGACACCCATGCATACGGTGCGAGGACCTCGTGCCCGCGGTGTCCTTGACTGAAGGAGCTCTCTGTCTGGACCTGTGAGGTTCTGTTCCTTTTTTTTTTGAAATGCCGAACCTCCAGGGACTGTCTTGCTTACTCGAGGTATGCTCAGTCCATCGCCATCTCGTGTTTTGACGATCCTTTCATTTTTTCCAATTTGGATTTTGGTTTGGGAAAGCCCTTTTGGGGCTCTCTGTGCATAGCGAGGGAACCTTGCGGACCCCTCTCGAGCCCGAGAGGTCCTTGAGGGGCAGGGCACCCATGCATATGGTGCGAGGCCCTCGTGCCTGCAACGTCCTTGACTGAAGGAGCTCTCTGTTTGGACCTGTGAGGTTCAGTTCTTTTTTTTTTGGAAATGCCGATCCTCGAGGGACTGTCCTACTCCCCCAGGTATCTTCAGTCAAACCGCGGTCTCTTGTTTTCGGCGAGGGGGATTCTACGGAATAGTTCCAGACATCGTGGGATCCCAAGAATGAGTCTTACGTTTTGTTCCATGTCTTTTTTCATGATTTTGTCTTAACTGGATTGGTTTGATTCAGGACGTTCCGGCTGCCGTGGCCGATGTTCTCATTGATACGGCTGAGGGAAGTCGGGACATACGAGCAGTACCAGAAGTTCCGCTTGAGGTCTCTGTGGAGATGGAGACGGCTGAGTTACCACCTCGTAGTATTCTGGAAAATCCATTACCGAGGCCTAGGGTAAGCTTGGACGCGTTATTACAAGACTTAGACACAAACAATGATGACATGTTCAGTCAAGGAGAGACGTCTCCTCCTCATTCCTCTTGCACCAGTGTAGGAGATGACTAGGATATGGTGGTTGATTACGATACTTAGGATATGACAGAGTATTGCACATGCAACCATGTGGATGTAGAGGTCACATCCAGTGTAGTGTCTGATGCTGATATTCTTATATATTGTTGTAGACAATACAGGTCTCTCACCGAGGCTTGTGTTTGCGTTGTTTGAGGCGGATTGAGTACTTTCGTAGGGGTTGCATTGAGATAACACGAATGAGTACTTGAACAATTGTTTCCTCTATTATTATTGTTATCAGACTTCCATGTTTGTCTGCTTATTTCCTTTGCTCGTGTCCAAATGAAGCTGATTTGTAATTTGAATTATAATTTTATTATACTTCTCTGCTCAATACAAAACATTACTTCATCAGGACCTGTTCACTCTCCGACGAGGTCGACTGGGTCGACGATGGTGGATGTGGGTTCACAGCTAGGCATTGGCTTGGACGTGGAAATGGATGACGGTGTGGAGGACCACCTTCTTGGAGGTCAACATCACTACATGGAGGATGACATCAGGAGGTCCCAAACAATGGACACAGTGTCTATCATTTTGAGTTTGCGGTTGACCACCTCTGATCTCTCCCACATGCGGATTCCTCTTTGCTGACTGGTGCCTATGCCTATGGTCCGACCGACACTCTCTTGCGATCTTACATTGCTTGAGAATCAGTTTAGCCATGGATATGAAGAAGGCGCAAGGGTTTTTTACGTCTCCATTTCGGATGAAGATGGTCAGACAGTAGTTTTCTCCGATAGAGAGAAAGATGAGTGGGGGCCCATATGGAATTCCGTTAATGATTAGTTCAATCTTTCATTGAAGTCCAAAGCAGCTCTCAAGCACTTGGTGGACTACAAGTTCTTCATCTGTGATGGAAATCACAGATGTATAGCTTGGATGAACCATATTAATCGACTTCATCGAATAGAGAGGGACTGGCATATTTCCGTGGACTCCATTGTACTTGATACACGGAATCGTATCGGGGTGGCAATGCAGGCAATGCACGACATCAACAAGTATGCCTTACCTACTTGGGTTTAACCCATTGAACTTATTACACATCTTCATATTGATTTAAATTTTTGGTTTTATTTTTGGCATTATCACCTCATATGTTGGAGTGGTATGGTATGACAGGCATACTGAAAACTCTCATGTCAAGACAAACCTCGTACACACCTTGTATCGAGTGCAAAAATACGGAGGTATGGATCTCGAGAAGTTCAACGAGCTTCTCAGTCAGGATGACATTAAAACCTGCCAGCAGATTACACAGAGGACATGGTATTCCATGCCCTTAGAGGTCTTCACTTCCTTCATCTTTAAGGTATAATATGATTCTCTTACTAGTTGGTTATCATTTCAACGCAAATTAATATCTCATTGTTCTTTACTTTACTTTTTTGTTTGAGCACACCTTGTTCTTATGTGCACCGCTTGCTATTTCAGCAAGAAATTGCAGCAGTTGCTGATGTTGTAGTTCAAAAATACAACGAGGAGATCGGGGACGATGAGATGTCCAAAGAGGGAGTTGCAACGGCAATGCGGTTTTCAATTAAGGAAACCACGAAGAAGCTGTACAAGAAGTTATCGAAGATTGTAGCGGTGGCCAACCCTGCACTTAGAAGAGATTGGTTGGAAGAGGTACAGTCCACTCATAGTTGAAATCAGAGGATTGAAACTCTACTCTAGTCTTTTGTTTCTAAACAAGTGTTCTTTGCTTGGACACAAATTGAACGGCACTAGAACTTGTACTTCAGCCCCGAGTTGACCTTAGAGAAGTTGCAAATGATAGCTACAGCCAACGTCAATGCAATGTTCAAGATTAGGTGGTTGAAATGGATCAATGCCTCAAGGCCCACTCGAGAGGCACGCCGCTTTCCACCACGTCCTGTGAATGAGGAAAAATTACAAGTTTTCCTTAGTAAGGCATGCTGGTATGTAGGGGTAATATTTCATTCTATGCATTCCTACCCCTCTTCATAGTACCGTAGTAAATTTCAGTTGCTATCTTCACATTCCTTTAATCTAATATACAAAAAAATCTATTGGTCTCACTCACTTTACCATGCATGGTGATCCCTATGTACTAGCAAATTGAGGAGACAACTACTGAGATGTTCGACTCCATAATCCAGGCAGATAATATATCGGTAGACTTCTCCGTCTCTATCGAGCCGCAAACACTCTCCGAGTATTTGGAGGGGTAGAGAATGAAGCTTTGGGATCATGCTTATACAGGTACGTTCAAGGGTGTTGACGCCTTCAAGAAGTCAGACTCCTTCAAGGACTTCAGGGGATCCGTATTGGCAGTTAAACGCGTGATATACAGGTACATGTCTCTCTGATTAACCATTCCGTTCTCTTCCTCTAATATTGAATGTGCCTTCACAGTCGACGAAGAATTACCTATGTAGATGTGTCCAGTCTAATTGAGTTGTCTAGGATCTTTTCTAATGGAGCTGGTTCTATTTCTCTTAAACTTTCTTGTGATGTATACTGAGACATGCGGTCACTTCCATATATTCTAAACTTCTATTGCAATTTGGTCTTACACACACCTAACTACTCTTCCATGAAGTGAGATAGACTAACATGCAAAATTCATTTGTAGGTACTTCAAGTTCGAGTTATATGGCAAGAAAGCCCTTGCGAAGGCTAATTTGCCCCCATTTCTCACCACGTGGCTGGATCGATCCTCCGGAGACTGTATGTTTTCGCCCACACAATTGAAGAACTGGATGAGCTCTCATTTGCAGGCTTGCCCTTGGTACCTAGAGTGCAACTTCGAGATCACGCCACTAGAAGAGGAGATTCTTTTTCAGACGCTCAAGGATACCGCGGTTGTTGAGTCTGAATTCGATGAATTTGCCGGATTAGACCCGGAGGCACGAGATAGGGCCATCAAGAGGCGTGAAGCATCTGACAAGAGGAAATTGGAGAAATTGGAGGATGCCAAGAAGAAGACCGAGGAAAACAAGAGGAAGAGACTTGCTGCCTAGGCTGAGAAGGATCAAGGGAAGGCTAAGAAGAAGGGCACGAAGAGGAAGGCTGAGACACCATTGCAAGAACTGGCTACTAGTGCAGTTGACATGAAAGAAGGGTTGTCTAGTTTTTCCCTAACTCAAGAGCATTTGGTGCATAGATTGACGCCAACAACTCATAATCTAGACCCTATTCCGGATATTGATGAGTGCATCTTGAACTTGGCTTTGGGTAATCTTCAAGGCATGAAAAAGGCCTATGACGACGTCCTATCCTTCTTGGCCATGGTAAGCCCTTCATCTCTTCCTGTGTCCACCGTGCCTCTATCATTTTCAACACCCTAAACCACCATTGAATCACACATCTCTTCTTCCGTTGGCCCTAAACCGCGGCTTTGTTTACTATAGTGACGTTTGTATTTCAATATACATTTTTCAATATCATAACCTTGTTCATCTTTTGTCACAAACACTTTTCCGTGTAGCATTCCAATGACAAAGATCGCTACTTCAATGGGGTCCTCGATTCCCAATCAGCTGTGGACTTGATAATCGTGGATGTTCCCGAAGGTCTCCATGTGCCCACCATATTCGTTCCACCTAGCCCCATTCCTACGTGGAACGAGTTCTCATTTCAATGGTTAGTTCCAGTTTTTGACTTCGCTCAAGAGTTTTTGCACCACAGAGGTCGTATGTTGGTGATGTACCCAGCCCCCTCTGTTCCCCACAGAAGCCACATCCTCGGATGTTGCAAAGAGTACAACTTCAGGATACTCATCACTTGGTTCGGCATGAATCATCTTCACTTGACCTCGCCTGCTGATCCCACTAAGACGGTAAGAGACCATTTAGACTCCTAAATACTTCTCTTGCATTTCCTCATCAATTGTACTGGAATTCTTACTTCTTCTGCTTATAGACAATGAGGTTTGCCATCTCCCTAGTGGTCAAGGAATGTGGACCAAAGACACAGGAGGAATTTCCATTCCAGTTCGTCCCATCCCACAATGCGGTGGGTGTCAATGTGGGACGGGACGACATCCTCCAGAATTTCTATAACAAGGAGGACGTCACCATGAATGGCAACAAACTATGGTAGGGTCCTCGGAAAAAGGCTCGGCAGTTCATGCAAATGCTTATAGAAGCATGCTCTGAACCTGGGGACGTCGTCGTCGACTGCACTGCGTCTACAGGTACTTGTTGTTTTCTTTGTTCAACTAATTTTTGTCGAATTATTGGATAATATAGCTATTTCGATTTCTTAGACTTTAACTTCTCTAGGATGCTAGTAGGGGCTAGCATTCAAGCTTGTCGTGCCATACATCGGTACATTCTGGCATTTGAGGAGGACAAGGCTATCTTTGATGCCCTCATTGCTCCAGTCATGCGCACGATTCCAAAACCGCCATCGCCACGCCCTCCTACAGCCGCTTTAGATCTTGACAACATGGATGTACTGGTCCAAGCTATTGTCAAGACATCACGATTCAGTAAGTAGGTTTTCCTCTAAGTTCTATGGTTTAAATTTACTGTTTTCTTCATGGGTTCATTTGATCTAATACTTTGTTCACTTGTTTTCATAGGCAAGACCCGACAATGAAGAACTCTAAAAAGGTTCTATTTTTTTCCAACCCTCGATTTTTCCCAAGTCCCCCTAAGCCATTTCAACTCCCCGTGTATGCTGAGGTGGTTTCCAAAGATTTCATTGCCCTAAATCCGAGGCCAACTTCTAGGGCCCATTTGGTAGATCCTCGTGTACTGGAGTTCGTAGATGATTGTGCTGCAGAATTAGATTCACAGACATCAGATAGTGAGGATAGTTCGACCTCAGCCCACTTTAGCTGAAATATTGTTGTACACCACTATGGTATTTTCAGTGCATGTTGGTGATTGACTATTTCTAAATTTCTCCTTTCTTTCCTATTTGAAGTCTACTTATATCATTTGAATGTTTGTAGCCCTAAATTGGATGATGTTATTCATAGTGATTTGAGGTTGTACTACCAAAATTGATTTAAAATCCTAAAACCCTAAACCTCTCACATGACCTAAACCCACAGTTGTAGGTAGACTACACCTTAACGGTCATAGGACAATTGTTTCTACAGAATATGGGACCCTTAATCCTAACCACTTTTCAATTAAATGGAACCCTAAAATGTAATCTTAGCCTTTTTCCGATGTCTTTCCCAACATGGCATCTATTCATAGGAAGTTCTCACCCATTTTCTCACCCATTTTCATCTTGTTTTGTCATCTACTTTCATCTATTTCTTGACACACTTTCATCCAAACCCTAAAATTCGTTCATCCATTTTTCCAATGAAATTCATCCATTATCCTAAACCGCTTTCATCCCTTTCATCCAACTTCTTTCATCGACTTTTTACAACCACTTTCATCCATTTCATCCATTTCATCCAACTACTTTCATCGACTTTTTACAACCACTTTCATCCATTTTCCATCGACATTCATCAACTTCTTCTTCAACTTCAATCCAATTTTCCAAATAATTCTAGAAAATTTTTAATCCATTTATTCTTATTAATATTTTTAAACCAATAAAAATATTTACCCCGCTCACCAATCCCCGCTTCTCGCTCACCGCTCACCGCTCCATGCTCACATACCAGCATTCCCCGGCTATTTAGTTGACAAGCTTGTATGACAAATTGCATGATGTATGATGTGTGGGTGCAAAAGTTTCTGAGCCTGTTCAATTTCATTTGGAATAAGTCTTGGAAGAAGACCATTTCATTTATGATATAGAATTACTTGGAGCTTCTTAGAAGTTGTGTTCCAACAATTTCATTGATATTTGAATTATCATGATGACCCGTTAAAGCAATTGTGGTTTTATTGTTTTAGTGTGTATACTTATAATGAATCAACTATGAAGAGACGTAATTAGTAAATTCATCACAAATTTCCAATGAAGGATTTTAAAGTAATTTACATAAATGATTTGTTTGAAAAAGGAAGTTGTATCTTATTCACCTGAAAACTTTGGAAGCAAACATGAAGCATGTGACCGTATGTCCGTATTTTTGTTGGCATGTAATTTTGAGATTAAATTGTTATATGTTTTTTTTAAGAGAATTTTCCAGTAGCAAATGATTTTATCAATTCAAACAAAATTCTAACGTGATTCATGAAGTGAAATCGAAAAACAAAGAGAGTGATTCAATTTAGTGTTTTTTCAAAAAGGTTTAGGACTTTATGACACTTGGATTTTTAGAAGCCTTTGGGTTCCCAATTTAAACCCTCAATTTTTTTTCATTGCATTGTTTTCATAAAATGAACAAAAGAAAATAGGAAATTAAGCTCTAAATGAATGGGTTACAAAATGTATGTGTGTCCAATATTTTCCTAAACCCGAAACCGTAATTAATTTGTTATTTTGAGTACCGGTTCTTTGTATATTTATTAAAAAAATCCTTTGAAATTCTATTGCAGCACTCAAAAATGAATTACAAAAATAAATGAGTTTTCTCTTTACAAATTTGTAAAGTGCAATGTTCTTTTTGTTCATTGCTAGGGACTCTTAGAAATGAGCATGAATTGTACCAAATTTCAAAAACAAAATCACATTAGAAATTCTCTAAGAATAAAAAATTAAAGATATAGACTAAATTCGGGGAGTCTGAAGCGGTCAGACGGGTTGGTAGACGAGCTCCAGAGACCGCGGACGAGGTCACGGACGGGCCAACAGATTGGCGGACGGGCTCCAAAATCCGCGGATGGGGTCGGGGATGGGCGGACGGGATGGCGGATGGGCCGCAAAAACTGCGCACAGCAGTGTGGACGGGGTCGCGGACAAGAAATTACCCCAGGGTAAAAACCTGATTTTGCGAATGTCACAGGACGTCCGGGGGGGTCGCGGACACGGACACCCGACGTCCGGACACTCGCGGCTGCATTACGATGCCCTGTCAACCTTGAGTTCACCACCCCAAATACAAGAACTTCATTGTACTCATGTATTTGCCAAGGGTGGGCAAATATACGCTTACAATTATGTCACAATTCTTGATTTCTATTAATAGTGTATTTTATTTTCTTATTTTTCTCCAATGTTCTGCATTAAGTGTATTCATTTGAATTTTTTGTTGTAAAGATGTTTTCCATGTTAAAGTTGAGTATCAACAACCTAAAGATTAGTCCTTCAGTAGATGCACCTCATCAATTTCAAGAAATGTCTCAATTGATGACATATTAGATGATTTAAAGTCTACATTTTTAATGAAATAAAAATTTTCAAAGGTTGAATGCGGCTTCTTCCTATTGTTTATAGTAGTAGCAAATTAATTAAACAAGGCCTTATTCGTTAAATTGAGACAAGCTGCGATCTCATTTTAATTCACTTCTATATTTAGAAAACAAAAGAGTTCATTAAATTGAGACAATTCAATAAATTGAGACTTAAAAATATCAAAGTGCATATTTAATTAATTTACTATTGCTACAAATAGTAGGAAGAAGCCGCATTCATCTTTTGAACATTTTTATTTCATTAAAAATATACACTTTAAATCATGCAAGATATCATCAATTGAGACATTTCTTGAAATTGAGAGGTGCATCTACGAAAGGACTAATCTTTAGGTTGTTGATACCAAGCTTTAACATCTAAAACATCTTTATTACAAAAAATTCAAATGAATACACTTAATGCAGAACATTGGAGAAAAATAATAAGATAAAATATACTATTAATAGAAATCAACAATTGTAACACAATCAAACTACCCTAATAAAATGGACAAAATATGTTTCTGTGAACATCTCAAAACATGTAAATGCAAAGTCCATGCCACTTCACACCCTACAATAAAAACTACTTATATACCTATACACTATTCATCCTTCCGCCATAGACTCATCGTTGTCTGAATTAGCCGTAAAGGCTTCCATTGATGCTTTGATGATGTCAATTTGTGGCTTTGGAATTGCCACCCTTGGATCTGAAGTCCCCTCTCACATACATGGCTTCCACGCGGTCATGATATAGTTTGTGCTCGACCATGTTGGGATTATTGCTCGATCTTCGTGCCACACATTCCCTTTTTTGTGTCCTATCCATCATATGTTTCCATGTTAATGTGTCGATTTGAAGCTAGCATCCAATATTGGATTTGGATCATATTCATATGCCCTAGATCCAGATTCGAATTCGTAATGGCTTGGAGTCATCATTAGCAAGCAATACCACGACAAAATAACCTACGAACGTATCGTGATTAACACGAAAAGAAGCACGGGGACGATCATGCCTTCGTCCAACAAAGGATGCATCTTATGCATTCCCTTCACGTAGTGTACCATCCCTCTTGTCGCGACCTGTAATCTTAGAAGTCAAGATGTTAGTATTTATAAGGGTATAACTATGTAGAATTTTTCAAACTTTCTAATAAGCAAAAAGTATTACAACCCTCTTAGCCTAAACAACTCATTTAAACTAAGAAAACACTCCAGCTAATCTGTAACGGGATCCAGGATGGATCCGGAATCCGGAAACCCGGATAGCAACAGCCTACTTGTCACAACGTGCGGTTTTAGATTTTTTTTGGTTTACCAAGTCAAGCTAACCGGAAAATACATATAGGTATCCGGAATTAGCTAAGGAACCATCTAGATCTGAATATGAAGCGGAAAATGAGATAGTGAAAAGATATACTCAATCCAGATCCCAGGAAGTGAAAGGGTAGGAATGGATATCTGACCGGATAGGGATGGACTAGATACCTTAGACGAACCGGATCCGGAATGAGTCAGGATGAGGTGGCAGGTAGTCCAACGGCTATAAAAGAACTGGAGCTACCTAGGTCAAACTCTTTCTCATTCTCGTCTGCCCAGCGCTGTCTGTGCTCTGTGGTTGTGTCTGCCTGTCGATTAAGTTTTCTGTGATAGCCTTTCGTGCGAGACCTGTGCGATTAGTGTTCGTTGCGAGACTTGTGGTCCTTGAACGTTCGAGCTTTAATTACCGATTGAGATCGGGGAGCGAAAGTGAGAACGAGACGTACGGCTAGGAGAGATAGCGAGGGAGTACCGGAAAGGGTCCCAAGCGCACCAATCCGTGTCCATGCCGTAGCTTAGGAGGACTAGAGGCGGACATGCCAGTTCCAGTGCGCCTCCAGCGGAGGTAAAGCTCCGGAAGGTAGTTCCGGTTGTTCCCTCCACCGAACCAGCCAAGTCCCAACTCATGGAAGATTTGAGCTCCATGGGCTGCCTAGGTTTTGTAGATAAACCCTGGGGCTTCAAAGAAGAGTCCATAGTCAAAGAACTCTTGGGCAAGCTGTCCAACGAGTTTGACAACACTCAGCGAGCCGTTCCACATCTATGGACGGAAGACATGTGGAGAACAACCTATAGTTTCCGCGCAGGAGGGCTGGAAATGGCAAGCCGGAAGGATGAGTTCTGCCGTGGGAAGTTCAGGGGAGCGGTGAACTCGAAGGACGGATACGCGGTGGACGACTGCATCGATGAGCGGCAGCGCTGGCTGCTGAAGTTCTTAGTTCCGGTCCTTCATCCGGAAAAACCGACGAGGGTAACTATCTCCCTCACCAACACTATTTTCGGCTCTCTGAGGGGAGACCGGAAAGTTGACTGGGCTTGGATCCTTTCTGAGCTAGTCACCCAACTCGTAGGAAGAGTGGGGAAGAGTAGGGCCACTCCGGTGTGCCCCTATCTCATGCACCTCTACCATTTCCAACATCTCCTGAGCGCACCGGAGGAGAAGAGGTGGAAGGCTCAGGAAACTCTCCTGAAATACGGAGAATCGGAAACTGATGAGGAGATGGAATCCGGTTCCGATCCCGAGGAGAATAATGAGTCAGAGGAAGAGGAGACGCCAATGCCGGTCATCAAACGACAAAAGACGACCTCTCCCAACAAGAGGGGGACGTCGCCCGCTCGCGATACCCCGGCCCTAGAGGAGAAGCTGGAAGTTGAGAAGACGGTGTCAGAAGAATCAGATCCCAATGATCCGTTCAAATCACTCGTAAAGAACCTATGCGATATACGAGCGGATTGGGAAATGAAAAGGAAGATGCTGATAGCAATCGGGAGGATGGTGGGAGCGGCACCTGACCGGGAGCTACCGGAAAAGGTGGCGGCCTGTATTTCTGATCCGGTCGAGTCCCGGAAGCAAGAAGTAGAGATCCGCCGGCTACAGGAGGAGGTGGATCGGATGAAGGCGGAGATCCTGGTGCATCAGGAGAACTTCGCCGCCACCAAATCGATTGCAGAGGATGCTCGGCAGATGATGGAGCAAGTGAAGGCCACGTTCGGGGAAACCGGACCGGCCCTCACCAAAGCCAAGTTGTTTGACGAGCGGGTGCACGAGGAGAAGAAGCTATCCGGTACCCGGATGGTACGGATCCTCAACGACATTGCCGAGCAGGTAGAAGCGGCAATGCAGGAGGCACGGAAGGCAGCGGATCGGATGGAGGAGAGTACCCGGATGCTGTCGGGAGCAACCTGCTCTCGCGGTATCCAACTCTCGGATATTTCCCTCCCGGATTCGTTCCCGGAAGTGACAATAGGCAAGGGGAAGGATACGACCCCGAAGTCCAAGAAAACGACCCAGGCCGGCACGCCTGGGACCACCATCGACTTGGACTCACCGCCCGCGTCCACCGAAGGCAATCCGGTTCCTCGTCCTCAGGAGATTGAGAGGAGTCGGAACCTCAACGAGGTTTTTGAGCAGATGGACCCGGGAGCGGACAGCGCAACCATCGGATCACGGATAGGGACTTAGGATATGCAGAGTAGGTAGAGTAGGAGCGGATACGGAACCTGTTCCGGTCCAAGTGGGGAGTAGGTAGGACCGAAAAGTCTGACCGAGATGGCGGCGGAACTTTCGCGAGTTTTCCCGCCCATTTGTAACTTTTTGAAATGTATATAGTCAGCGCCCGCGAGAGACGCTGGGAGTCTTCTTTTTGCAATTTCTGTTGTACCTTTGTATGCGCTCTCTCGTTGTGTGTGTCTCCCAAGCTTGGCAGGTTTGCATGATGTGAAGTTAGGAAGGTGTAAGGCAGAGTTGTGGTTAGATTTCTCCCCTTAGTGCGATAGTTTCCGACCCTTAGTGTGTGTGCAGGTTGTGTAAGTGTTGGGAGTGTATTTCAGTGCCTCAGCAAGATCCAGGGTTTTAAAGTTCCAGGTGAGATAGCCGTTGTTAGGCTAGGTGGAAAGGGAGGGTATCCTTAGTCGCGCTAGAACTCCTGGACAGGTAGTCCGATCGAGTGTCCGACCTTCTGAGAGGTCTCACTACCATAGATTGGTAAACGGAATGACCCTAGGTACTGTTGGAACGGACGAGTATACTTGTAGCCACCTAGCTTCGCATGGATAGGAGCTGGCACTAAGGTCGTTGTAGTAAGAACGGATCGTACGGGGGATCTCTGTGTGACTTGCATTCCGGATTGCTGTCCGGATTGTTGTGAGGGATCAAACCGGATCCAAATTAGTTAGGAGAGGAAGGGAGAGAATAGTGGGTCTTCAACCACTATAATCCGCTGAAGGAGTGGTGGGCCTACCACTCAGAAACCTAAGCGGCGAACCCTTTGATGGTCCAACAGAGGCAAAACTAAACCGGAAGAGTGTTGGGGAAATACGGGAACCAGTCGGAGCGGATTGGTTCAGAGTAGTACCAGGACCGGAATTGTTTAGGTCCTGGAGATTGGGAGGACTAGGTTTAACGGAGGATTTCGGAATCGAGTGGGAAGTAATCCGATCGAGGTTCTCTGGGTGGTTGTTGGTTTCCGGTTTTAGATCAGGGACCGGAAGGGAAGTTTTAGAGGGTGAAAGCGCTTACTCGCCCAAACCAAGTAAATACTTCACAGAATCTCATGGGTTCGATCTTTAGAGTCACTTCGTTATGCTCTAGAGTGATTTTTGTGAGCATAATAGGGAATTTACTTATCTTATGCTGCGACACTACTATCTAGACTTCCGGTCTAGAAATAGGGACCCGTTATGGGTGACGGTCCGCTTTACGAACGGTCGGTATTTTGACGGGTACTTAACCCCACCACTCTCATTTGTTCTCCCTCTTTTCCCACAACTGTTTTGTGCACGCATAGCTGAGTGAAAGAGTGGTGAGTTAGTGCTCGAGTGAGATGTGATAGTGTGTTCAGATTTTAGAGTGGTGTGAGATGGCAGAGGGAAATATCCGGAAGACTTTGGTCACCGGCCGGATGGTTTGTCCAACCATTCCGGAAAGGCTGAGAGACAGATCCCAGCTAGAGGATGACCTGAGTGAGATAGGGTGTGTCGGTCTGTTCATGCGGCCATGGACCGTAATGAACGACCGGATGATTCAGGAACTGATGGTAGGAGCTTCCAACCACTATGAGTTGACAGTGAGAGGAAGGCCTCAAACCTGGACTGATGAAGTCTGGGGTAAGGTCTATGGATTTCCGAAGAAGGGATCCGGCCTAGCTTCTCGGATCGACAAGTTTACAGTCAGAAAATTCAGGAACACAGCCCATTCGAAGGAAGGGTATGCGATTAGTGATTGCCTAGATGCAAGACAGAGGCATGTCCTAGAGTTCTTGATTCCCATCCTGTATTCGGAAAAGCCTACCCGGGTTATGGTTACGGTAGCAAACACCATATTTGGTGCTTTTGAGGGTAGACCAGTCAGTTGGGGCAAGGTGATTGGATCCTTAGTTACCAAGCTTGCCGCCAACGTGGGAAAGGGAAAGACCAGCCCCATAGGGCCGTATCTTTTCCATCTGTACCACCACGTAGAGCTTCTCAGTGATGCGGAAATGGTGGAGTACAACACCGGAGCGACCATCCTCCAATATGGCCTGGCGGAAGAAGTGACAACCGAGCAGCCGCCAATAGAAGAGGAGGAGGATCCGGAAGAAGACGAGCAACCCTTGGAGCGAAGGCACCGAAAGTCGATGGATCCGACATCACGGGGAAAGCTTTCGGCTCAGCAGAAGATCTCCGAGGACGAGGAAGGAAGTATATCCGGGTTCTTCAAGATCGGGTTCAACTGGGTACTCCAAGCACAAGAGTACCACAAGAACCTGGCGGAACTGCTAAGGAGGATCAACCAGAAGTTGAAGGCGAATCTCGAAGACATCCTCGACGCATTGAAGAAACTTCCCAATCCGAAAGTTCTCGAGCGGAAGGACAAGCAAATCGTAGCCCTAGAGAAGGAGAAAGCGGATCTTCAAGCAAGACTGAGCTAGGCACAAGGGGAGATGGCTATAGTGAAGCAAAGGGAGAAGGAAGCCCTCCAGCTGTTGAAGAACTTATTCGGCTTAGTAGACAAGCTGGCAAACATGGTGATGAAGATGGCTCTAACCTAGAGCCGATTGACCGAGGAAGGGCACCTCACTGGATCCAAGGTGATCCGGATACTCGTGGACTTCTCCTCAAGGATGGAGCTCACACTTAAGGAGATGAGGCAACTGCTTGGGCGGATCAACCCCGACCGGGTAATGGACTTCTCCAACTTCCCGGAGATCCATTTCGACACGGAGACTCTCGTCAAGCTCACCGCCTCAATGCCACTACCTTCAAAACCGGAAGCCCCGCAGAAGACTCTCCGGTACTCGACGAAACCCTTCTCCAAGGAGCTGGAGAAGACAATCTGGGGGAGCGTGAAGTCATCACCTGAGCCAAGCACGCAGCCGAATACAAGACGGGAGTTGGCGCCTCCAGAGATTACGGTTTCTCCACCCGTCCTAGTGTTCAATCTTCCGGAAAAGGAGCCGCTGCCGACACCTCACACCCAAGCCCATGGCCAACTAATAGAGCGGATTGGGGGGTTGTTGAATCCAGCCCGCTCTCATCCGGAGGAATTCGAGCATATGGTGGAGGAGCAACAACAAAGGAAGGAGATTGAGCCCATCGTGTTGGATGAGACATCTCCAAGCGAGAAGAACGAGAGGGAGATAACTCAGATTGAGAAATCTGAGGAAGAAGAGTACCGGACCGGATTGGAGGACGAGGATGAGGAAGAAGTAGACTACTCTCCTTCGGAAATCCGGAAGATATAAACCCGGGCGGCGTTACAGATGACCCCCATCAAGGCGACCCCGAAAGCAACTCCAAGGTCATCCACGTGTGCACCACCGAGTCAAGGCGGGAGCAGCCAGAAGAAAGCGCGGAAGGGGAAGTAGATAGGATCTTTCTTTAGGCAGATAGGATTTTAATTTTGAACCGGATCCAGATTTCAAGGTGTGGGACCAGGTTCCAGATTTGTAGGATCTCACTTTTCCAGGTTTCTCGGTGAGTTTGTGAGTGGTCACCTGGATTTCTGGGTGGCCTTTTTGCCTTTTTGGCTTTGGTTGTTTTTGAAGTTTTAAAGTGTGAGGCGGGTTGTTTGCCTCTCATTCCATCCTAGCGTTATAGCTTGTATTTTGCCATCCTTATTTTAATCTGAGCTACCAAGTGGACCCTCAGGGATTGATTTGTCGTATATCCAACTTCCTTGTGTTTCCTTGTATGTGTGTGAAGTGTAATTGAGGAGGAGGAAAGGAGGAATCCAGATCTGAGGGGACTTGGGTTTGAGTTGTGAGGAATGTTTGTGACATTGTCTAGATTAGTGATTTTGGTCTTGAGCACATGTCTTTAAACTCCTGGAACGGGAATCCGATTAGGAGTGGTGTGGGTGCAGATCCGGAATACCAGGGAGGGTTCCATGTGGAGATAAGCAACCACCAGTGGAAGAAACCCCATATCACTTATCGGAAGGTGAGCCAAACCCTAGGATCAGTTTAGCAAACGACTTACAATCCTTATCTTAGTTGCAGTCTCTGTTGGTCTGTCATTGTAGTGGAAAAGTCTAGAGGTGTCTCTGTGTGACTTGCTTTCCGGATTGGCCATCCGGATAGTTGTGAGAGTGTTTCTGGGCTGATCTAATACAACAGTTGGTCTAAATGGACGTTGTATAGTTTAGAGAGAGAAGAGAGTGAGGAATACGAGTGGTAAGTCCCTACCCCTCTATACAATCAAAGGTGGACCCTTTGAGGGTAAAACAGAGGTATCCAAAACCAATGTTTGTGAGTGAAGAGACGGATCCGGATTCCGGATTGGATTCTGGAAAGAGAGAGCTTAAGTTGGTAGAACGGATAACCTAGGCTTGCAACAACATACTAGAATCCCCTGGGACAATATTTTGGGTTAGTTTACACGTTTGGGTGTTGTAAATGGTATTTACCGCACGCTACACGTACGACACCTCTCCCTACGATTTGCCTCATCATGGATGATCCTCGAAGCCGGCCAGAATCCATGTAGTAATGTCTCACGCGGCTCTAAAGGTATATGAAGAGTTGTTCGAACACCTTTCCAATACTCTTTTATAGGACCATTCTTCCTTCTAAATTCTCCAGATTAGTTATCATCTACCATTCCACTCCAGTGTGCAATGAAACCATTCAAACCTCTCTTAATCTCATTGAGAGAGCACATCTTCTCAGGAACTAGAAGTGGTGGATTACTGCTTGGAACTATTGGACGTCTGTCTTTAGTCTTAAACCACAAGCAAATTCCTTTGTCGTGCTCTGGCATCCATTTCTTGTCCGTATATAGATTTTTATACTCCATCAAAGCCTTCAAAGGCCATCCATTGGAATCCATGTAAAACTTGAACTGTTGGGACCTAGAATGACCTTCCAAAAAATCTCTTCCTGTGCCCAAATACCCATCTACATATCGCTTGAAATTAGGAACTTTCTCGATGAGATGAGAAATGATGGGGTGCGTTTCGCAATTCATGAAGGATTTCATGAGTTTCAGAAGTATTGGATAGTCGTTTGTCTTCAATTTAGTGCTCCATCGACCAAAAAGAGCGTCAATGTCTTCATGAGTGTGCCCAACAATGAGGAAATTGATGTACACTTTGCAGAAAATCCCTTTGTATACAAGTAGGGAACAAAAAGCAAAAACCCATCTATTCTTATTGTCCCCTGATGCATTGTCGAACTGCATAGTCAATAATGGTGGTAAAGGTTGAACTGGAATTGATTCTTCCGGAGGAGGAAGGAGAGAGTCCAAGAAAATATTTGTTTCTTCTAGAATCACCTTAGTTAATGTGGATTGCGTCTTCTTTTCAGAGAATAACTTGAGCGAAGAATTCTTTGGTGGTTCTTCAACATCACGCAACAACTTTGCAATGGACCCGATGGTATGATTTGGATTTGTTGGAAAAATGTCTAAATTGTAGTGTGCATATCGAACATCCCCATGCCCATGAGCAATCATACCTGTAACTACAACGGGCATTTTCATGTAGGTATCCGTTGCTTTGGTCTTATGAGAGAAGTGTGGAGAAGTGGTCTTGGAGTGATCCATTTTATTATGGATGATGGTTAGCATCTTCTTAGGATATGTTTCAAAAATATGCCGATTTACATAGTACAATTTTCTATGGGCCCTTTGGCCTACAAGGTGGGTATCCAAAGCAACGGTCCACCTCTCTTGCACATACAAAAGGAGAGTGTATGCGCTCCTCAATTGCTTGTATTTATCATACAAACCACATCCAACAAAACTATCTCCACGTGCTTTTGGAGCAAATTCTGGAAAAGAAACATGTCGAATGTTGCTCAAGCCACTCAAAGAAATTAGTTGCAAATTTAAAGTTGCATTAGCCTCATTGATTTTTGCTAATTAATCACTCCAACGAAATGCAGACGGCAAAACCATTGTAGGGACTTTCTCCCCTGATTCAAGTGTCCTCGTTTTGTGTGGCATTTTGTTAGCTTCAGGAACCACTAATGTTCGAAGTGTCACAGTAGCTTATATAATATGTTTCCTTGGTTTTTTTAACCCCAAATTCCCATGCGCCTCTACTTGCTTCCCATCCTTGGCCATCTCTTTGTACCTATAAAAGGTAGCTTTTGAAACCCCATGAATGGTCCACCATGCAATGGGACACACTTCCCTTCTTTTCAAGGTAATCCACTCCTTGCTAGCAAGATCTTTGTGGATTTGCCTATGCACTTCAAGAAGACACTTCTTTCAAGCATATACCCCATCGTTAATATGGAGTTGAGAATGAATAGCTTGAATTTGCCCACGTGGAAAAGGCTGCAAACAATTGTTTGGACAACAAGTTTTGGTGGACACTTCAGTGATCACTTGAGGAACTAGGAGGGTCTCTTTTTAGGGATAACTAAGCTCCATTCTCTCACGAAAGCTTTCGTAGGATCGAACCCCTTTACGAATTCTTTTGTTAGTAGCATTCATGGCCATGTTGTAAATATGTGTTTGGTGATGGTCATACAAACTGACACCAAAGAGAAAAACTTGCTTGATATGCCAAGAGTGAATTGACCACATCCATCCATGGAACTTCTTCCTGGTACAAAGACTCCGCAATTTGAACGAAAACTTGATCATCGCCAAGAGGCTTCCCATCACTATCCACGACAACATCTGGATCGACGCTCTATAATACTACATTTGCAATATCATCCCGTGCTTCAATACGGAAGGTGACTGGTTTAAAGTTCCACTTCGCACGAGGAATCCCGTCACAAGTATAGACATTAGGGTCTAACATAGGCACCGAGTTTGCAAAATCTTCAGGTCTATGAATATCCATTCTACAAAAAACGAGTGAACAATCAGATGGTATCTCATTGACAATGCAATCCAAGTATAGACTTATTAAATTGGAGGCCTGACATTTACTTAAACAAAGAAAATCTTTTCTTACAACCTATTAATCAATAGGCATCAATGAATAAAAGAACTTATCATCGAGTCGATGATATTAGTCAGTCGCCACAATAAGAATCATTGAATTCGAATCATAAAACTATCAAGATAAATACATATACGACATCCACATCCATTTACACATTATAATAAGTGAACGCTTACTCTGAAGTCGATAACACATACTATATTTTAGTACTATAGAATACTCTTTCAAATTCCTGACACGATAGTCACATGTGAAATATCATTATCCTCGAATCGAGGATAATTGAATGAAAAACATATAATTTAATTAGCATGTATTAGAAATAATTCTCTCAACAACTAAACGAAATTAATCACAATCAGTAATAATTGTCTCAAAGACATTCAAACGAACAACATCTACCAAATGAACATAGTACTAATAAAGAATATAGGGTGACACGTACCATGAGTTTATCATTAATTCACGGATTACAAATTTTTTTTACAGAATCGCAAAACATATCGTCGAGTCGACGATAAATCTCAGCAAATACATTATTCTCATGTTCATACTCGATTGGACTTTGTGTTCAATATGTCGTCAAAGATGTTCACCTCTATTCTAGGATAAATTAAATGTAATTCATGAACATATAAATTTTGACTTATCCTCGAGTCGACGATAAGTCCTATACACTCAAAATAACATGTGTATCATTTACTTTGGGATATATATTCAATTCTAAGAAAAGGAAGACCCTATGAAGAGAGCCGTGAATTGTATTTTATGTGAAGCATATCATAAGACAAAAATCTTATCATCGAATCCAGGAAAAATTAGATGCCATTCCCCAACTACTATCACTATCACTTATTGTCAACTCGACGATACTCTAAGCATATCCACATTTCAATAGGTATCGTAAACTCGATGATATACTCTATATCATTCTTATGAATGATATTCCGTAATTTTCGGCAAGAATATCAGACGGCCTAAACTTCACCATTTAAGAGCATGAAAATAGAAAAGTCCCATTTACATAAACAAACTGTCAAGATTCCAAGTTCCTCTCATTTGTGGACGAAACCATGAATCTAAAATGATTGCGACGTAATAGACAACAATTACGGCAAGTACAACTTACTGCACAAATGAGAAGTCAAAGCATAATAATACTTATGAGAAAATGTGATCAATGTACTCGCTCCTCATTTAAAAGTCTCCACTGGTTGCGAGAAGTCTATCAGAAACAAAAGGGGATTGGATTTCAAAAACACAAACTACTGAAGCTCTATGAGGGTCGCAAATGATGAACAAGACGATGAGAATGAAATAGCGTCGCGGCTGTGCAAGAAAAAAAGACCTGAGATGTCAAAGTGCCGGGGAGAGAACATAGAGCTTTCAACAAAGAAGGGGTAGGAAAGAATTGGTGAGGATATTCGAAAATTCAAAATTCCTCGAAATCTATGGCAGTAGTGCATGTTTATGGTCCACTTCCTCTGAAAGCACTTGAATGCCACTTTATGTGTCTTTTTTCGACTTTCCGTGAACATCATGGCATGGAGATGCGGCTGAAGAATAATACTAGTCCAGAATAGGCTCCACTATTACAAGTCCAAGTAAGGCTCTACAACCCTGAACCCAAAAAAAGATCCACTCATAGCACCCCAAGAAAATCCTTCCCTAATATCAGCCCAAAAATAGCTCCACTAATTTCAGCCCAAAAACAACTCTACTTATTTTAGCCCAATATAGATTTGTTTCAAAAATAGTTATATCCTGTTCATGCCTTTGCCTTACTTTTTGTTCACGTGGCTGTCAATTTTAAGGGATTTCTAAGAAATTTCTTCTTGACTTATCCTTTGTCTAGACCCTGGATTTCTAAAAAAACTTCTTCTAAAAGTTTAGGGTCTTGAGGGTGTGCGGTGCAATATCGTAGGATTTTCGATTCATATATGCCTTAGGGCTTAGGGTTCGTGGTTTGAGAGATTTGAGGGTTTAGGGTTTAGGGTTTAGGTTAGGGTTTAGGACACAATAAAATTTCCCCACTCAAGAATCCCACACTACATACATGCGTAATTGCTTAACCCCTAAATGCCCCGGCACCTAAATGTGGTGTTTGCAAAAGTTTGAATTTAAATAAAACCTATCTTAATTGCTATTGTTAGTAGTTCATATTCTTTGATAATTCTTTTTGAAGTCTTGTTTGACGATTAGAAAGTTGTTATTAAATATAAAGGATTAAGATTTTTCTAGTGAAGATCTTGTGTAAGGATACCTAGTGCAATCTTGACTTACCGGAGGATTCGTTTAGGTGTTAAGTGGTAGAAATTGGGTTGTACACCTCATTCTACTCTAGAATAATTCATTTGCATTTTTGAAGAGAATTTGTGTTTTACATGTTTAATATGTAATATTCTATTCGTGCGTCATATATTGGGTTTTGTTAAAGTGTTGTATTATTGTCCACTTAGGTTGGATTTACTCATTGCAATATTAAATCTATTTGAGAATAATGAAGAACTCGGAGTATGTAAAGCTAGAAAAGTTTTCTAATGAATAAAGAGTTTATCAACTTATAGTTTTTAGGAATTCGTACGTGTTTGTTTTTTTATTCAAATAATTACATAACTAATCCAGAATTACATTGTTCTCACAGATAATTGTTGTTTGCTTATACTTCACTAAACAAGTATTCCCCTCACTCATAGAATTAAGTAAGTTTAATTTTGAACAATCACTATTTTCAATTTGAATTACTTGCCCAAAATTGTTACGTATTAAAATCTTTTGGTTGGAAAAATATAGGAGTGGGAGGTTGGAGGCCTTACAATTCCCTTGAAAATAGAAGTTTCATTTGTACTATGCCACTAAAGTTGTTAGGTCATTCAATGTATTCATCAAATGTAATTGTAAGTAGTTATTGGTTGATTGTATCTAAAACCTTGTTGAACTGTTTGTCAACTAATCCACAAATTGTGGACATTATTTGTAATTGGAAATGGATTAGTTGGAAGACAACAATAGTGTATAAATTATTAATTTAGGGTTTAATTTTGACCCCAAATGACCACTTCCATCCATGTTTTAAATAAAAACAAAAGATTTAACTCAAATTATTTTTCATTAGTCACTTGTTCATGCAATATTCATTGAGGACTATGGATTTGTCCATAACTAATAAAATTATTAGGGGGCCTTAATTTAACGCATTCATTGAAAGGAACTTCTGTATCTTGAACTTCTGTACTTGAGTTAAATAGTCTACAAACTTACAAATATGTTTTTGACATGAAATTTAGATTTAGGATCTCTACCTCAAGTACGTAGCTTATTCAAAGAATTCTTGAACTTCAAAAAAAATTATAATTGTCTAATTTCATGAATCTCCTCACAAAGATAAATTCTTCTTCGTAAACCTAGAAGAAATCATGATTTTTGAACATATATGTCTAGAAAATATATTTGATGTTATAGAAACATCCATTCAATTCTCATGAGTTCACGAATTTGATTTCTATATAGTTTAGGATATGGCGCCTTTTTTTAGACCTACATTGTGCATTACGAAAATTAGTCTTCAACATGATGTAGGAATGAATTTTAAATCTCTAGAATGTTTACAAATTATACATTTTTGAATGGACTCTATCTAATTTAAATTCTTTGAGTTTGTAGAATTTATTTGTTTCTTCTATATGTAGAATATACTACTATTACTCTCTTGCAAAATTCAATCATCGCCATCGAATGAAACAAACTATGTTTTATGACCTCATTGATGTGGGGAACTCTCTTGGTGGTGTAATGAGTCTAAAAAATCATTTAGCAAGTAATTAATTTCTTTGAAGAAGTCCACTAATTCAATATATTTAGGCAAATTACATATTCATTTCAATCTCTCAAATTCTACATTTGCTTACAAAAATTTCATGATGGAATTCTAGTTCAATCCTTTTTTTCAACTTGTCATATGAATTTTAGGGTAAATTAAATACACCAATCATGTTAAAGGGTCATATTTTCATAAACCTAAACCCCAACTGATGTTTTTCGGGTTGAATGCATATTTCCAAAGAACCCAACACTTGCTTAGTGAAATGTGATGATGAATTAGGTGTCTATTTCTCTTTTTCCAAATTGAAGCTTTAGTTTTGGGAACAGTTAACTTGTAAGCATTGGGATTAAACTCCAAAATTGACAATTCAAGGAAATTCATTATAATGTGCTATTTGGAAGCATATTTTGGAAATCATATGCACATAAAAATTGTAGACTATGAATTGTAGATTCCATCAATATAATTAAATTCATGAACCCTAAAACAATTTTTTTTTTAATTTCGAAAGGAAAATTTCGAAATTTCTTCTAAATTCAAAAACATGCAAAATATTATCAATTTCATAGAGAAATTTGTTGGAAATGGAATTGAAATGAGGTTCATATCACATAATGATTTCTATAATTTTTTTGTTCTTAAAATTTATGACCTCATTTTGGCAAATCTAGTTTACAAATATGGTGAATGCAATTTTGACTCGGTGAACCACTTCACATACTTGCACATTGGTAATTTCAGAAAAATAGGTACTTTAAGAACACCTAATGTACCCTAAACCTTCAACAATAAATTATTCTTACTTTTCTGAGAACTAAAAGTAACCTTTTCCATTAGAAGCTTTTACTATAATTATTACAAAGTGAAGCTAAAATTGGATTTGGCTCTTTTACTTCTTGAACAAAGTTTATTTTAAATAATCTTATAGTGAGGGGGCCTTAGAATCTTAACTTTTGTATTCTTAAATTATTAGGAAATAAAATTAGGACAATATACTATGTTATTGCTTTGAAGATGGGTTCTAAATTGATTTGGATTTATTTGCATGACAATTACAAAGGGATTAAAAATAAAAGCGTTTGGTTTTAGAGTATACCTATATATACACTTGATGATATATATAGGTTTCTTAATTGTATTTTATTAGGAATTATTCTATAAATTTATAGTCTTGTAAACATATCTACTACTTATACATGCACTTATTAATATCTATATGAAGGTTGATTTTATTCTCTTATGGATTCTTATATAATCTTACATTCTAATGAATATGTTCCTTCTTCATTACGTTCTTAGGATTTTTCCTTCTTTGAAAGAGATCATGGTGTGCATTGTAAACAATTAGTTTCAAAGCGTCTCCATATACATACTTAGAGGGTTGGTCTTCATATAAGGTTTAATTGGGACTTTAAATAAGGTAATGTGTTTCAATCTTTCTTCATTATATACTTAGAATTTTTCCTTTCCTTAAAGAAGTCATGATGAATATTTATTGCTTTATTTACATGAATAGTTCCTACAATATGAATATGGATGACTTCCACGATTACAAGTGCTTATGGCTTTGCTTTACACCAACAATTCCAACAATACCAATATGAAAGATTTCCATGATTAAAAGTTTGTCCATTATAAATTGAAGATTAATAGAACTATTTAAAAGGAATCCACGAATGTTTTTATACAATTAGTGAAAGGATATAGGTTATGGTGGGCTAGGGTTTGGTAGTTTTGCAATGAATAGGGGTATTAAGGGGACTGATACTAATTAATCAACATTCCACACTAAAGAAATATCTACCTTTATTGTACATTAGTAGTTTTTGGAGTGTTCGGTGGATGTACATCGGTGGAACACGACAGAATGTCTATGCCTGTTATAAAAAAAATTCTCATTATAATAAATCTCCACATGGAAGTAGGCAACTGATACATTCTAGGCATACAAAAAATTTTCATTGTAGCTGGTTTTGGTGTAGAATTGGCAAAATCTCAGGAGATCAATAAAGAAATAAATGACAATGAATCAAAAGAAAAGAGAAGATGGCGGCATGACTAGGCCAATCTACAATTTCATAGAATCAGTCCCTTTAACCCCTAAACAACGCGGTAGACATTTTTTGGCTAATGAACATCAAAGAATTCTCCTTTGTAGGACAAAATTGCAACTATTCATCCAAGGAATTAGGGGTGGAAAGGGGAGATCTTCTACAGTAGTTTGACTTCCAATGAGTATTTTTGTTTTTTTTAAAGTAGATGAGGTCATATGGTTCTAAAATGCTTGACTTCTACAGTCACCGGTCTAGCGGTCAAGGGTTAAATCCTCAAAAAAATGCTTCCTTCATATTAAAGTATAACTCATGTGGATTGATAGACTACATTGATTTATGCTTTTAGGGATATTTAAAAAGGTACACTGTAAATACTATATTAGAGCATGATGATATATTTACATTTTTTTAACCCCTTGCAGCAGGGAAGCAGATGCTAGCTTCGGGTCCATAGCTTCTAGTTTGGTGGCGCTAAACCTAATGATGAGGTTTGGTTTAGGAGGCTCGGGTGATTTTGGCGGCTCGGTGTCGGCTTGGGAGGTTATCTCCCTCCTCAGGCCACACTTGGGATTCTGTCGTGTTTGTTTCTCCATTTCCTATCGTGTTTTGCTTCCACGACCAAGGAGCTTGGTTGTATTGGTGAGTGCGGTGCGAGTGTGAGTGACTTCTTTCTGGGTGTGATTCTTTTTTTGTGATTGAGTATGAGCTACTTGGATAGTACTTAGGGTTGTCATTTCAGGTGGCTATTCTAAGATTGTAGTTTTCAAGTTACTACGAGTGATTTCTCTATGAGTGTGAGTGATTTCTTTATGAGTGTGAGTGACTTGTTTGTGAGTGTGAGCGCGAGGTAATTCACTGTGAGTATGAGTGCCAGTGGCATATTTCGGTGTTGTTGTGAGTTGCAATTTGAGTTGCGGAGTTGTGGAGTACGATTGAACATCTCTGTAGATGCTCGGTTTTCCTACGATGTTGGAGGTGCAACATTGTTTTCGTTTCAGTTTGGTGAGTATTGTTTTAGGGTTTCCATTTTATTTCCATTTCGGAAGTTATATGCTTGTTTTCTACTTGGTTCAGTTCTTTCGTAGATTACTTCTTAGTTTCCTTGCTTCTTATACAGATTCGCATGCTCACTTGCTTCAAAAGAAGCGATTTATGCTACGTAAAAATTAGGGATTTGGGTTTCAATTAGGGTATACAAGGAATTTTTGATGCTTTGATTTGTTGTTGGGAATTTCTTCTTAGTCTTCTACTGTTTCGTTCACAGTTGTACTCTTGTAGTATGTAGTGTTGATGTTCTGAAGTTTTAGTAGCTAATTCAGTTACCCATTCAGAAGTAGGATTTTAGAATTCAAATTCCATGAATCCTACGAATGATTTGAATTTGTTGGAATTCATTTACCAGTGTTTTTATCCTTGGATTGCAATGACATCTTTTTAGTGCGATTGCAGTTTTCCAAGTTACTGTGACAATCTCACAAATTTAGTACAGAAGATCGTTTGGGGAAGCTACAAGAATTTCAAGTTCCAGGTTTGCAATTCCCCTCAATCTTATTTCAATATTATTTAGGGTTTAGGAATAAAATTAGGGTTTATACACTTAAACTGTGGAATTCACAGATTCTCTCAGTTTATCCTTGACTTGAGGATATCTATCCTCTAGCAGAGAATAAAGTGAAAGACATACTTACGAAACTCACTCTCGCAATACTCAAGAGTTAGTGAGTCACCCTCTAATCACACAAAAGGATATTCTGTCCATCTTAAAATGTAATTTGATGACTGAAATTCTACATATATATATTTTTTATTCTAATTATCGTACGTCTTATCATTAAATGATGAAATCAACAAGTCCTAAAATCAAATGATAATACATATTTTCATAAATGGTCAATTTCATTAAATGGTGGTATGATGATGAAATGGCGCAACATTCCATTAAAATGGCGTAGAGTATGTCAAAAATGGCGCATGGCATATGCCATTTTAATGAAATTGCCCATATAATTAGACATCTATCATCGACTTGACGATAATATAGACTCCAATGTCATGACAGGTAATACACAAAACGAAAATAAATAGCTCCTTTAATTTTTATTTATTTCATTAAGACCAAAAAAGAATGGAACATCTTCACGGAGTCAATATTTATGGATAGAATGAATCATCGAAGATCACATCCAATATCTTTGATACGATGATAAATAATGCAATGTAGTATAACAATGTCAAAGAAATTTCAATATATGAAAATTTAAAGACATCATTAGTATCATTTCATGATCATCATCCACTTTCTCCTATTTTAGACATATAGAAGAAAAGATTTACTAAATCAAAATAAGATAGATCTCTTCTTAAGCAAAATATTATCATCGACTCGATGATAATGGCATATGGAATCTCCGTCAAAGCATATAGAATGCTAAGATATGAAGACGCATATTTTATTCTTCGTAAAATTCATAAACCTCTAACCCATAATAGATAATTGAGGTTGCTACCGAAAACTAATTTTGGAGAAGTGGATACACTTATCCTTGATACGATGATAAGTCAATCATTAATATCACGGGATATAAAAATGAATTGAATTTCACATAATATGTAAGGACCACATTAACGATCACCGAATAAATGTTACTATATGAAACTAGAGAACAACGTGTAACTTGAAACAGAATTGAGTAAACTGCTTATATCTTTGTGTGAATGTTTGACAGACAAGTATAAATGGACTAGACGGACAACTACGATTATTCCGCAACTTCACATCATCTTCAACCATTCATAAATCCATTGAATGATGAACCCTTGTCGCAGCACAAGATAAGTAAATTCTCTATTATGCTCATAAAAATCACTCTAGAGCATAACAAAGTGACTCTAAAGATCGAACCCACGAGATTCTGTGAAGTATTTACTTGATTTGGGCGAGTAAGCGCTCTCACCCTTTAAAACTTCCTTTCCGGTCCTATATCTAAAACTGGAAACAAACAACCACCCAGAGGATCAGGACCGGATTACTTCCCATCTGATTCATAAATCCCCCGGTAAACCAATTCTCCCAATCTCCAAGACCTAAACAATTCCGGTCCTAGTACTACTCTGAACCAATCCGCTCCGACTGGTTCCCGTATCTTCCCAACACTCTTCCGGTTTAGTTTTGCCTCTGTTGGACCATCAGAGGGTTCGCCGCTTAGGTTTCTGAGTGGTAGGCCCACCACTCCTTTTGCGGATTATAGTGGTTGAAGACCCACTGTTTTCTCCCTTCCTCTTCTAACTAACTCGAATCCGGTTTGATCCCTCACAGCAATCCGGACTACAATCCGGAATGCAGGTCACACAGAGATCCCCCGTACGATCCGTTCTTACTACAACGACCTCAATGCTAGCTCCTACCCGTGCGAAGCTAGGTGGTTACAAGTGTACTCGTCTGTTCCAACAGTAACTAAGATCATTCCGTTTACCAACTACAATGATGAGACCTCTCAAAAGGTTGGACACTCAACCGGACTACCCGTCCAGGAGTTCTAGCGCGACTAAGGATACCCTCCCTTTCCACCTAGCCTAACAACGGCTATCTCACCTGGAACTTCAAAACCCTAGATCTTGCTGAGGCACTGAAATACACTCCCAACACTTACACAACCTGCGCACACACTAAGGATCAGAAACTATTGCACTAAGGGGAGAAATGTAACCACAACTCTGCCTTACACCTTCCTAACTCCACATCATGCAAACCTGCCAAGCTTGGGAGACACACACAATAAGAGAGCGCATACAAAGGTACAACAAGAATTGCAAAAAGAAGACTCCCAGCGTCCCTTGCGGGCGCTGACTATATACATTTCAAAAAGTTACAAATGGGCGGGAAAACTCGCGAAAGTTCCGCCGCCATCTCGGTCAGACTTTCCGGTCCTACCTACTCCCCACTGGACCGGAACAAGTTCCGTATCCGTTCCTACTCTACCTACCCTATACATCCTAAGTCCCTATTCGTGATCCGATGGTCGCGTTGTCCGCTCCCGAGTCCATCTGCTCAAAAACCTTGTTTAGGTTCCGACTCCTCTCGATCTCCTAAGGTCGAGGAACCGGATTGCCTTTTGTGGACGTGGGCGGTGAGTCCAAGTCGATGGCGATTCCAAGCGTGTCGGCCTGGGTCGTTCTCTTGGACTTCGGGGTCGTATCCTTCCCCTTGCCTGCTGTCATTTCCGGGAACGAATCCGGAAGGGAGGTATCCGAGAGTCGGATACTGCGAGAGCAGGTTGCTCTCGACAGTATCCGGGTACTCTCCTCCATCCGGTCCGCTGCCTTCCGTGCTTCCTTCATTGCCACTTCTACCTGCTCGGCAAAGTCGTTGAGGATCCGCACCATCCGGGAACTGGATAGCTTCTTCTCCTCGTGCACCCGCTCGTCAAACAACTTGGCTTTGGTGAGGGCCGGTCCGGTCTCCCCAAACGTGGCCTTCACTTATTCCATCATCTGTTGAGCATCCTCTGCAATAGATTTGGTGGCTACGAAGTTCTCCTTGTGCACCAGGATCTTCGTCTTCATCTGATCCACCTCCTCTTGTAGCCGGCGGATCTCTGCTTCCTGCTTCCGGGACTCAACCGGATCAGAAATACAGGCCGCCACCTTTTCCGGTAGCTCCCGGTCGGGTGCTGCTCCCACCATTCTCCCGATTGCTATCAGCATCTTCCTTTTCATCTCCCAATCCGCTCGTATGTCGCATAAGGTTTTTACGAGTGATCTGAACGGATCTTCGCGATCAAATTCTTCTGACATCGTCTTCTCGACCTCCGGCTTCTCCTCTGGGGCTGGGGTGTCGCGAGCGGGCGGTGTCCCCCGCTTGTTGGAAGAGGTCGTCTACTGCCGTTTGATGACTTGCATTGGCGTCTCCTCTTCCTCTGACTCACTGTTCTCCTTGGGATCGGAACCGGATTCCATCTCCTCATCTGTTTCCGATTCTCCGTATTTCAGGAGAGTTTCCTGAGCCTTCCACCTCTTCTCCTCTGGTGCGCTCAGGAGCTGGTGCAAATGATAGAGGTGCATGAGATAGGGGCACACTGGAGTGGCCCTACTCTTCCCCACTCTTCCTACGAGTTGGGTGACCAGCTCGGAAATGATCCGAGCCCAGTCAACTTTCCGGTCTCCTCTCAAAGAGCCGAAAATTGTGTTGGCGAGGGAGATAGTCACCCTCGTCAGTTTTTCCGGATGAAGGACCGGAACTAAAAATTTCAGCAGCCGGCACTGCCGCTCATTGATGCAGTCGTCCACTGCGTATCCGTCTTTCGGGTTGACCGCTCCCCCGAACTTCCCACGGCAGAACTCATCCTTTCGGCTTGCCATTCCCAGTCCTCCTACGCGGAAACTATTGGTTGTTCTCCACATGTCTTCCATCCACAAATGTGGAACAACTCGCGGAGTGTTGTCAAACTCATTGGACAGCTTGCCCAAGAGTTCTTTGACTATAGACTCTTCTTTGAAGCCCCAGGGTTTATCTACAAACCCTAGGCAACCCATGGAGTTCAAGTCTTCCATGAATTGGGACTTAGCTGGTTCGGTGGAGGGAACAACCGGAACTACCTTCTGGAGCTTTACCTCTGCTGGGATTACACTAGAACTGGCCTGTCCGCCTCTAGTCCTCCTAAGTTGTGGCATGGACATGAATTGGTGCGCTGGGGACCCTTTCCGATACTCCCTCGCTATCTCTCCTAGCCGCACGCCTCATTCTCGCTTTCGCTCCCCGATCTCAACCGGTAATTAAAGCTCGAACGCTCAAGGACCACAAGTCTTGCAATGGACACTAGCACAAAAGACTGTCACGGGAAACTAATCGACAGGCACAAAGGCAAACATAGAGCACAGACAGCGCTGGGCAAATGAGAATGAGAAAGAGTTTGATCTAGGTAGCTCCAGTTCTTTTATAGCCGTTGGACTCCCTGCCACCTCATCTTGACTCATTCCGGATCCAGTTCGTCTAAGGTATCCAGTCCATCCCTATCCGGTCATACATCTGCTCCTATCCGTTCACTCCCTAGAACCTGGATTGAGTAGATCTTTCCACTATCTCATTTTCCGCTTCTTATTCGGATCTAGATGGTTCTATAGCTAATTCCGGATACCTATATGTATTTTCTGGTTAGCTTGACTTGGTAAACCAAAAAAATCTAAAATTGCACGCTGTGACAACCCTTCCGGAACTAAGATAGGGATATGGAAGACAGATATGGGACGCTTTGGGAGTTTAAAGAGCATATCCACACCTGGAGTTTTGGCATAAACCGGTGGAAAAGTTATGTCTACCTTCGCTACCGAATCCAAGGGATGACAAACTATAGTCCCTGGAATATGAAAGAAAAAGTGACCATGATAAAGGAACATCAGGGGAATTATGTCATTATAGTTCTCCGAGAAGTGGACGACAATGGAAACAACATGGACCACTATCACTCTATTGTCATCAACGTGAACTCATATCACGGAAAATTTGACTTGGAAAATCTCATGACTTTTCTAGGAGGGTAACAAATGGACTATCTCAATGAAGAATTTGAGAAAAATAGATATGTTCCCTAGAAAAACAACACCACAAAATCAAACGCAACACGACTACGATTGATTTTTCAAACATTGGATCGATACGCATTGGAGAATGTTAAACAAAGGTTGACACTAAGTCGATTGGAGTCCCAAGCTAGGAGATAGGAATTGGATTCTCGTCCACAAAAGTCGTGTAGAACTATTGGATCGGGGAGTGGCGTATGCGTAGTGGGTGGTAAATACCATTTACAACACCAAAACATGTAAACTAACTCGAAATATCGTCCTTGGGGATTCTAGTATGTTACTGCAAGCCTAGGCTATTTGTTTTACTCACTTAAGCACTCTTTTTCCAGAATCAAACTTGGATTCCAATCCTTTTCTGGATGTTGGATCCGTCACTTCACACATACACATCGGTTTTTGGTACCATTGTGTTACCCTTAGAGGGTCCACCTTTGATTGTATAGAAGGGTAGGGCAGGGTTGACACGACGTTCAGACGTCCCGGAC